>JAODJU010000115.1:462699-476499 GCA_026776725.1 Gnathonemus echidnorhynchus
AAGCTGGGGGGCGGGGCGGGGGGGGTGGGGGTGGGAATCATGTTAACTGACTAGGGAAAAAAAAACTAGGATCTGGAATTGAAAGCAGCTTGAATTTCTCAGATTTTCATGTCTGCCTTGTTTTTGTGTTTAGAAGGTGGGGGGGTGACAGTGTCACCTTACATGGGATGAATCAGAGGCCCGACTTCAGGGCCTGGCCAGCGCCGAGCCGCCCTTTTGGTGAAAAGGCGCGTTACTCGGTCCACTGCCTGGTGGCGCCGATCGCGCAGTAAGCCGGGCTGGGCCCCGCCCACCTGGAGTCTCCTAGCGAGTCGCCCAGCTTTGTCCTGCCGCACGGTGTCAGGCGTCCCTCATACCACCTGACCGCTGGGCCCAGCCAAGGTTTAGATACAGAATACAGGAGCTGGGCCCTTCATCCAGGGGAATCCGTGTGGCGGGGGCCACCCTCACATTTAATCTGGGGGTTTCACGCTGGTAGAAATGGCCGACTCGATGGACAGGGTCACCTCAGCTCCCCCGTTCGCTCTGTCCTCGGCATCTCCACCATCCCTCCCGCATTTTCCAAAATGCACAGACCAGGTCTTTTCTGAATCGCAGCCCGGCCCTGCAGCGCTCTTCCACATGGTGAGCCCGAGTTATGGATTTCCTTTGTGGAATGAGTTCCAGATCCGCGGTGAGAGGAGCACGTGGCAGGGGAGAGACGTGATGCACGGAGGGCTGCTCACGCTCGTTTGCCGGTGACCGCCCCCCGCCGTGACTCTGCTCCCTCACTGGCCAGCGCTGCGTCCCCCTCTTTCCCAGTCCCACCGCCCTGGTTTGAATAATCACATCTCCCTTGGGACCGTGAGCAAGACCTTTAACCCCCAAAAATGCTCCAGGGCCGCAGGATACATGCTTGACCAAATGTCCCCACAAGGTGATTAAAAACCTGCTATTTTGACTTTGTGGGGACCATTTTTTCAGTCCCCACAAGGGGAAGCTCAATTCTATTAAAAAATCTGACTCTGTCTTGTCTTTTGTTTTGGTTTCTTATGGTTAAGTTTACAGGGGGTAGGGGTTAAGGTTGTCATTGTTGGGATTAGGGCTATGGCTATAGAAATGAATAGTGTGTCGAGAGTCCCCACAAGCCTGTGTGTGTGTGTGTGTTTGTGTGTGTGTGTGAAAGGAGAGCACAATGGGATATGTGAAACGCATTCCAACATACCTGTACTTGCACAAATGGCAAATAAAGCTTCATTTCATGACCCAGCCAATACCAGCTGTTCCCCTACTTGCCTGGTGACTCTCTAGCCTCACTACTTGTCCTGCCCTGCGTCTCCCCCTCATCCTCTAGAGGGTGTCCCTGATGCTGTGTGCCCACCCGTGGCCCTGGAGCTGGGGCTGAGACTTCTTTGCCGGCTGTTTGAGGAGTGGGGGCAGGTGCCAGCGGGGGTACTCATCCTCACTGATTGGCTGCTTGGAGAGGGCGACCCGGAGGTCAGCCCCGTGAAGACGCCCGGCCTGGTAATGACCTCTGACCTCAGTGGTTAAATCCAATGACTAAACTGTGTGCTGGAAACATCATTAACCCTACGGCGTGTCAATCGACAGAAGAGCTGCAATGCTGATATCCGTACCCAAGTGTCTGAACAGCTTTTCCACCCTTCCTGTGATCAGGACGAAGAATTCCTGTTTGAGAAGGGGGAGCTGAACCTGTGGGCGGAGCCTCTGAAGTGGGCGTGGATGCTTCACCGACACCTCTGCCCTCTGCTGCGTGTGGCCGCCATGGCTGGGGTCGAGCCAGGGCAGCTGGAGGAGCTCTTTGCTCAGGCAGGGGCCTGGGCTGAGGCTTCAGGACAGATGCTTCAGGCCTTGCCGGCGCTGCCCCAGTTCTCCTGCACTGCCGAGCACGAGCGGCTGACCGTGACGAACCAGAGGGCCTGTTTTGCCCTGGAGGTGCTTGGGTCACTGCAGCCTGAGCAAAATACGTCTTAACATTTCATATTTTTATCTCTTAATCCTCTCTGAGCTTTCTGAACCTAAACCCTGAATCCTTATTTTTAGAGACATTTTATACAGTTATTTTAATTGAATTGGAGTAGTTTTAATGGTTTCTTTTGTAAATAGATACCCGACAGAAAAAAAAATTGAAGAATAAAAATCTGACTGTATCAGTAAGAAATCGCATATCTGTGGGCTGTTCAACACGGGTGCCTGGGGGCTAAATGTCACAGTGAGGTGTGTCACTTCTGCGGTGGTCTGCTTAACCATCTTAACTCTCACAGGATGTGTGCTCAGTTCACGCGTTAAGTCCCTGATGCTGAAACTGAAGACGAATATAATGTGAACTCTGGCTGGGGATGGTCTGTGATCATGTGTTGCACGCACATCCTGTTCGGTCTCAGCACTTCCTGCACAGATGAAGTTAGCGAATGTTTTTTTTTTTAATTCTAGCTTGCAACTGAGTTTTAATCAGATGCTAGTATGTACTCAAATCATATACAGTATGTCCAGTTTTGAAGAATGCAGGAATTTGCAAGCGAAAGTAATACGATAAAGCCACCAGGATTTAAGCTGTGTGTGTGTGTGTGTATGTATTGGAATGACTTTATGGTGGTTCAAACGACTTTGGTCCAAGGTCCCGCTGAGAGTTTGTCTGTAAAGGTGGGGAACAGGGCTGCTTTTCAGAATGGGCACTAGGCCTGGCGTGGTGACTGAACATGGCAGCACTGCCTGGCTGAAGCTGGCATCACAGTGCTCTCCATGGCTGTACGGACAAGCGCAGACTTCCTGGGTCCCGGTACCGGTCCAAACGGGCCGCTTTTCCCCAGGTTTCCCGTTGCTCGTTTCAGCGACCGCTCGTGAATTCTGACTCCTCCGCAGAAGCGAATGTGGTTTTAATCCTCCCCCAGGGAAGAGAAAGGGGGGGGGGGGGGGTTAGTAATTGAGGCAACATTTCATTGGGCCTCCAGGAGAACGAAGAAGAAAGGGGGGGGGAGAGCAGAAAAGTTTCCGAGGTAGTGGGGCCATGATCACCTTGGTTACACGATGGCAACCTGACAAAGGCTCACTGTGCAGTGTGTGTGCCCTGGCCACTCTCATAACACCCTTACCCCCCCGCGGGCTGTTCCTGTGCTGTAAAAGTGATGTAATGTTTTGCTTGAAAGTCCCCAGTGGATTCATGGCCAGCATAACACATGACTGCTTCTTGTTTGTTTGTGTGTGTGTGTGGCACCATAGATCTAGGCAGTTTTCATATGGATCTAGCCAATCATTCACATAAAGATGTTCTTAAAGCAATTTCAAGGCATAGCCCAAATGAAATGGAGAACCTGTAGTAAATTCCAGTGCATTGGGTCATTTGTTTTTGTAAGTTGCTGCCCTCCTCCCCCCGTTTACTAAACTGCTAATCCATTACCAGGATAATCCCTGTACTGAAATTGCACAAAAGGCTGCATCATGGATATCTAGGAAATCATGTGCATGGCAGACAAATGTACACGACGGTAGAATGAAAATCTTACGGCCGCTTTAGTTATGCAAGTTGGTGATTTATGCAGACGGATATTTTGTGAAATGATTACATGTCATAAACTGGAATAGTTGCGTTGCAGCTTCTGCAAATAGCGTTGGCCCACTGTGGATCAGCAACAATTGGAGCCGTGACCCGTTTCGGCATACAGGCGGGGCATGCAAAGGTATTCAGTTCACCACCTTTAAGTAACTAGGTATCCCTCCTCTCACCCGCACACTGCAGTGATGCAAGGTTATAATTGCACAGTAGCATTGTTTATTCTGAGATTCGTGCATGTGCAAATATAAACGGTGTCCGTGGTTATATGATTCGGCCGGCAGGCCGAAGCTGTGCAACTTACCTCTGACACAAAACTGCACTCTTGGTGCGACTGAGAGCCATTAACGTCTCTGGTTAATGGTTTAATTCGCCCTTTGACCACTAGGGGTCAGTGTTGTACCACTCGCACACCAAAGCGGCGCTGCATTCCTTTGCATCTCAGCCGCTTGTGCAGCGCGGCTGTGCAGTGATTGCTGGTGACAGTCCTATTCGCTTATGTTAACCCAAAACTTTTAAAGATATACTTTACAATCGTCAGTGTAGCCTGGCGTTCTGCATGTACCCCAAAAGAGTGAGCGGACTG
This sequence comes from Gnathonemus echidnorhynchus, assembly GCA_026776725.1. Classification (NCBI taxonomy): domain Eukaryota; kingdom Metazoa; phylum Chordata; class Actinopteri; order Osteoglossiformes; family Mormyridae; genus Gnathonemus; species Gnathonemus echidnorhynchus. The sequence continues at coordinate 466,836 of JAODJU010000115.1, forward strand.
CATTTTTGCATGTGTTTGTGTGCTAAACAAATTGGCCTTCCATTCTTGTTGGATTTTGCATAAACAGCGGATTACCATCGACATATCTGCCAGGTGAACAAATTTTTCGTTCACTCGCACGCTTGAATTAAAAAAAAATTGCGGCCGTGTCTTTGCGCTGCTTGCATGGCTGTGCGTTGCACGATCCTCCTTCCGACATAAACACCTATTTGTGTGTATGTCCTCCTGTTTTCATATTCCGTCCCCACCCCATCTCAGGCACACTGACCGATGTGTCGGCGAGCATGCAAAGTCAGAGTTTCGTACCGCAGCTGGTCAACTAAAGATGGAATAAGCAGTTTAACACCCATACTGTTTTATCGTGGAAAAACACATATACGTATAGTACTTAAATCCCTATTTAAACAAAACAAGTCACATAATGAAATTGCTCGGATCTAATTAATCTTTTCTGAACTTAACGAACTGAGAGCGTCTCGCCCAGTGGGCGGCGGGTGACATCGCTTTGCCGTAGTAAACACTGCGGTTTCCCTTCGCCGTCCAAGCTTTCTAAGCAGGAGGGTGAAATGCCCGTGGCAGGTTTGCTCTCGGTTAAGTCAATGGCCGTACGTGTATTCTTTCGGGGACATTATTTATGAATTGGCCTATATTGTTTGGCTTCACTAATATCGAAACCCCGTTGCGGTTTGGATCTGTTGCTTCACTGTTAGTCAGTTGCAAACACATGCGGCAGCTTCTGTTCTATATGCAGAATCGAAAACGCAAATAGGCACTTCAGTATGAAAAGTGGCGTGAGTGAGTCAACCGTAAACCGGAGCGTGGCATGTTGATTTCGGGCGTCCGGTAAATGTGGTTTCACCATTAATAAGTGGGAATATCTAAACTGTGGAACGGGATGGTGCTCCTTAATTCGCGTGAATATATCCATTTCTTATTGATCGGAATGCAGCCTGATGGCTCTGTGTGAAACATGGGGGAAAAACATCCAAGCCTGTTCTGGTTGCGCTCCTGCGGGCTTCTGAATGAACACGGTGGCGGGACACGGGTTTTATGTGCCCCTCTGCATTTCCAGGCCGTGTAATTTTCTTTGGATCCCCCCCATACACCCCCCTTCCCTCCCCCGGAGAGAAAACTTATATGTAAATGAAGTAGGAGGGTCGACCAACCCGGGAAGGGGCGTGTCGCGCGAGGGCCCGGCGCTGCTGGGGAAGCCCCGCCCCCGTCCGCTCAGCGCTCGGTATTTATGCGCATCTGCGAGGTGCAGGACGACTGCAGCGCTCTATAACTCGGCGTCTCCGGGAAGAAGCCTTCCAACAACAACAACAACAAAACGGGACACTTTTCCGCTTCTCTCTTCGGACGGTGCTGGATCCATTCTGGAGTTGCATGCTTCTCTCCATTCGGCTTTTTCTGAGTATAGACGTGGCTAGATAAATAATAATAATAATAAAAAAGTTGCTCCGGCCGTACTGGGATCACGGCAGGTCCTCTGTGAGAGAGCAACTGTGCCGAGAAAGCTCGAGAGAAGATGTCTGCAACTATCTTGTCTGCCTTCTACGACTTCGACATGCTGTACAAGGTAACTTTTGTTTTAAAACAACTCAAAAGCACGCAAAGTGCGGACCGCCAGTGTATTTTTAGTTAGCTGTAGTATTAGTGCCATAGCCACGCTGTCTCCCCGTGTAAGGGAGCTCTTATTTTCGATTTCCTTTTCATGAAAGCTTAGCAGTTTTAATCTGTTGCATTGCCTGTTTTAATAACACCCGGCCGATCTCTTTCACAGCAGCAGGACAAAAACCTAAATATACATGCAATCAATTTGAACAGCATGCTGGACAAAAAGGCAGTCGGGGCGCCGCTGACCGCTGCTAGCACCTCCAGCAGTTGCTCCTACACGCCGGGCTTTTTCCGAAGGAACTCCATCGGCAACGTGGACTCTCTGAGCAACAGCAACAAGTACCCCGCCGCCTCTTACGGCAGCCTGAAGGAGAGCTCCGCCGGCAGCGCCAGCACCTCCGCCATGAACAAGGAGAACAAGTTCCGCGACCGGGCGTACAGCGAGAACGGCGAGCGCAGCCAGCACCTGCAGGTCCTGCAGCAGAAACCAGGATCTCAGATCAATTCGACTCGCTATAAGACGGAGCTCTGCAGGCCGTTTGAGGAGAGCGGGGCATGCAAGTACGGCGAGAAGTGCCAGTTCGCCCACGGCTACCACGAGCTGAGGAGCCTGTCCCGCCACCCCAAGTACAAAACGGAGCCCTGTCGCACCTTCCACACCATCGGCTTCTGCCCCTACGGTCCCCGGTGTCATTTCATCCACAATGCCGACGAACGCAGACCGGCCCCCACTAACGCCAACTTGCAGGGGGAGCCGAAGTGCGCCCGGGAGCCCTGCGGCTTTGGGCAGAGGGAGGCGGCGCAGCCACACTCTTCTTACGTTCAGAGGGACAAGCCCAAACTGCACCATAGCCTCAGCTTCTCCGGCTTCTCCAACCACCATGGATTTGAGTCGCCGTTGCTGGAAAGCCCCACGTCGCGCACCCCCCCGCCCCCTTCCTCCTCCTCTTCCTCCTCCTGCTCGTCTAACTTCTACGAGGACGTCCTGTCTCCCAACTCCATGTGCGTGAACGGCGGCTTTTCCTTCCCCGGTCAGGATCTGAAAACTCTTCTCGCCCCTTTGGCCATCCACACGCAGAATGGCTACGCAGCCCAGACCAACGGTGCATATTACACAAATCTGCAGACCAGCGGCGTGTGCCCCCCATCCCCCCCGTACAGCATGGGCCAACTGCAGTCCCTGCGTCGCTTCTCTGAGTCGCCGGTCTTCGACTCCCCCCCGAGTCCCCCCGACTCCCTTTCGGACCGGGAGAGCTATGTGAGCGGGTCCCTCAGCTCCTCCGGAAGCCTCAGCGGCTCCGAATCGCCCAGTTTGGACTCCGGAAGACGTTTGCCAATCTTCAGCAGGCTGTCGATCTCAGATGAATGATCTGTCCGGCACCATCCTTACTTTTTTTGCATCCGAAGAGGAGGGGGACTTGACATTCCAATAGTCAGCGCCACCCTCTGCTTCCCAACTAGACTATTTATGATCAAAGTAGAGAAAACAGCCAGAACTACGGGAGACGGCAACCTATCCTTGAAACGGCATTAGTTTTTTTTTCCTTTAACTTTACATGTGTAAAAATAGACATCAACAGAAGGCATTCCATCTGTGACTTAAATTTTGAGTTGCAATTAACGGCAGTCTTTGGTCTACCCAACAAACTATATTTTGGGGGAAAAAGGACAGTCTATTTTTTTATAAAAGACTAAGCGATTTTAGAGTTTCCTCCATCCTGCCAAGAATATGCCTTGACACAAGTGTACCTTCCATTCCAAAACTTCGATCCGCATCGCAGCGCCGCACGGTGGCCTGTCTGCTTCGTGTAGGCTGTTGCTCGGTTAAAAGCACTCAGAGTTGAGTTTGTTTGGGAAAATCACTGCTGATGGTTGAATATATATATATACATATAAATATTTTTAGCTGTTTTTTTGAGTGATTACATGGCGGTGCGTAACGTGCTATGAACTATTTAACTTATTTATTATCTTGTGAAAAGTATAGGCTGCATTGGTAATTTTTTTTTCTTTGTGTCCATACTGTATTTATCGAGTATGATGAAGCAATAGATCTATATTCTTTTATGTTTAAATTATGATCGCCATTATTAATCTGCATAAAGTGGAGTGTATGTTCTTTTCACAGTAATATATATTGTTTTTGTAACTTCACTTGGTTATTTTATTGTAAATGAGTTAATCTTAATTTAAGAGATTGTATGTGATATTTATTTCGTTAATTTTTCTTCGTTTACGTTTTATTGATAAAGACGGAAATGTTTGCGTGATTGCGGTTTGGAGGCCGACGCCGCGGAAGGTGTTTTGTTTTTTTTGTTTGTTTTTTGTTCCTCTCCAAGCAGTCCTCCTAGGTGTTCCATAGAATGTATAGAAAGGTGTGTACAGGCCGTCCAAACGTCAACTAGCCTTAAGCTTTTTTTTTTGATTTATATCAGCCTTCAATGACAAAGCCCAAGTCAAATAAGTAAATTGTAACCAAAAAGTATTTGGCGCGCGCGGTCACGTGCCTGAGAATGTAGCAGAGCCCCAGTGTTATTGTCTAGTGCCTACAGGGGTCCATCCTCCATGCCTTAACCAAATAAAGTATTTTCCTCTATGGATATTTTTATGCGAGTCGAATTGAATGTAGTGTTTGGCTTTTAATTGCTCTCTACCAGTTTGTTACCACTTGTGACTTAATACTTTTGGAGCAACGGGTACCTTATCCTGCCCTGTTGTCACTATTAGTTCCCATGTTTAAGAAACATTTTTTTTTCCTTGGTGATTTGAAATGGTCTGAATCTTCCAAACTTGCTGGACGGGGGAGTTTTTTTTTTGTACATAGTAGGTACGCGCTATGTACTTCTTGACTACTTGTATCAGAAGTAAAGCTTTTTGAATGTAACTAAAATGGATAAAAAAAGGCAACATGAGTTGTATTATAACTTTGTTTTTTGGTGGGAGGAGTCAGTTCACTACAAATTGAGTGTGAGACTGTTAACTTTGTACTGTACATTTTTTTGTAGTTCTCCCAATAAAATCATTTTTGAAAAAAAAAAGGAGGTATTGTGTTGTGTTCTTCTGAAGGGGGGGGGGGGATTGAAAATGCCTGGGAATGATCGACCAGCCAGCTTTCCTTCCCTCTTGTGAATAACGGCAGTGCTAACTTCTGCCTAGCCCCCCCGCCAGGGTTTTCAGTGAAACTGCTTTCACATTCTAATTCTATGCGAAATCTCGGGTGTTTTGTGACTGTCCTCATCAAACTTCTAACCTCCCCCCCGTGTGATTTGGCCCCCTTTCCCTGTCCACAGAAACATTGTGTGATTGGATGCTCTAGGTAGATTTGACCACCTGTGGCTCTTATTGATGTAAGTTACACTAAGTCACTTATCTCAAGGTACAACTGAAAGTGCCTCCAAGGACTTTTTGGTTGCAATCAACTGCTAAGCTATTTTATGCTAGCTGGACAGTCAGCTCTCACAGCTCTGCCTGATTTTTGTGTAAACATTTGCCCCCCCACCGCCCCCATCTATGTTCAGCCAGTACCGTAGAACCTTTACCTGCTCCCTCCCACAATCTTGTCAGGCTTTCTCTCTCCTGCCCTTGTCATCCCAGGTTGCCCCCCCTCTCCTGTTGCTGTACACTATCTTGAGCACAATGGGCTGGTTTACAGGTTGAATGGTGGCTGTTTTGTTGCCTTTGCATTCCACTGGAAAGCAAGAACCTGATTTACATACTGAGTTTAGACACAGGCTGGGAATGAGGGGGTGTTTATCTGCTTGTTTGGCAGAAGCCCCCCCTGTGATTCTGAGGCTCTCCTGTGACTCTGATGTTGGGCACTGAGCTTGTGAGTGGAGAAGGCCTTGGGCCTTTGCTGCAGCTTAAATTGACTGATGGATAGCATTCTTCTATTGGGGGGTGGGATCTGTGACAGGGTGATTGTTTGGGGACATGATCAGTGACATGAGGTGCTGTGTGGATCGACACGTCTGTCATTTTTGCCTGTTTTTATTGAACATATCTTTTCTGTCCTTATATGGGGGGGGGTTCACTTTTGCCAGATCTGACCATCTGCTAATGGTCAGGAAGCCAACTATTCATTTATCTCATGTCAGACGAGCCTCTTGGTTATGGTGGCGGGGGCCATGGGATTTGGGGCCTCAGCTTTGGTACTGACAGCGGGGACTGTTTACTTGCAAATGGCGGGAGGCAAACCAAATGCTAAGTGCCCATTCTCAGTTTTACGACCCCCCCAAGACCCGTTCTCTGGTTGAGGATCTGTATGCAAATGCCACAGAAATCGCCACAGTGGGGGTGGGGGGCATGTGGGTGCAAGACAATGATGAAAATGTCGCATTTGACCATGTTACGAGGCACGGGACCTCCAGGGCGCACTGTGAGTTTCAGCGCGGTTGCTAGGAACCAGGTTTCGCTTAATCCTGGCCTGGCCCTGTGACAGACCCGGTGTCTGCTTGGCACTTACCCAGTGATTTCCTCCAGAAGCGCATGCCAGTCAGGTGGTCCTGCTGGTGGGATACTTTTCTTTTCATTGGCTTGACTGCTTGGCAAAGTGGTTGTCAGTTGACTATTTTACTATTTTTAGTCAATTACTCTTCTGTGATCTGCTTGCCGTCTTGTTGCAGTTTGACTCACTGTCTGTCCCAATCATTGCACTGCTCTTGTATGCAGGTTAATAAACTCTCTTCCAGTAAGCACAAAAGTATTTTACCCCTCACGTGTTAAGCTTTCATATGCAGATCACGGGCATTTACGATTAACCGTTTCCTTGTACTCATATCCAGCGACTGACCACATTCCCACGCTCAGTACGCTGGAATTGGAAGATGGCTAAGACGAGCCCACCTTTCTGGAGTGTTAAGAATTTACTCCAAGCCTCATCACGTAACCTTGGTTATTTTAGACCCACGCAGCTTTCTAGGCCGCAGTTAACAGATGTTCTAGAAGTGTCTTCCTCCCGATTTGTTGGCCATTTGTTCAGGGTCTGCTCTAAACCAGGAAGTCAGGGCAGGTGACTGGGTTTATCTGACGAAAAGAGGACCCGTCTGTCTTTATTGTTTTTTTTTCTTTTTCTTCAAGTGTTGCTCTGATGCAACCCCTCCGTTTTACAGTCTGTGCTGTTAGATGTCCGCTGCCATTAAAGTCATTAAGAAAATGAAGGCTAACAGCTTGAGTGGCTTGCAGAGTTCAGCTGGAGATAAGGGGTGATAGCGAAGCACAAATATTTACCGTGTCTTCAGAATTTCATAATGAAGTGTTTATCAGTGGCCTCACAATGGCCTGTCTGTGCCAAGTGGGCCTTTGTATACCTGTGTATGGGTGAGGCTGCAGCCCAATGGGCCGGCCTCCCACAATCAGAGGAAGCTCTCTCCAGCTCTGATTACGCTGGCCAGGAAGAGCACAGACCTCCACCTCCACCCTTTCCCCGCACTTTTTTTTCCTGTTTTTATTATTATTATTCCTTATTTTTCTATGCCGGCCAGAAATTTCTGGAAGGTGTTGGTCACATTGCAGGGGGTGCCCTCTGGACCCACTGTGGAATTGCCCCCGACCCTTAGTCCAGGAGGGGCCTGCCATCGGAAGGAAGGAAGCATTTTTGTGTCCGAAGAGGGATGGACCAGATGTGCATTCTGTTGCCAGTGAATGCCGGATCATGGCCATGCTTGGTCACATAATGCTTCACATCCAGGCTGTGCTGGGTCTACTTAGGGGCTACTCTGTATTCCGAGTGTTCCCAGTACTGACTGTTCCAGCTGGAATATAGGAGGGACTTCCCGCTGCTCTCTTACCCTTTGAATCTGTATCTGTATCTGTATCAGCTCTAAACCTCTGTGGCTGATGCTGGCTTGGGTCCCACAGAAGCCTTACAGGTCCAGGTGACCCAAACGGAGGATCTGTCCATCTCAGGTCCTCCCCAGCCAACCTGTCAGTGAGCCACCCCCTGCCCCTCATCAGCATGTGAAGGAATGTAAGTGTTAGTGCAGTACTGTGTGTAAATAAGTATCTAATTATAATACGTTTGAATTATTTCAGCATATAGTCAATAACAAACAAACATGGTTGAAGTTACAGCATGTATTATGTTTTTTAACAGCACAACACACAAAATTGTGGTGAATTCAAATGTGCGGTTGAAAGAGTTACAGAATCTTCCAGAATAATCTAGAATATTTTAATGAATTGAGGTTTACTGGAAAAAAGGGTATGGCGTCTTTGTGTGGATGGGGTGCGGGTCGCGGGCCTTTTGGGTAGAGGCGCTCCGGTGGGGGGGGGGGGTTAGCCGGGAGAGGTCGTGTTTTGAGGTCTCGCCCACACTCTGCTGTTGGCAGGGACGGCTTGGGGAGGGGAGGCAATGGCAGTGACTCAGCGAAGAATTTCACACACGAAAAGGAAGTGCTAGAGTCATGGGGGCTATTTCGCCTTCGTCCGTTTCTGCTCCCCTTGCCAGACGCCAGACTCCATTAAGGCCGTCGAGAAGGGCACCGATTTAGGTTGTTTTTTTCGCGTGAGGGGAGGGCACATCTGGAAGGGCCCTTGGCAGCAGCCCTGTGAGGGGCCAGATGCAAGCATGTTGAGCCAGCCCTGGGTTGTACTGGAGGCCCGCGATTAACGGCTGACGTGTCTCACGCTGGAGTTTATAGTCTCAACACAATGGGTGTGTAAATCTTACAGTCAGGCCAAAGTCTGACCCTGTGTTTATGGAGTCAGGGCTGTAAAGTCGTATACAGCCGGGCAGTAAATCCCCGCGGACGTCGCTTTGATTGAGAAAGGGCGGGCAGACGGGCGCTGCCACCGTGATCAAGGAGCTGCCAGATAAGGATGCCTTCTCCCTGCCATGTTGCCTGAGGTCCTCGCTGTCTGCAGTGCTACGCGTGTCCATCGGGGGTGCTGTGACAGAACCTCCATTCGTGAGATAGGTGACATGCGCAGGTGAAAAGACAGAGACGGCGGGTGTGTGATTAACCGTGGCGTGCGTTTAAGTAAATCCACATGTGTTGCTCTCTTGACTTCGGACACCCGAGAAGAGATGAAAAGGCAAAATAAATGATGCAAACTTCTCCGGACTGCATGCGTCGTTTTTTTGTGTCCTGTCACGATCGTTGCTCATGTGAACCCTTTGGACCCCTGGCGACGTCGCAGCTACATTTCACACATAGCCGTTAGGTCGCGTCAACATTGGCTCCATGCTGAGCGGCCGTTGGATGTCGGCGGTTCAGGAGTGGGTAAGGAGAAGCCTTAACCCTCCCTACTGGCCAGGCCGGGGGGGGGGGGCAGACAAACCCTTGGGTGTTCTAAAAATGAGCGGGCCATTTTCACTGGACGATGGGTCCTCACGTGACAACTCAGACACAAGCTGAAGCTCTATTTACGCAGCAGTCCACGGGCCAGGAGACGCTAATTAAAAACTATAAAGCAATTGTGGGTATTTCCTGGCAGCGGTAGCGTTTGTGACCCTCTTCTTGCGATTCTCAGTTGCACTCGGAAAGGAAAACGTGGACACACAAGTATGTACACGCAGCAGTAGGTGATGATGTATAATTATCCGAATGTTTACAACAGGCAAACACTCACAGCAGAGTGGCCTCCGCAGAAACGCCAGTGTGGGAGGTTTTTCGGGGCGGTCCCGTGTTAGCATACCAGCTTGGAAGAGTGTTAGGGAGTGAAGGTGCCGATTTGTGATGTGTGCAAAGGTGAGCAGCTGAGCGAAGAGCCTGGGGATGGCTCAGACGGCTGGCGTTTGGCTTTGCCGTTCTGTTTTTCCCTTTTTCTCCCTCCGAACAATGGTGGCACCGATACCATCTCCCTGGGCGCGGAGGAAATGAAAGCTTTTGTACGCTGATGCTTCCTGTGAGCTCTTTGTATGTCGGCCCTCCTGCGTACGGGTGTATGTCGGCCCTCGTGCGTACGGGTGTAAGTCAGCCAATCCTGCGTACGGGTGTAAGTCAGCCAATCCTGCGTACGGGTGTAAGTCGGCCAATCCTGCGTACGGGTGTAAGTCGGCCAATCCTGCGTACGGGTGTAAGTCGGCCAATCCTGCGTACGGGTGTAA
>JAODJU010000115.1:476599-487259 GCA_026776725.1 Gnathonemus echidnorhynchus
GGGTGTAAGTCGGCCAATCCTGCGTACGGGTGTAAGTCGGCCAATCCTGCGTACGGGTGTAAGTCGGCCAATGCTGCGTACGGGTGTATGTCGGCCCTGCAGCTGTGGGAACTGCAGAATGAGCGTGGGGGTCCTGCCTGTCCTTCAGCCTCTGGAGTCCATTGCTGGGTCTTTAAATAAACCATTATCACTCTCTGCTCTTAAGAGAACATGTGCCTGTGTGTGTGTGTGTTTGTGTTATGTATATATTGCATGGTGGGGACCAAATGTCCCAACAACATGATAAAAACCAGATTAATACTTTTGACATTTAGTTTTTTGGTCCCCACAAGAGGAAACTCGGTTTTATAAAAATCTGTTATCGCACTCAAAAAACTAAAAATGTCAAAAGACTTGTATTTTCCTTGGTAAGTTATGGATAAGTTGTCATTGTCGAGATTAGGGTTTTTTCCATAGAAATGACTGGATGGTCCCATCAAAGATATGAATAGAAGTGTGTGTGCGTGCGTGTGTGCGTGCGTGCTTGTGTGCGTGCGTGTGTATTCGCTGCCATAGTGCTCTCTGCGCCTGACACAAATGCCCTTGTGCGTTGCATGTGAGGTGCCGTGGCGATCGCACGGCCATGTGACTATGCATGCCTTCCCTTGCTTGTGAACCGCAACCTTCGGGGTTTGGCTATGGTGCCGAGCTGTGATTTCTGGGTCGCAGCAGTCGACCTCTTCCTGAACATGAGGGATGCAAACATAGGGATTTCGAGGCATTGGGCAGACTGAGAAGTTGAATAAGAGCCCCCTCTTCAGGCAGGGTAATAACTAAAAGCGCAGTTTAGGGGAATTCTCTGGTAATATGAAGCCTAATCCATTGTGGGTGACATACCATCCGGTCCTGAGGATTTGTTTGTTCTCTGCATGTCTCTACGATGGCTGCCGTAAGTTTGTCTGTGCTGCCTGGACATCAATGATCTCCTTTACTCCAGGCCACAGCAGTGAGCCCCTGGTCTGACCGGGAAGAGGGATCCGGTGCACAGGGGTCCTTTATCTGGCCATGCTGAGTCAGGTCATTCATGGGCTAGTACTGGGGATCTCTCCAGACCTCTCTCATGGGGGGCTCCCTTTGCAGGGCTCTGAGCAGCCTCTGTGTGCGGCCAGCAAACAGACTGCCATCCATAGCCCTCACACACACACACACCTGGATTTCTAAGGTCACTTCCTTAATCACGGTAGCCTCCCAGGGTCGTTCTGACGCCTGAAGCGCTGTTTGGCCTGGATGCAGGGATGTGCGTAGGTTTCTCCACGCCGCCCCTGTGTTCCGGTATGTGCTGCATTCTTGGGGAGTCTTGCCACAGCCTCCTTGTCCCTGTGCCGCATTCGCCTGCTTGTGTTTTTTTTTTTTTCCGACACTGTAATCGAGAATTCTGGGAAATTACATAAGTGTGGAGCCAGCGGACATCGGAAATGCGAGGCCAGACTGAGTCCAAGTTGCCGTGGTTTCACCAAAGCCACTGGTAACACCCTGTTTCTTGTGGTTGCATAGCCATCCCCCGCCACCCCCGCCTTTCCCCAGGCCACTATCACAGTCATGTGGATGCTGTGTGATGGGTACCCCCCACTACCCAGGGTCACGGGCACATAGAGGCTACGGTTTGTTGTTGGGTTTGCTCCAGCTTGTGTATGTGGCACGGAAACGTGCCGGTGACCTTTGCCCCCGGCTGTGCTGAGAGAAAGGCTGCACTGTTTAACTTGTAGAACTGGACTAAAATCTCTGAAACACCAAGTGACAGAGGTGTATTTATTGCGACCCTAGGGGAGTGCATCATAGGAAGATGATGTCGGAGCCGTACTATTGCAAGGCTGGCGCTACTGACTCACTGACCTCAGTCATGGCTAATGACAGCCACCACCATCACGCTGGGCGCAACCCACGCACCTTACAACACCCCCCGACCAGGGGCCGTGGAAAGCGCGTAACTCATTTACACAACTGACCAGAAAAAAATGCGTGTCCTCGCTCAAGGGTACAACAGCTGCTACCCAGGAGCTGATCGCTCAAGCAGAGGCGATGGGACAAGCTCACACTGAGAACCTTCATTAACCATTAAGATAAGGACCCCTGACTCATGTCCCATCACGAAGCATTCAAGCTGAGCAAGGTCTGACCGAGTCGTGCCTGAGGCGACGCCTGAGGACCCCAGACTGTAACTATGTCTGTGTGCCCTGTGTGCTGTACACCTGTTTGGAGCTGGTCTCTGACGTGTGTATCCCCCTCGCTGCCTAAACCTGCAGATCCCCCCCCCCCTTTGGCCAGGGGGACGATTTTAATATCATCATAAAAAATCAATAAAAGGAGCTGAGATGCAGTAACACAATAAGGAACACTATGTCCAGCTGTATTAAATCTTATTTTGATATTTATTATTTTATATCCTGTTCCAGGCTTACAGCTCACTGGTCTGTTATTACAGGCTGGTTTACACTCCCGACCTCCGGGGGGTAATAATGGACCAGATCTAATATAAAGAAGCACGTTTCAGCCTTGGGGGGGCAGGTCTGACGTCTGTCAGTGGTATCGGAGAGCTCACCACAAACTGCCAGTTCTCAGCGCCCGCCCACAGTGGGACGTCGTCCTCCAGGGGGCCGAGGAATGTTCCGGGAGGTCAGCGGAAATGAGAACAGGTGACCCCTCCTCCCAGGCATGAGGAGTTCGGTCTCCTGATAAGTGTGGTTGCGTCTCGCCTGCTCAGATAGCATACTGTGACTTTATTTCTGAACCTTTAAAGTTTATAAATGTTTATCTGATGAAATCTATACACAGCCTGATTCATTTCTGGCTGGCTGGTGAGGTCACATTTGATTTCTGTCTGACACTTCAGAGACACAAAGACACATTTATAGAGCAGTTTCCACCGCATAAGTTCTTTTTCCTGTAAAAGTAAAAGAAAAAAATCCTTTTTGCCAGGAAGTTGCAAGATCTAGCTTGCTGGACTGAATCCCCAAGATGCAGTAAGATTGCAGCATGTAGAGATTTTTTATTGTTTTTTTTTTTTTTTTTTCCTTTCTGAATATCCCACCTAATGCTTCTGAGCTGGTACCTATGACCTTTGACCTCTGATGACAGTACAGGAGATGGGCGGCAGGTCTTATGGGTCGGAAGGTCGCAGCTTTGGAGATCTGTCAGGGGTGAGTAAGGCAGATATGAGCATGCAGACGTACCACAAACAGCGTCTCATTTCATGCATAGGGAGGTGTACAACTTGAACTCCTGAACTTCTCCCCAGAGTGTATGACCCTGTATAAAAATGAAAAAAGGCACATTTCAGACAGAACAGACCGATCTGACCTTGTATATGTGATTCAACAGTTTCCCCCTCTGCTGTCATCATGCCTCGGCCACCCCAGTGACGCTGAGAGACCAGCTGACCCTGACCTAATTTCCAGGTGGTGGGAATGTGACAGGTGACGCCTGGGGGGGGGGGGGGGCATGGAAGAAGAAGCTTTGGACCAACAGGGTATGGCGGAAATACTGCCTCTTCTATCTTTGAGGAGGGTCCTTGGACCTTGATAAATGTAGCGTCCTAGCATGCTAATGGCGGTGCGTCACTTGATGTGAGCAGCGACAGACCATGCTGACGCACTTTGAGGTCCATCGCGGAGGGCTGAGGTGAGTCACTAAATGCAATATGGAAAGCCCAATAACTTGCGATGCACGGCCCAGATACTGGGAAGCCCCAACTCCAGCCGATAATCATTACACAGTCATGCTAGCTGTGAGCCACACTAAGGAGGCTAATGGTATAGAATGATTAGTTAGTGGTAGATACCTCTCCCTCACAGTCAGAAGGACTGAAAATAATCTGAATTTCCACAATTGTCCCATCACTGTTTAGGTTTCACGAGCGGGAGCCTGACGGTATCTCAAACTTCCCCAAACCATTTCCCAGCTAGCGCTGGTCAAACTGGGATCTGAGAGAGGCAGGAGAAGGCACGCTGAAATGCTGCATTAGTGGTGAATTAATAGGAGCATTACAGATGACTGGCTCCCGATTATAACCCAACCCCCCCCCGCCAGTCAGAGTGGGCTCACCTGCAGGCCCCGCCCTTCTCATCCACTCTGCCCCTTCAGTCACAGGCACCCCCCCCCCCAGGCTCTTGTGACGCCATCATCACCTAAGCCTCTATGCAGTGTTGCCAGCAAATTGTGTTGACCGACTTTCCCTCTCACGCTGACTATCCAGCACTCGCCAGTCGCAATGGCCACCGACTTCCACGCTTTGTTTCAGGTTTCTGTGGCTTCAGTGAAGGAAATTTGAAGCTGTGGGCCAAGAAAGTCTGAGTTCTCGCCAGAGTGACCTCCCTGTTTATGGGTGAGATGCGGGTCTCACTGAGCTCAGTCCAGCCGCTCTCTGTCTCCGCGGTGATTGTCCAAGCTGCAGATTAATTGTTCTCCTCTCGTGTAAAACAAACACGGGTAAATACTAAAGGCCTGAGCCGTCTCCATGCTGCTTTCACCGTGTTTACATGAGGAGAGATTGGCTCTGACAGACCTCAGAGCCTCATCCACCATCTCCATCCTGTTTATTTGTCCTGACTCTTTATTTTGTTCCAGACACATGTTTTACTTCATGCACTAATCTGTTACTTGACTTTTTTTTTGGAAGTGTGGCTTGTGTTATGTTATGTTTTGTTTTCTGTGTTCATTCTTTGTCCTTGTTTGTCTTTGGGCCGTGGGGCCGTTCGGCTATCCTCCAATACAGTGATCTTCCTGTCCATAGCCTCGAGAGAAATAATAATAATAATAATAATTATAATAATCACAATAATACATTTAATTTGTACAGTGCTTTTCAAAAATCCAGAGATGTTTAATGAAATGAGGGAAATCCGGGAGAAAGGAGGGAAAATGAAACTTAATCTGTCCAGTATTATTACTTGTCACATGTACAGTACTGAGATCTACCACAGAAAAATAGGCGGAGCCTGATGGCAGGGACATTCACCTCCCTATTTGTCATTCCTTGTCTCCCTTTTCACCTTCATGAGCTTTCTGGCTCAAGGCACAATATTGAATATCGTTGTCAAAACTGTTGTCTAGGGGGAAAACGGATGAGACAGCGATGTAGCCTTGACTCATATCTTGCTGCTGAAAGCACAGGTGTAATCACGGTGAATCATTAGCCGATTGTAACCAGTCCGATCTCTGTAACCCATGATAACCCGGCACTATGGTGCACTCTGCGTCATTCCTTTTACGGTTGGCCGTGAATGAGTCATCAAGCTTTAAGAAAACAAAGAGGTAGACAAAATAAAACCGGCAGTGTGCTTATGATCTTAGGGTCCTCATGCTTTGACCCCACAGTGCTTGAGTTCCGATTGGTGCTCAGGTAAGGTTCCAGCTGAGAGGTTCTGCTGGAGTGCTTGTGGGCAATCCACCCCCCCCGCCGCTGGCGTCGCATTTGGAGATGGGGACAAACAGCCAGGAGGAGGCCTGCAAGCACAGAGTAATCTCCCGTTAATGTAAACAGCGCAGAGCTAACACGGGGATCGTAGGGGCAGACGCGGGATCCTGCTGGGGACGTGGGGGACGTGCGAAGCAAAGCCGCGGGCTTGAGCAATTAGAGGCGAAACCACTCTGTTAACAGTCGGGAGAGGCTGGGGATCATATGACTACATGGGCTTTTATAAACACTACCACATGACGAGCTCCGGTATCGCGGCAACGGACTGCCCGCGTTTTCCTTCCCGACTCAGCCCTGACTCAGCAGGCTCGGTGCCCGGCAGCCTGGGCCTTGTCCCCCCCCGCACCCCTGGCTCCCCACACAGACATCGGCATAATAACCAAGCCCCCCAACTTTACATGTGCGCGAGCTGTTCGCACATCTCAGCAGGGGATCTTCATTTTGCCCCTGGACAGAGTCACCCCTTCACCCCTGTGTTGGATAAACAGTCCCATCTACATTCTTTTTGGGCTTTTCCAGGAGATGGATAGACAGTCTGTCAGACTACTAAAATGCTGATGGTGAATGAGGCTCTCCAATAAATCCCTGACATCAATCAGAACGGAAAGATCTGAGTCAATATTCCCGATTACTGTACTTTGACCAGCAGATTGTAGCCGAAGGTGACACCTTTAAAGCAGGAGCAGCAGATGGGAAGTGTCCTGGGGAGCGATTATGGTCTTCCCCCAGAACACTCAGGAGTCACGTATGCCGATGCCCCTTGCCTCTGTCACAACAGCCTGACGAAAGCCATGTTGGGATGACCCCGGCAACTGCTGCCCAGTCCTTCCCCCCAGGACCAACTGAAACCTCCAGGGAACCTTTCTTGGGTCAAATGGGACAGAGGAGGTCATTTCAATATAATCTCTGCAAAGGATTTGTCATCTTTAAGCATACCGTTTTTTATTTTTATTCTAATCTGGAAACTTCAGCTCAGAAAAAAAGGCGCCTTTTGGATATTTACATTACTCTTGGTCAGAGGCAGTTCCTGTCATGATTTTGAGGTTTTCGAATCCAGACACATTTATTCCACTTGGATTGGCTGTGAGATTGTTGGGAAGGTCTGGAGACAGTGGTGCCAGCATACCATACAAGAAATCTGCTCTGGAGCTTGTTCACACTCATGGCCCTAACAAGCTACGTGTTTAATACTCACTGTTTAATGAGGGTGTTTAGTACTCATTGTGCTAACAGTGAGGGTGTTTAGTACTCATTGTGCTAACAGTGAGGGTGTCTAGTACTCATTGTGCTAACAGTGAGGGTGTCTAGTACTCACTAGGCTAACAATAACAGTGTTTAGTACTCATTGTGCTAACAATGACAGTGTTTAGTACTCATTGTGCTAACAGTGAAGGTGTCTAGTACTCAGCAGGCTAACAATGACAGTGTTTATTACTCCCTGAGCTAACATTAACTCATACTTACTGTTGTAAAATGAAGTTGTCAGTTTTAAATTATATTGTCATTTAAAGTGAAAATATTTACTACATGCTTGCAGTGAAAGCACCCTTAGTCAGGAGGCGTTGGAACCGGGGGGGGATGGGAGGGACACCCCCCCCCCCCCAAATTTAATTTGCCTTCATTCATCCTCCAGATTTTCTATTTAAGTTAAGTTGTCCCCCCAATCTCAGATGTGTCCCTCCAAATCCTCTTCTATGACTTTGCCCTCAGTGGCTCCGTCATGCACCTTTCTGGGGACAGCTAGTGACCTCTGTACCTCAGGAAGGACCTGAGTGACACCTGTGCTGACCTTTGACCCCATACCCAGGCCATGTGATTTGGGTGGGATGCCCCGTGCCAGGCCTGAGGTAGGCTGTTTCTTTCCTTGTACTTTTTTCATCCTCTGACAGCCAATAGTCATTATAAGGCATGACAAGCTTATGTCTCTCGACTCACCATGTGACCGAGGAAATGAGCGAAGTGAATCAAGGCCAAATGTGACCTGAGGAAGGCATTTCTCTGCCTGTACAAAGCTGGGGGGGGGGGGGGCGGGGATTCAGCAGGTTTCTGTGCCTGTGCAATTCTTCAGGCTCGTTAGCCTTGCAGGTATGTCCTGGCATTTACCTTGACATGAGGAAATCACTGTGTTTTTAATGGGATTACTGCTTACTGCCACATACCTCTGTGTGTGTTTATAGATTTTATTTTCACCTCCATCTAGCTGTGCCAGGGTATCCCTTATCCAATCCGTCTGACAGCAGACTTGGACCCCCTCTTACTCCCCCCCCCCCCGCACTTTTTGGCAGGTGTTAACTCGTTTCAGTGATTGGACCGCTGCTCTTCGCTGTTGCCAAAAAGCTGCATTCGGATTTGTGCGTCTGTCTCCTGCTTTTCCACATGCAGACATGCATGTGTGTTTTTCTCGCCGTCACGGTTCAGAAAAGTGGGAAACCCCAGCCGCTGCAGGCTGTGGAGAGGAGGTTCGCTCAGATGCCGGGCTGCTTGGCCAGTCTGACGTCACGCCTTGCTGTTTTCTTGTGTGCGGCTGATTTTCTTGTGCTATTTTGTGCTTTCTGTTTTTCTCTGGGGACGGGGACAGTGATGAACAATGAAACTCAGAGTGGGGAGGGGTGGGCACGGTGATTTTTAACCCTCTCAGTACTGAGTCATCTCTGACTTCTTTCACAAAGCTCTCTTCTCGGGTGGCAAAGGAACTGAGTCCATCACACATTTCCCAGAAGCACCTTTTTCTGCATTTGTGGCTGAAACAAGCCACTCACTTTCAGCTGTGTTTGGCTGTAACGTGATGGAAGCCTGAGTCTTCCTGAGCCTGACTGGGGGAAATAAAGAAGCCTCTCAGCCTCCTAACCCCGCGGGAGGGGAAAACCGCTCACGAATCTTTCCACAACAGGTATCGCTTTCCCCCAAAGCGCGGGCCGCCCAGCTCAAAATGTGAACTGAGAGCGCCCAGGATCATTATTCAGAGACTGAAAACAAGCAGATAGTCCTCCAGCACCTGTGTTGTGGAACAACTCCGGCTATGAATATTCCACCCGAGCAGCTTTTCTGTAGATATTTATACGTCACTTCGAGGAAATGGCTTTCTGCCCTTTTGAAAGGCTGTGTGGATGCAAACAGGCCTGGCGTGTACCTGGGTGGAGGCACTCAATGCTGCAGCGATTGGTCACGTCTCCATCGGGCTGGGGGCTGGCTGCTTTGACACCTGCTGCCATGAGGGGAAGAATCTCAACGTCAATCAGCAGAGGGGGCCGGGGGCCAGGGGCTGTAGGGTGGGCGTCAGTAAGACAGCTAAGGCTTTTGATAACAGATGGGGGACTTTTAAAAACTCCGCTGTGGGCAAATGGAAGCGGTGCTCCAGCATCCTACTTGGAGCCCAGAATGAAGGTCTGTGACTCATAGCCTGATATTAACCCCCCCCCCCCACACCCCCGCCCTCAGCAGCTGTGTTATAGGAACTGGGGCACACAAGCTGAGGAGGGCATGTATGCTGATGTGTGTTTGCTGTGCTCATGTGAATCTTTCGGTATGAGTGTACGCGTCATGTGCACATGACTCGAGGCATGTAACTGCAGCTAGGCCACATGGGACGTCACCCACTGCCTCATCGGACCAGAACCCGGCGGGCCGTTGGCCTTGTGAGGACCAGTTGGGTCATTTATCCCCTGCGATTAGTCAAAGGCCGTCTGGTGCTGAGGTTCCTAGTGGCTGCCGTGTGCGAGTGACCATTTCTTCCTTACTCTATTTTAAATACCTCTCAGTGTTTCTTTTGATTTGCCCCCCCCATTCCCATGTGTGTGGAAGGATGCGGCAGCTGAGGGAATCCCGAGGAACAGAAGCCAAAGATCACCGAGGGGGAATCCCAAAAAAAAATGTGCTTCTGGGAAGACACGTGGTGCCAGGTTGGGGGGAGAGGCGAGGGAGCCCGGGATGGGGGGAGTAGCTGTAATATTTTTATGGCCATGCCTGTGAGGTGTGTAGGCCCATGAAGGATGGTGACAGTGGGAAAATGCCCCCACTTAGACACCAGGAAGCGGGGGGCTCTGAGTCACAGGAGATCCCCCATTGACAGCCTGGGCATAGTCTGGCCAGGAATTAGGTCAGCTTCCGGAAGAAGGCCTGCGAGCTGAGGGGGTCGAGGTTTGACCAAAGTGGGCCTTGAGGATGGGCGCCCTGCGGGGGGTGGCGAGCTATCGCTCTATCGCCGCACTCTGCCACCTCCCTCCCCTGCTTATTTTTGCTGCCTGCTATCTCTGGGGCCCATGTGACAAAGATAAGGGGGGCCAGCTTCCCCGGGTGCGCCCCTCACGTTCACATAACGCCACGCTTCCCGTGCGGCCTGATAAGAGAGCCTGCGATTGGCCGGGAGTGGGGCGGGTGCCTGAAGGTACGGTGACGAAAATTGCCACTTCTGTCTGATTCGGATTAAGTCTCCAGCTGGTTTCTGAAGCAACAAAGCGTTGTCAGTGTTACCAGGGTACAATCTTTTCTTACGTTTTGTTCATAAATTGCACCCTCAAAGGTTTAGTAGTTATAATCCTTAGCTAGACTAGCTTGGTAAAGGTCTGGTTAAAAATAGACTCAGTTTTTATGGGCCGTAGATAATGGCGAGCGGCCTTGGTGAGGCGCCTGGTCTTGGATGGTGAGGCTGCTGTTTGTGGACATACATGTGCATGGTGTTTGTCGGAGGGCTGAAACTTGGGGTATTACTACTTATAAATGGATGAGGTTTGGCAGGGTGGAGGATGGAATGAGGCTGGAATCTGAGAGCACAAGAACGGCCTCGGGGCTGGGGAGGGAATAACAGAGGAAACAACAGGGACAGGAAGTGACATCACAAGGGAGAGCTTCACACCTGGTTACCAGCCAAGACAGACTGCAACTCATCTCATGCATGATCTGGGGGAGCAGGTGTGAAACTGAGTGACAGGTACGGGCAGGGACCCAAACACCGTTTGGAGGGCAGCCGGCCGTCCGTCCGCCTTGCCGCTAGGCCCCACATGAAGCATGATTCTGATGTCAGGAAGCATTCCCATCATTTGCTTGGTTGGTGTTTCTGAGTTAAAGTGGAAGAAAACCCAATCTATTTCCAGGAAATGCTCAATCATACCAAAAACATTCCACGGAATCCCCAGAAAGTCCGGGAGGAAAGTGACTGGTAGGCTTCCAGTCCAGGGACCCTAATGTAGCAACCCCCACCACACCCCCCCC
>JAODJU010000115.1:575080-590545 GCA_026776725.1 Gnathonemus echidnorhynchus
TTTGGGTGTGTGGGGGGGGGGGGGGTCGGTTGACAGTCACAGACTCTCCTGGTTTGCTGAGTAGTTCTGTCAGCCTGCCAGCCAATGTTCTCATCAGTTTACTAAAGGGGGGGGGGGAAATTGCTCCATGCTCGTTTGCATACATAAAACACGAGGAAAACCGTCTCATGGGGGCAGTAATTATCATGTGATCTTGGCTCATGTCAAAAAAAACCCGTAATCTGTTTTAATCACTGTTAATTACCGCCGGGTTGGAAGTTTCCATGTCCCGCCCCCCCCCAACACCACCACCTTCTGGGGGGGTGGAGATGGCATCTGAAGCCCCGAGCGGAGCACTGGCCTCGGTGGGGGACTTTCTGAGGCTGCCGTCTGGATCGGGGACAGAGGGCGGTGCTGAACACCAGCCCCGGCTTCTGCCTGCGGTGCTGCCCGGGGGCCGCCTGCGATGGAGCAGGGCATGCATTCCAGCCCCTTATCAGCACGCTCTCCCAGGCCAGAGCTAAGAGTCTACAGCTGTGCTGAAGGAGGGAGCCCTTGCTGATGCCTTCCAGCGAGGGTCGAGTTGGGTCGGGAGGGGGGAAAGCTGGGGGGGACTCCTACATGCTGTTTGTGCTCCTCTCATTACAGTTTTCAATCCGCTTCTTCAGACTAGCCATCGACTGGAATAATGTCTATTTCTTTCTTTGAGAAGCTCCTTCATAGGTCGCTTGTAGCATTGTGACGAGCGTCCTGTCTGTGGCATTTAAACACACTCGCACCGTGAAAATACGGAAGCTTACATTATGCCATACATGGAGTCAGATTCAAAGTGTTTTCATTCAAAATCCAGACTGGCCTTTCAGAGCACAGGACTCAGCAAGTAGACCAGACCCCTGGCCCCATTCAGAAAACATCTCTACCAAGCAGTGGACAACAGTGTCACCTTTTGGCAAGTTTGGGTACAGCACATTAAATGTGATCTGGGTACATTAGACATCAGACCCTGTGAACCCAGGCTATGAAAGAAGGCTGCAGGCCATATTCAGAGAACAAGAATCCAATTGTCACTAATAAATCGACTTTGTCCAAATGTGACTGCACAAAATATCAACTGGACCCTCAACAATTCTCAAGTCCCAGCTAGCAGCTCTGTGAGTGCTTCTGACTGAATTGCTCCATAGATAAAGGCTGTTCTTTGTACAGACTTCAGCTTTGGGGTACTCACACCCTGCAAATGTCCATCTGTTACGGTATATTTTTTTTTTGTAAATAGAAATTCATTATCAAATAGAATGAAGTGTGTGCCACACTGCCTTCAGTTTACAGTTTTTACAGTGAACAGCAAGCTTTTAGTGACAAGTTCACTCCTCGTGCATCTAAAAATGTGCCAGTGATACCCAAAATGACTACCACAGGCTTATCGAATACAGTAGATGGTTTAAGATTTATTTTACTTAAAAATAAAAGGTCAACAGGTAAATGTCGGCCTCCAGCGGACATTCAACAGAATAGGAAATGAAGTGTAGGTCGGACTGAGCCAGATACTGACCCCTACTGGAACACATCGAGATTAAAACGGGAGCGTGTTTTTATATGTAATTTTTAACGCAGATCTTTAAAACAAAATATTTTATAAAATATTTAAAACCATCAATTAGGCTAAGTTCAAATAAAATATTAAAAAATCAGTTTTGGATTAGGTTCCCTTGGTTCGTGTCCCAACATTAATTATTCTGAGCGGTTTAACAGTCTTACTTGTGTCATTCCGTTAGCTGGTTCACTACCATATTTCTGCGTGTTACACCGGGTTAAAAAACGATACCGGGCGTTACAAACGAGAATCAATAAGGTATTTTCCTTTTGCGCACGTATTATTGTTTACTCGTCGTGCTTATTGCGAGAATATCTCCCAACAATTCTAGTGGCCTGTTGAAACATTTAGTCGCGCTAACTCACTAGCCGCCCAGACTTTACATCGCTAATAAAATGACGAATAATACCACCGTGCCGTTTACAGGTAAATGGCTATTTTTCTAGCACACCGGCTTTCACTCATGAATTCGCGAATTAAATTTTTGGGCTGTTTAATGCAATACTCGACACTCGTTTCTCGATTACGTTCGTTTTCAAATTGTACATACGTGACAAATTCTCTAAAATCGTATAAGAAGATTTAGGTCTATTTTGATTTTAACTTGACTGCTTATTTACAGACATTAAAAAGAAAAATTCGCCATAATAGTGGACGGAGTGTAAGAGTTATATTGTCTGCTGAGGCTGCAATGTGCGGAGCTCCAGTGGCGCAATCGGTTAGCGCGCGGTACTTATACAGCAGTACAATGCAGAGCAATGCCGAGGTTGTGAGTTCGAGCCTCACCTGGAGCACACTCGTTTTACCGACCTGCCCGACAAGGAAGCCTGTCGTCCGTTACTATATAAGTTTAGCAAGCTGTCCATTTGCGTTTGCGTTGTGCTTAGCTTTGACTTTAGAAATCCATTATTCGCAATACGTCGAGTTTACTTCTTTAATTAGACCTACATCTTTATTCCCCTTTTGCATAACTGACAGATGTGGGTAATGACTCAAGCAATTTCTTGTCATCTGTGCAGTACACAATGAAATCCTAACATTGACATTTCCTCACTGCCAATGAAGTTATGTAATTTATTTTAAATGTTAATTATGTAAACGTACACAGTTCTAATGGTGCAATTGTTATTTTTGCAATTTGAGACAGGCATTCTTCCAAAAATCTAAGCCCCCCTCCCCTCCGTTCTGGATTAGTGGTGCCCATCCTTTCTCAGCAAAGCTTGTTCGTTGTTTCGGTTTATGGGAGTGACTTTGCTCTTTTTTATGTTCAGATCAGAGGTTGCCTGATGAATTATTAACATGTTACTTTCTGAAATACTAACTTAATTAAAGCTTGTGCTTGCAGACAGTGTCGGGCAGAAACGCTGTATTAACTATACTATATATATGTAATTTCCCATTCAGTTCAGCAGGTTGTGCTATTATCTAGCGTCTATAGCCTATAGCCCTATGTAACTTACAGAAACGAATGTGAAAACTAACCTTCAGGATGGACCTGTTTTTATTTTCTATGTTTACAGCAAAAGGCGCACAAACATACACTGAACATCGCTGTGGTGAAATATTTTTTTATTATCCCATTCTATTTTTCAGAATATTTAATTTATGTATCGTGTACCTTTAAAATCTGTTTGCCCTGTGTTGACTTTGGACTAGGCCTATGTGTATTTTTCTACCTTAACTGTTTGGCACTATAGGTATGTTCATCTGTGCACTGTGTTCATACTGTGTTCAATTTCCCCCTGGGATAAAGTTAATTAAAAAATTTTCCAACTTCTTCCTGGATTCCTTGTAAGGAAATACACAATGCAAAGAAAAAAAAGGTAATAGTAGAAAGATAAACAGGAATACATGAGATTAAAATAACAATTAGATTACATATAAGTGTGTAAGTAGGCATATACATTCAGTCCCATTTTTAGTTTCCAGCCAATCATATGCTTGCTGACAGCATACCCCTTACATGCCCCACACTGGCTATAGTTAAGGAGGGAAGCAGCTTTCAAGGGGACAGCTTGAAGAGGAGATATTATGAATCCATCCATCTGTCTATTTTCCGTGACTGCTTGTCCTCTTCAGGGAAATAGGGGTCTAGAGTATATCCTGAAGGCTGCAGGTACAAGGCAAAAAGGCACATTCACAGGCAGTTTGGTAACTCCAATAAACCTCAGCATGTTTTTGTACTGCAGGGGGAAACCCAGGGGAAAGCCCATGACAACACAGGAAACATAAAACCCTGGCAGAGATTTGAACCCTGGTTACACAGGTTTGAAGCAACAGTACTAACCACCATGCCACCCTGAAAAAGAACATTGGTGGTCTGGTGCTACTTTTTACAGTTTAAAGTCCTACATGTTTATTAAACATAATCTCTGTGAACCAATCATCTTTCTTTTGGCCCTTAGAACATTTTTGTGTAAGCAAGTGGCTGATGGAGCCAGTACATCGTCCACCTGGATGATCTGCTTGCCCACGCTGCTGATTCCAGTAACCAGCATAAGTGTGTGAGTCATTTTAATAAAGGAGATGACAGCTCTTTTAAACTTGAAGTTGCTCTTTTTATTTATGACCACAGTGCAGCATCACAGACGGGGAAACCAATAAGTCACATGACACTCGCGGTGACATGCTAACGAAACACACGCATTCCACGGCAAACATTACACAGTTACAACATTTAACAGAAATACACGACGGCAAATAACAATTTATAATATTTAATCATTAAATATTGTAAATTAATATGTTTATTAGTCCTGCTACATCACATTTATGCCAGCCAATCTTGGACTAAGGGTGGGATCAGAACAAACAAAGAAGTTCACCTCCGGACACTGTACAGGTGGGACTCTGAAACGGGGACAATTAGGACTCAACTCTGATTCCAAGAGTTGAGAATCAATGGAGTTGATTCCAAGAATCGATTCCAGACAGCAGTTTCAGTTTGAAGGGGGACCTGAAGGGCAAAAATAGGGAAAGGGGCAGGAACAGGAGCCAGAGGGGACCAAGGGGCCTGCTGGGCTGGAGGGGCCCAATGCACTGGAGGGCCTCAATGGGCTGGCATGGTGGCTGTGAATGGTGTGCCCCTGCTTCCCCCTCCAGGAACCCGAGACACGGCCGGCCCCCTTCTTGGACCCCCGTTGGTACTGGAAGCCACATAAGGACACGGGACTTGGGTGGTTCAAGCTCGAGATGAGAACCAGAGTCCACAGTGCGACACTCAGGGCCAGACCAGAGGGGTCCCACTCCAGGTCATCTGGAGGGTCCTCCTCTGGGTTCACCCTCTTGGAGCCGGCAGCAGCTAGAAAGTCAGGTGCGGAGCTGGAGGCCCAGGCCTAGTAATCATTTCAGCTCATGCATCATCTGTCACTAAAACGACGTTGATTCCGTCAATTTCCTCTGAAGTATTCGGATACTTGTACAGTATCAGCTTTTTCTAAGATTTCAAACATAGACATGCACAGTATTAAAACTGCGCAGCTAGGTGGAACATGCCATTACCCTTCATGCGTACAAGCTGTGCTGTAAAATGTAAATTACACACAAAGGCTATCGTATTTAATGTGCCTTTATTTGCTGTAAGTACTACAACACAAGCATTTAACATGAACATAAAACAAAAGGCATGTACACTTTGAAATGAAAAGACTAACATCACTGGTTTGCAAGCTCTTCGAGGAAGCTCCTTTTTGGTAATAATGTTATTTTGCTCTGTATGCTCTTTCAGTTCATTTCCAGTTTAATTTGCTTTTAGCATTTTAAATCTACACTCAACGTGAGCGACATCTTATTTTGAATAAACCATGTGCTCATATATAGGCTTATAACATATGACATGGAAAAGTTGGATTAGAAGCCACTGTTCAGAATAATTCAACAAAAATATAAGAATAATCATGATACTGATTCATGATTTTAAAATGATGTGAGTGACGCATTTGACCCGGTATCAGGAGTAGGATTTCCATTTTAGTATGCATAGAGGGCAGCAGCTGCTCTTTCATGTTCACTGGAATTAGCGTCTTTTTTTGGGACTTTTTTCTATGGTTGCAACCAGAATGGAAGCAATATGGCAAATAAACAGGCAAACCTGTAAAGCTGCGGCTTTGTGTCAATTCAGGAATAACAAACCTGACGTATTTCCAGACTTGCGCTCAAAATTCAATAGATATTGTAGGAGAGATCTTGTAAAAAAAAAAAAAAAAGTCAATCGCAATTTTTCACAATAAAATGATATGTTGAGCAACATTTGTCTCTGAGTGCATGCTGTGTAAAATCAGGAGGTCGATTACTAAAACATGCAACTTTGTCTCACCTGTAGTCCTTCCTGGATATAAAAGCCAGAGGGCTTGTCTTTGGGTTTGGATGTTAGGGACGTGCCCTATCTAATATTTCAGCAGTACCATATGTATGTACTGAGGTGACTGGGTCAAGCTGATTTGGACTCAACTAGAATGAATTCAGATGCCATCTTGCTTTCTAGTGCCCATTGAAAAATTAATCTAATGTAATAAACCCATATGTGACACCTTTCTGCAATCATTAAGATGTCTCCTTATCACATCAAAGGAGAAAAAACTGATATTTATAGGGGCCATGATACAGGTCTATACAATCCATACACCCATAAGGTAAATTGGGATGCATTTAAAGTAATATGGGACAGGCATTTATTTTAGCATCAAAACTGAATAATTTTGCATAGGATTTTAATGATTGAGTTCAATACACAAAACAACTCAAGGATCAGTTGAACGTTAATTGTGTATCTGGCTTTCTCACTGGAAGCTCCCTTTTTGACAAGGTTTTGATTACATTTTCCAGCCTTTCTTCTTCCTCCTTTGTAAACACAGCATTTCTTCATTTTCATTGGCCCATTTTGATTCATTTTCATTGGCCCATTTTGATTCATTTTGATTGGCCATGGCCCTGTACGTTGCCCTTCACTCTGCACTGAAGTGTAAATTTCGGTACATTCCAGGCCAGTGCTAATGGTCTCAGCTTTGGTGTCTGCCTTTCCTGCCCCAGTTGCTTATACTCACTCCTGCTCCTGCCATCCTTTCCTCACCCCATGTATCGAGTCGTCTGTCCCTTCACCTTTCTCACTTTCTTTTCTGCCTATGTCTGCCTTGGTGCCATTGTACACTAAAAAAATTGAACAAATTCAGGTTGGCCTGTCTCATAAATAAATAACCACATATTATTATTTATTTATTATGCATATAAGCCAGTACAGTGGTTAGCACTGTTACCTCACAACTCTAGGACCCGGGTTTGAGTCTTGGCCATGGTTCTGTGTGTGGAGTTAGCCTGTTCTCCCTGTGTTGTTGTGGGGTTTCCTCTGGGTACTCTGGTTACCCCTGCCCCCCATAATTCAAAAACAAACTGAAGTTAATTGGAGTTATCCAATTGCCTGTAGGTGGGAGTGAATGGTGTGTGAGTGTGCCCTGTGATAGGATAGTACCCTATCCTGGGTTGTTCCCTACCTTGCCCCTGTAGTCTCTGGAATAGGCTCTGAACCCCCCACAACCTTGAATAGGACGAGTGGTTACAGAAGAGGGATGCATTATGTATGCTTATTGAATATATTTAGAATCCTGTCAAATACGCACTTTCTCTCTTCCATGGAGAGCCTATAAAATTGTCCCACATTACGTGAAACAGGTTGTCCCCCTTTCCTTAACTTTTGTGTCACTTTAAAGTATTTATTTTTATCTATCATTTATATAATTACATACAAATTATGTACAATTTATTTTTATGACAGATTTATATCAACACAATGAAAAGCACATAATTCACCTCACTCTGTGATTTCTGAGGGATATTCCAGTAAAATGTTTGCCACGTCCCCAACTGTGACCTCAGATCAATAAAATCATGTTTTTGATCATGTGCTTTCTGCACCAGCTCTCAATAACAACTATTCTAATTGGATCTACTTCAGCTAGGAAATAAACCAGGAAATAACTGTTCCACATTACCTGATGTCCGACAATACATGAATTCACCCGGATTATTGAAACCGAATTTAATATATGTGCGCGATTGTCCCTTTAGATCAACAGCGATAACGCTAAATTTACCGAGGGGAGCAGGTTCGCGAGGGTGAATTAAATAAGCTGCTGTAAAATCGCAAAGTAAATAAGAAGAAAGTATTCGGAAGAAACTCCAAAGTATTCGGAAGTCGACCCCGCCACGAGACAGCTGCGTTCAGTCATGCCTTTCAATTCGGCGGTGTTGCTTAATCTCTGAACTGGTCTTTGGTCGTGCGTACATTTATCATTTAACTTATTGGGAAACGGAGTTTAACCTTAGTTCGCAGAAACGTACGGCACCTCCCCCGTAAATTTTTTTTAGACTAATAATCTGGTCTGAGTCCGTTGGTGGTTGTCCTTCAGTTCAGGACAACTTCGTACAAATTAATAAATTTTATCATTGATAATGGAGAGCACCGAAAACAGGCTTGTCAATGTGGACAAATGGATTGCGGAGAACGAGAAGGCTTTCCTTCCACCAGTCTGCAACAAACTTATGTGAGTAAGAGGACAGACAACGACAAGGCAGCTGTGCTATTGCTGTGGGTTCGGGCAGGTAGTCGGGGACATGTAACTCGTAGCTTGGCTATAAATCAGAGCCGCGCACATTTGGCTGTATCTAAGCATAGGAAAACTAGGCGGATCGGCTGAAGGGGGCCTTGGCGAAATGTACAGAGGGGGACCTCCCCCGTTATGTGAACCCTCTCGAGGCTGACACCCCAACCTAACCCCCTCCCGGAGATCAGCGAAGTCTATGAAGGATCACCCCCGATCGGCGAAATGTACCGAAACCGGGTCCCCCTCGAAATTTACTTCGGGCTACGGGGCTCCTTAGGGCTTATGAAAGGGTAGATCTGGCCATGCACACATGCAGCCGAAGCAGCCGAGCTCATCCCAGGATCGCAGGCAAATGCCGGCTAAGCAGCGCGATCTCGGTCTTAGATTAAGTTCCCCCAAGCTTTGATCTTTTACTCTCTTAACCATTTCTTCCTGCTTGCAGGTTTTCGCGTCAACTAAACATCATGTTTGTAGGGGGACCCAATACCAGGAAGGATTATCATATTGAGGAAGGAGAGGAGGTATGCTGATACCATGTCAGAAGGCACGCACACACTTCCCCGTGTTCGTACTCACACACAGTTTATTCAGATATGCAGAGGAAGTAAAAGTAGATTCTAGGTACTGCTAAATTATATGTGGGCGATGTGTGACCGCAGTATAGCCCACCTGTCCTACCCGATTTTACCGTGTTTTGTGTCAATCCCTGTTTGCGTGGTTTTTCTTCTGGACATATTGGTGCACCCTTGACTTATACCTGACCTGGTAAAAAAAAGGACTTCAGGACACCCAGTTTAATTGTATGTGCTAAACGGGCATCGAACCAAAAATGATTTTACTGGGGTTGAGGTCAGGCCACCCTACCAAAAGATCCAATAGATTTCTCAGACCAGAGAGCCGGGAGTGGAGTCGATTTCAGGGACTCTGTGGGCAAAAAACTCGATGGGGCCCTCCAAGTCACCCTCCCCCAACATGGTAAAATTTTGTATCACTGCCGTGAAGTCTGAATTAATAATAACAGAATTTAATAAAACATAAAAAATCATCATTTTGTGAAAAACAGGATACACTAATAAAATTGATATGTCATTATGATGTACTATGTAATCGCCCCCCCCCTCGGGGCCCCCTCCCAGCTCGGGGGACCAGGCAATTGGCTGTTCTGTCGCTCCGCCTCTGGGAGGGAGCAAATTTATTTGTTTTACTCTCTGCCTACAAGCCTGCTTGAGAGCAAACAAATTCCTGGGGGGAGTCAAACCTATAAACTTGCTTTGTAGCTACGTGCCTGGTGCTGAAATGTCAAACTGTAACATGCAGTGGCTAAATATTTGAGCAGTAAAGTGTACATGTGTACACGAGTGTGCATAATCTCTGTAATTACTGACACTTCTGCTTTTTGGTACTGCAGCTGTTTTACCAGCTCCGAGGTGACATGGTGCTGAAGGTGATAGAGAACGGGAAGCACAAGGAGGTTCCCATCCAGGAAGGGGAGGTGGGTTCTCCCTCCTGGCGGTGGAAGTGTGCGTCGTTGTGGTCGCGATCCATCCCAGTGATCCAGAATTCAGCACTGTCATGTATAGTCTACGTTTTTATGATAGTGACGTTACTACATATCTTTTGTTCGGGGCGGGGGGGTTCTCAGATGTTTCTGCTCCCCGCACGGATCCCCCATTCCCCCCAGAGAGAGGCCAACACGGTGGGTCTTGTAGTGGAGCGGAAGAGGCTTCTTTCTGAGACCGACTGCCTGAGGTACTTCTGTGGGCTCTTGAGGAAACCATTGTAGCTCTGACTCACAGCATACACACATCTCTAATTATTTGGGCTGAGTTATCCCTCTGAGTCTTCTGTCTGTGTTTCAGATATTATGTGGATAACACCACAGATATTCTGTTTGAGCGCTGGTTCTACTGTGAGGACCTGGGTGTCCAGCTGGTTCCAGTCATCCAGGAGTAAGACGTGCACTCTCAGAACTCAACATTGCCATAAAAGGGACAGAATCAAATGTGATCTTACCAAGAAAAGAGGATGTCGGTCAAATGAAGTGCTGTTCTGGGAAAGACAGTGATGTGTGGTAACATTGCCTACAGAAGCCTGGTTACTGCATCTTGATCTGGTTTCAGATTGTGGAAGCTTGGCAGATGTCTGCTCTGTTCTGTATTCACTAGTATGGTGTGCGTGTGTGGCAGGTTCCTCAAGTCCGAACAATGCAGAACTGGAAAACCAAGCCCAGGTGCCTGATTCATTCCTCATACTGGCGGGGTATTCCCAAAACCACACCACCCAGCTTGTAGTAAAATGAACACTTTTAATACTGGGGTCAATTTGCACCCCAGCTCCGCCCAAAATCCACATGTTGATCAGATCTTCCTGTTACACAACATTTATACGGTGCTTCGTTTAATGGCCGCCGTTTCCCACCACATACAGACGAGTCGTTCCGCCAGCCCCCTTTCCAGCTTAACACCATGAACGTAATGACGCCATTCAGCTTTGGGGACTGGGTGTCTCGACGCCACGCCGAGCTGGACCAGGGACGACCCCTCGACATGTTCGGGGCGCAATTTGAAACCGAGGTACCCCTGGGGGCAGAGGTGTCACCTGCTCAGTTGCAGGGGCCCGATCAGGGCAGAGTCGGGGCTCCGGGATGTTCGGCCTGGCGCGGTGGCTGTGACAGAGAAACATGGGGTCCATTAGGGCTGAAATAGTGACACTAAAGCCAGGAGGTGAGCTTGAGTTTGCTGATAGTCTGTTGTAATAGGAGGGACTCCACTGACGTCGATCTCCTGCCTCTCAGGCTGTGCTGTATGGGCCGGGGCAGACGGAGACATGCACACGCAACACTGATGTTTGGATCTGGCAACTGGTATGTCACCGGGCCGACCCAAAAGAGTGTGGGGTCTTTGAAACCTCCCCCTTCCGGTTTGATTTGACAGCAAGGAGAGAAATAAGTGGAGCGAATGACAGCAGACCCACTGAGTGATGTGTGATGGCTCCGCTCACGACAGTCCCCCGAGGAACTGCTGCCCCCTTGTGCCCACCTGCCTGTTTTGCATCGACTGTCTCTGTCCCACACAGGAAGGAACATCCCAAGTGACTGTGGACAGCACCCTGTACTCACTCTCCCCCAGAGACAGCCTGCTAATCCCTGGTCAATACAGGTGAGTGAGCAAGGAACAGATGTATCCTTTAGCTCTTTCTAAAGAGGTGAAGATGGAGGACGGTATGAAGGCAGCCATGTGATCACAATACTGTCAGTGCCAGAGGAACCTCTGAGCTTTTTCTTTCCCTTTCAGGTACCAGTGGGCACGTGATAAGGGTTGTGTCGCTCTATTGGTCACACAGGACCCTGAGAGGAAAAGCACCTACACCTGAACTGTCACTGACCTCAGATCAGTTTGCGGATAGAAGATTGTAGGCAGGGGACTTCATGGTTTTACCTGCTTGAAGGCGATTTCTTTTAATTCCACATTAATTCCACTGTCAAATTATCATTTCCATTTTGACTATTATATATGTAAATATGTGCAGTAATTAATATATAAATGTTTATACTGGCAATGTTAAATTGTCTGAGGATAATATATTTAACCTAATGTTTTAAAATGATGGATGTTGTACAGTCACCTGTGCTGCTGCGCATTTGCTCCCAGATACCCCCACAAATGAGCATCAAAGTGATGGGGAAAAAAACACATCATCTTCCTTTTACTGAGTACGCCAAGTATGCGAGTCATGGGCACAGGGTGCAAGAAATCGGCCAGATCAGGACGGGATATTGTTTCGGGAAACTTACCAGTTGTAGTTCTCGCTGTAGTGCCGGCTGCCATAAAAAGCGCCATGTGTTTGTCTGCAGTCCTGATATCGTTAACGGAGGGTCCACTGGAATGCCTTGTCTGACTCCTCAATTCTCAGTCTGCATCGTTTACACCTCTTCCCACACAGCTGCAGGGACATGTGATTTAAATTTGTTTAATGACATAATATAATTGCCATTGAAAAACCAAATCGTATTTTTTTTCCAGTTTTCATGTGATTTGTTAAATAATTTTGAGGCTTTACTGTAAAAATCATATTATGCAGGTATAGAGACGTTTGCATCACTCATTGAGAAGTATAAATGAAATCTTACACATTTGGTCTACAGTTTTCGCAATCTGGAAGTGAGGCAAAATTAGACGTAGGTGTTTCTTTTGTGACGAAAATCGCCTCAGTATTTCGTAGAAATGAGTGGGATCAGAATATCTGAAAGTGCGCACCAATAAGTTTATAGGAGTTCCGTTATTGCTAAGGTAGAAAAGCTGTTCAGTCCTTGAGCAAGATTTAATTTTCGATTATGGATGAAGACGACGACAGTGAAAATATTATATTTGTATAATTTATCAACAGCGGCACGGTGTTAATTTTCATTTAATGTGTTTTGTTAATATTTTGACAAATCAAAAGCACTGTTATTTGGTTAACCTATTAAAACATGATGCAAGCTCTTATTTAACTTGTTTATTCACCTGAATTTAATGATTTTATATGCCAATCAGTCTCAATTAATTACGCCTTCAGCAGGAATGCAACAGGCTGACAAAGTAGGTAAGATGCTTGACGTAAAATATGACATACACCGTACTACGCATTTCATTTATATGGTGAAACCAAAGTCTGAAATGTCTACAGTCCTCGCCATTTAAAGCTGTCATGAATATTAATAATAATTACATTAATTAGATTAATCCGCGGGTCTAGAGACTGGCATTTTGGTATTGAAAGGAGTCCCGGCAAACGAACAACAGGGCATAAGCAAAGAAAAAGTTGCGTGATTGAACCCATCGTTGGCTGTCTGTTTTATTGTAAAGCAAATCAAATGAGATGGTGTCAGAAGATATTTGTTTAGATAACTGAAGGATTGAAGCCGCTGTCTGGGCTTGATTTGCAAACCTGCAACGTGTCCGATGATTTCTGCAGCATCAGGAGGCGCTAGCAAACCTGCAAACCAAGGTACAGTCTTGGCAGTTTCTTCATGTGGCTGGTGAAGATGCCGTTTAAGTGTATAATACCTTCGCTTTTGACACTGCATAACTTACAAAATCTCATCAAGCAACACAACTTAGGAACGGTAGAACATTTTCCCGTGTGTGCAATGGGATATGTCTGTTACCCAATATGTTACGGAGCTAAAACGAAGAGCACAGTCATGCGAGTTTGGTGGTTTGCTTGACTCTCACTCATTCAGGTTCGCGCAGTCTGTAGCGTTTCCTCTGATGCATTAAGGGAGACTGTTACAAAAGCTGTACAGGGATGCATCGAGTCCGAGACTACTAAAGCTCAAGTTAAGCAAATGCTTAACTTGAATCGGACTGCGCAAGCCTCCCCACATGACAGTAGGCACGTCCAGATAGCCTATATAAACCGAAAGGAGAAAAGGAAAATAAACACACATTTCACTGTAAAAGATGAGACACTGAGCACGGACCATAACGTTGTCCAGCTTTTGGTAAACAGTCCAAGAACTGTGAGAAAATGTATAATTTTGCAAAAACGTGAGCTTGAAAAAAAGTTATGTAGTTGAAGATGAGGAAGTCACAGGATAGTTTGCAACTTTGCGGGTGTTGTGCAGACACAGCCACCAACTGAAGAATGGGCAGTTGACCTAAAAATAGGATGTAGATATTTTAGTTAAAAATTAGATACTGGAGCACAGGCATATATAATTCTTTACAGCCTGTTGCATTGATTGGACCAACAGATTACAAATAGGCAGGAATGTAAACGTGTCTATTTACACAGGAGGAAAAAATACCTGTGAAAGGAAAATGTAGCCTGAGAGTATGCTACAAGAATGAAACACATGCTGTGGAGTTTGTAGTGGTGAAAAATGAGGTAAAACCAGTGTGCGAAATGCCCGTCAATATTCGGGGGGGGGGGTCCCCCCTTCTCCGTATTGTTGCGCAATACCGATCTTGAGACCCTCTTAAAATTTTGCTTTTGAGTCTCATGGGTTAATCAGGGGTGTTGGGCCCCCCTGTATTTCACACACTGGGTAAAACCCATACTGGGAATTCAAATATGTTAAAAAAATAAACTAATCAAATGGGTGATGGCTTTGAGAACGAGCAAAAATGATATTTTTACTGAATATTCTGATGGGTTTGAGGGTGTAAGCTGCCTTGAGGGTGAACACAGAATCGAAAAGAAAGAAAAGTTTCAGTTGCATTGTGGGAAAAACTTCTAAACAAATTACAGAGAATGGCAAAAAATGAGGGGATTAAAAAGACTGAGGAACCAGCACAGTGGGCGAACCCCTTTATAATGGTTGAAAAACCTAATAGCAACTTAAGGATCTGTTTGGACCCTTGGGACCTCAACACAGCTGTGATGAGACATTATCAGCTACCTACAGTGGAAGAAATAACAGACAGACTGGCAAAAGCTAAACACTTTTCTGTGCTGGATACAAACTCAGGCTTTTGGCACTGTAAATTGGATGATGCCAGCTCTTTGTACATTTAACACTCTGTTTGGCCTCTATAGGTTTCTTCGTCTTCCCTTTGGGATCGACTCGGCACCTGAAATGTTCCACAGAACAGTGAAGCAGCTGTTTCAGAGGATTGAAGGTTTTAACCTACATTGATGACATACTTGTTTGGGACAAAAGAACAGCACAATCAAAGGTTAACAAGTGTTAAAGGGAGCCAGAGCTTAGAATTTTTGACTGAATAAAGAAAAATGCATGATTGGAGTTGAGGAAATCAAATACCTTGGTCACATTCTATCACAAGATGTTTTGAAACATGACCCAAGCAAAACTGAGGCCATCAGAAAAATGCCCAAACCTGAGTGTAGAAAACATGTTGAATGATTTCTTGGAATTGAATGTTTCCAACAGTTTGTGTGTGACAGAGACTTTAGTCAGTACAGTCTGACTACAAACCACTGGAAGCAGCCATGAAAAAAACCATTAAGTATGGCATCGGCAAGAATACAGAGATTGTTATTGAGATTACAGAAGTATCAGGTCAGTGTGCAGTACAAACCAGGAAAAGAAGTGTATGCTGCAGATGCTTTGTCCAGAGCATAGCTCGGGATCACATAGTTATGGCACACTTACCTGTGACTAAAGAGAAATTGGCCAAGATCAAAGAGAAAACATGTAAGGATGGAACACATCCATCCATCCATTTTCCAACCCACTTATCCTTATTGGGTCGCGGGGGGTCCGGAGCCTATCCCAGAAGCAACGGGCACGAGGCAGGGAACAACCCTGGATGGGGGGCCAGCCCATCGCAGGGCACACTCACACACCATTCA
>JAODJU010000115.1:593913-612097 GCA_026776725.1 Gnathonemus echidnorhynchus
CACGGTTCAACTTCTGATATTCAGATCGAGTTCCAGGTCAAACTGGTTTGTTCGACTTTCAAGAAATTCGAGTTCTACTGAGTTCGAGAACCGAGGTACCACTGTATAATCAGGTTATTTTAAAATGGAAGGTTACCCGGAATGGGTTGCTCTTAATTATATTTCTTGATATAGGTGCTTTGTTGTTATGTGTAATTGTGTGCCTTAGTGGGCTAAGCCTCTGTGCCTGTGATCAGAAGGTCACCAGTTCAGATTCAGCCTTGGCACATCCGCTGGTCTTTGAGCAAGGTTCCCTGGATGCCACAACAGGTGGCTGCCCTTCACGGCCAGCTTACTCTCACCTACCTGTACAGAGATCAAGTTGGGGGACGTATAAAGAGAATTTCCCCATGGGGATCAGTAATGTATTTATTATTATTATTATTATTATTATTATTATTATTATTATTATTATTATTATCAATGCAGGTATTTGATAAGGAGTCGGAAAGAGTAGAGAGCTGGCATCATGTGGTTGAGATCTGTTTAAATTCTGTGTATCCTTATGTTCATTAAATTGTGTAGCACACCACATGCTGCGAGTTTGGTAGGCTGTCTATATCATGGACGCTATAAGCACTGAAGTGGCGGTGAAGGAAGGGACAGCCCAACAGCCACAACATCTTTTGAAACAGGAGATATTGTGGATAAACAAGGTAAAAAAAAGACTTCTGTGGTGTGGTGCTACTTTTTGCAGTTTAAAGTCCGATACATTTATTAAACATGAGGATATGCCGAAGTGATATAGATTACTAACTCTTGGGCATCACAATACACCTCTCATTAACATTTTAGATGTACTACAAATCTGTTTACCAAATTGTGAGCGTAAGCAAATGTCCGTATAATAGCAAAAAGGCGGCGTCCAGACAAATGATCTAAAACCCTGGTCATTATTGTGAATGTGCCATATAATCTGTGATAACATGCAGCACTAGTTTTCAGAGAACAAACAGCAGTTAGTTTCCAGTTTTTACTCATTAAAACTGTTGTGAATACTAATTTATACCAAATAAAGTGCCTGTTATAGCTATAGAAGCAAACAGACCAACTCCCAGGTTCCAACAGGCTCTATCTATTGGGTTCTTTCAGGTTCCAGCATGCTCAGTAAGGCTTACTTCCTGGTACTGCCTTCACCATGGTCACATGACCTGCTTTGCTGTAAGCTTCAGCTATGCTGGTTTGAATGAGGCCGCTTTTATCTTATATAAACCACTTATATCACACGCTTTCGCACCCTTTTGGGGAGATTTATTGATCAGGACCAGGAGGGACATGCCTGTCTCATGTTTCACAGGGCACCGACTGCTCGGTGCTCGGCATGTCTGTACTTCTCCTCTCCAAAAGTGCTTGGCCAGCAGGGTCAGTGCACTAGCGTGCTTTTCTTCTTGCCTCACACCAAGAAGGGGGGGGTGGGGGAAGGCCGAATGAGGTCATTATTCAGAGTGCAAAGTAGGAGTTCTCACTAGAGAGTGAACTTCTGTAAAGTGCTTGGCCTGGGCCCAGTTCCAAGGCGCATCATGGGACACCGGCCCCCAGCTTTGAATGTCGTGCTGCGCGCATGCGAGTTGGTGAAATGCATGTCCTCCGAGCATTCGTGCTTTGTTTTGCACTGAACAGAAATGCAGGCGCAGGAGAAAGACTTGTGAGACACGTTAATAAACCATCATCATTCTCATGGTGCTGTAACCTCCTGGTCTCCCTTTGGCATCTTAAGGATGAATCACAGCAGAGCAGTGCATGATGTGGGTGGGTGGGTCAACAGATAGGTGGATCGGCGTCCCTGCTTTAACATGAAGCCCGTTAGTCCGTGACATTTATTCTCTCCGGTTCTTGGCCCTCCCCTCCACTGAAAAAACAACACTGGGACCATTTCCCATGACTGGCTACAATGCACGATGAATTCCATGTAAGGAGAATGAGATCCTGCAAGAAGGAAGAACTCGCCCCAGCTCTATTAAAAGCGTCAATTGCAAAACATCAGGCTTGACACCTCCCCCTCACCCCCCTCCCCAGCCCTCCATGTTATCATTCTCTGTCATAGACCAGCAGGAAGTTCTTCTTCAGAGTCTTGAAAGTGCATTTCAGAGCAGGAGGTGTTGATTTGCTGGAGACACAGACACAAGCTGTCCCTGTTTTTTTTTTTTCCTTTTTGTCCCACCTCTTCTTTTTTGAAGTGGAACTTCAGGAATATTCTATATTCTTAAATCCTTCCATACAGCCAGGTAAGCTCTCAAGTAATTTGATACGGTTATTTTGGACAATACGATGAGTAAACCAGTCACTGATGATGCTACTATTGAGATGCATGCTCTGAAAGTCTATAAATTAATACATCTCACTGGATATCCATGGAAACTAGTACAGTCTCATTTTATATTTTTTGTTAGAGAAAATGACTCCTGCAATATTTGCAATATGTGAAGAGGAAATCCTTGTGTGTTTTCATATCACCATAAATTAGTCATTACCATAGGTCAGCAAAAACGGCAGTACAGGAACCAATAAAACGAGAATATCATTAAAAATAGTTTAACAATGGAAACGGAAATATATGTTAGTCAGGTTTTCTTGGCTGATGAAGTCAGCTAAGTTAAGCTAGAGGTGGTACAGTCAAACGAAGGTGCCATTTATATGAGTGTTTAGTGGTTGTTCCTCTGTTCAACCAAAGTCTCTGTATAGGTTCCAGATAAACAAAGATTGTGTGAAGATCAGAGTTTCCGGCCTTCTGGGGTACAGCTGTTTGGCACGCGATGGTGGGGAACTCGTCCCTGGCGTGCCCGGCGTGGAAGGCATTGCTGGTCAATGTGCTGCCGACGTTCCTGTCCATCGAGTTCCTGCTGGGCTTGCCGGGCACCGTGCT
Source organism: Gnathonemus echidnorhynchus (assembly GCA_026776725.1). Lineage (NCBI taxonomy): Eukaryota > Metazoa > Chordata > Actinopteri > Osteoglossiformes > Mormyridae > Gnathonemus > Gnathonemus echidnorhynchus. The sequence goes on from JAODJU010000115.1 coordinate 596,816, forward strand.
GGCACTCTGGATCTTCTGCTGCCGCATGCCAAACTCCCTGCCTAACACAGTGTTCCTGCTGAACATGGTGATGGCCGATTTCCTGCTGCTCACCGGCCTGCCATTCCAGATCGACTACTTCCGCCGCTGCGACAGTTGGATGTTCGGCCCGGCCTTATGCAACATCACCCTCTTCATGATGGCCGTCAACCGCTCGGCCAGCATCGCGTTCATGATGACCGTAGCAATCAACCGTTACTTGAAAATTGTTCACCCACACCATCCCATCAACACGATAACAGTGAGCCAGGCGTGGCTCATATCCCTGGTGGAATGGGTAGTGGTGGTTTCCCTACGACTCCCCCTGCTGATCAACTCGCTCGCGTGGGAAGAGAACAATGTCACCCTGTGCCAGAGTTTTGGCCTCACGGATCTGTCCATGGGTATGAAACTGCACTATGGTGTCCACCTGCTGGAGTTCCTGCTGCCCTTCCTGGTTCTACTCTTCTGCTCCTTCCGCATCATCTGTGTTCTGCGGCACCGGCAGATGGACAAGGTGAAGAGAGTGCGGCGGGCCATCCGGGCAGTGCAGGCCATCGTGGCCATATTCATCTTCTGCTTCATGCCAAGCTTCATCACTGGTGTGGCCGCACTCATCTTGGACCGTGAGTCCAAAGCCTTCAACCTGTTGTCCACGTTCTTCAGGTTCTCCATCACGTTCACCTACCTGAACAGTGCCCTCGACCCTATCATCTACTGCTTCAGCAGCCCCTCCTTTCACAACGCCCTCAAGATGTCCTTCAACAGCCTGGGCATGGTCCAGTTCCAGCTCAGCCGGAGAGGAAGCACCGTCAGCGAAGAATGACACCACCTTCTGCCCGACACTGGAAAGGGAGATACGCCCAGAGCCCTCAATGAATACTCTAGTGCGTCCTGTAGTACTGCCTGGCTCTTCCCTGCCACTGCAACATGGCCCACTTGTGTCATACGTTATAACCAGAATTGTAAGGTGCAAATGTACAGATACTGTTTGGCATAAGTAGGCAATTTATCACACACTTGTTTTTATTTTATCTGCTATCTGTAATAGTCTTTTATGTTTTTTAATGTTTCCACTGTACTTTAGTATTAAAATTATGGCAATTTATTTTGGTAAAAGTTTGCTTTTGGATTTGCTATAATAGCCTCTTCTACAGTCCATCAGCAGAGGGCCCAGCTTGGGTCTCCCCTGAATACGGGGCTTTGTTGCCGTGGTAAGGCCCATGGGATCGCAGTGTGCTATGCAGTCTTTTTCTTTTTATTCAGCCCACTGTCAGCCATTTTCTGGCTCTTCAGTGTCTGCTTTACACAGTCTGTGACTAAACCAGAAAAACGGCGGGCATGTTTCTGACTTACCCGCAGATTTTCAAGTTGACTGATGGGATGGCTCAGGTTTCCGAGGTAACACTTACTCACTTACTGCGTCACTATTAGCTCCGTACGAAAAGAAAGAAAAATATAAAATATTCACAAAGGAAGATCTGAATTTACAAATAAATACTCTGCTTTAGTCCATGTAGTATTTCAAATAAATACTCTGCTTTAGTCCATGTAGTATTTCAAATAAATACTCCGCTTTAGTCCATGTAGTATTTCAAATAAATACTCTGCTTTAGTCCATGTAGTATTTCCAATGTTCTTACTACACCACGCAGATTTTAAGAAGAGATCTGATAACTAAGTCGATATTAATTATAGCTTAAAAACTGTGTTCTGCTGTTAGAAACCCACTATTCAGAAACCGTATGCTTGTTAGTATAAGCTGACCAATCAGAGAGTGCCTAAGGAGCATACATGAATTTCTAAGCATGCCATTCTCACAGGAAGAAAGGCGTTTTTGGCACACAACAGAACACATTACACCAGGCAAAGGTTTTTGCACCATCCTGACCAAAAGCTTGAGCATTTTGAAACTCTGTTACCAGCGTCGGTGTCGTTCCACTAGGAAAGCTGGGTGTGTTGGCCTCTGGGGCTGCAAGTGAAATGCGAGGGATCGTCGATGCATATTAAGACCTGCGACCAGTGACTGAAATGTTCATCACAGTAGGGGAACTGGTGTCGGTCCCTAGCAGAGGGGGCTGCAAGCCAGCCTTCTCTTCCTGTGATAAAAACGCTCTACATCTTGGTCTCCAGTTGCGTCTTATTCAGCGTTTCATGCTAACGCCCTTTTGCTCAGTCTACACCATGTCGTGCTACTTCTGTTATGCAAAACATGAATTATCGGATACCACAAATATGACTAGATACTAGTGAAAATTATACCAATTTTTTCATTGTTTATGTACAAATAAGTGATCAAAGTCATGCTACATGTCATGTAATATTTAGAGAAATATCCATGATTTACCAAAATATGCACCTTTTCACTGTGCCATGCTATTATGCAATCCTAAACAATGATAAAAAAAACAATTTAATTAATGTGGTTGGTACAGAAGCAGTAATTGGTAGCAATGTTTATTTAGAATGGATAACAAAGATGTTGTAATGATTCATATAACAAACCCCCTAGATAAAGTGTTTGTTTACATCATGCGTAGATATGACCAATATTAGTCTTTCATCCACTGACCTAATTAGATTCTGAATTTCCGCAGGTAGAATATTTCTTACTGATGTTGAAATACCACCCTACATTTCTTTGTTTGGAGAAACCTTGCATCAAGAGCCATAATTCTATTGCTTTATGATGCTCCATAAGTTCTCAATGGGATTCAAATTGGATGAAGATACAGGTCACTCCATCAGATAGCTATTTTTGTTTAAATTGATCAAGTATTCATCTGTCGTCCTTACAGCATATGACTGTGCATTGTCATGCATGAATAGCATGTTATCTTATTGCCAAATGCTTACTTTTACACCATGGAACGAAGTTGCTTTTCAGAAATTCAACATAAGCATCTGCAGTCACGTTTATACCTTCAGCAGCTTGCCAGTGGCCAATCAGCTCATCACCAATTGTTCCAGTCCAGAAAATCACAGCACTACTCCTTGCTGGAGTCTGTCTGTGAGAATGAGGTCTGTCATTTCTGATTGAGCCCTTTCTCTATCTGTTCGGTGCATATGATACCATTCTAAATATTTCCAGGCCAATTCTACAAGCTTCACTGTAGCTGTCCTCCAGTGGAGGTTGAACATCATAAAACATTTTCCAGGGTGGTGAATTATTCAGCACCTAGTTGACCTTGAGACATTGCTGGCTTTGTTAAATATCTCTTTGCCATTGTTTTTCTGTTAGTACTCGCTTACTGAGGAAGAGTTTATCCTGGGAAACAAATCTGTTCTCTTCCTAACTTCATGGCACTATGGTCTCTGCCTGTCATCTTAGCAATTTCAAGCGTTGATTTGCTATCACCTAAGTTCATAATGATAATTGTCTTCCCGTCTGCAGATAAATCTATGTTGCGTCCCGTAATAACTGCTTTGTTGAAAAATTTACAGCAATTCGTCTAATACCATGGCACAGTTGTAGAAGATGTGCAAAGATGGCAGCAGCTTTTATACCCAGGTGCAGTAATCAATGACAGATGATGCAGATTTACTGTCATCAATGTCTTTGCAGTGTAAGAGAGAAGGTGTTATTTCCAGGTAGGGGGAGGGATTGCCTGTGACAGTCACGTTTTATTCCGCTTTGCACCTCATCAGACACTTTGGACTTATAGGAGAAGCAGAAAGAAACAGGGTAGAGGAAATCGCAGGCTTGTGCAGGTCAAATCTGGGGGCCTCGACGTATCCCGCTGGAGCGAGTGATCCGCAGATGGGCCCGAGGCCTGCCGCATTCAGAGGCGAGCTACACAGTCCAAAGGGGGGATTGGCTGTTGTACCTTTGAATGAGGTGTTTACTGAGAATCTATCTAGTAAAACGTCTGCAAACTGCAAACTGAAAAGCGACTGAGATGATGCCCCTGGCCTGTCTCATGGTGGCTGATCTCACCGCGAACTCGCCGCTCTTTAGGGTACCGATTGTCAGCAAAGTGGGGGACGGGAGTTATGGCTGAAGCAAATATAAAACCCAATGGTCACTGTTTAAAAACACCATTTCAAAAACTGGACAGTTTGTTATTTACAGTGGAGTAATCATCATGGAAGGAAGAATATTCGTGTAATAGAATGTACCCGCAACCTGAATATGGCAGCTGAGCCATTTCTGTTCTTTACTTTTCACCAGCTGAGGACAGTCATGGGCACATTTCATACTGTGCGAATATGCTGTCTTTTTTAAAATAATTAGTTCTTCCAGTGATGCTAGTACGTGATGGGAATTCTGGTTTCTCGGGGGACCAATGAGCCGAGAGCCAGAATGGGTGGGAGGTGGGACGAGGAGGGTGGGGGATGTCAGCGAGTTGATCACAAAGGTCTCCATTGGGGGTCAGTCCTGGATGATGATGGGGTCTCGGGCTCTCGGGTCCTGGAGGTGACCGTGGGCCGGGCCATGAGGAGTCCTCACGTCGATCTGCTCGCATGGCTGCCTACAGGCCCTCCTGAGCTGGAAGCGAGAAAGCAGCTTCCGGATCGTCCTGGAGACAGGGACAGAGTGAGGTCAGGGCCGGGATCCCACCGGAGCAGAGAAAAGGACACCCAAGATCAGCAGCCCCTACTGACAACCTTCACGTCTCAATTGATCGACTGATAAGTGACAGTCTGGCTAAGGAGTGTGTATGTCGGCCTGTGAAGTGATGGGTGGCTCTGGGGGTCAGTAATGAAATTTTCACCCTCAGACTGTCATAGGAAGAACTTCCATAAACATGAAAACAAATCACTTTGGTTCAGGTACAGCAACAGTAGGGAGTAGTCATTTTCTGCGGCTCCCAGAGAGGGTCCGAATCTGCCAGGGTCCGCTGTTAGTGAATATCTATCAATTTACCGTCAGGTCCACAAGGGACCCATCACCGTCTGTGACTGACATCCCCCCCCCATCTAAACCCAAGGGGCAGGGGTTGTGGTGTGATTTTCTGCATGAGAAATATTTCAGAAAGCTTCCATCAAAACATCAAAGAATTATTAGTCATAGTGTGATTCTGCATTAAATAGATCAGTTAGATCTGATTAGATCAGACCGGATATTTGTAAGGTTTTCTCCACTACTGCATAGTGCAGCTCTACTCTGACACTTCCTAAATTACAGTTTCCCTGTTGTTTGTTTTGAGAGGAACATTCATCTCATTTGTATATCTTTATGTATTGTGTTCTGCTCTCTTGGCTGTAACTGCATGATAAATAGGCCTAAAATCTCTTTTTAAATTATGAAAATTTCATAGTTTTGTATGTAACAGTATGTAAAGTATAAATCATGATGCAAGGTTGGTAATAACATCTGATGGCCAAGTACCCTGAAGGATTTCCGGTCCTTAATCACCCACGCCCCAGTAGACTGAACATGCAGATACACACAGCTACACAACACGCAACGCATTTGGAGAAACGGACTTGAGGGCTTGATGACTGCCCAGTTGATTCAAGCAGCTTTACATGGGGCCTACCACGTTGTGATTCCATCAGAGGAACTGCGGGCAGACTGATAGGGAAGCACTGTGTTTTCATGAGAATGTAATGCCATGTTTCTCAGGCAACCGACCGACGTGTGGCATGTGAGCCACCGCACAGAGACAGATCCATGCATGCGCTCAGAGTGGTGGCCCCTGCAGGTGAAGAAGAGAGCCGTTTATTGACAAGACCCTTGTGTAAACCATGGGCAGCAAGTCTCACTTCCTTAATGGCACCAGAGACCCACAATCTCGGAGCTCCTGACATCAGTGACTCAAGTCAGTGATAATTTCCGTTCACAGTTGTCCGGAGGTAATTTCTGTGTGTCTCAGGGCTGCTCAGTGGCCTCCTCGTGGCCCATGGCATGTTAAGGGTGATTCACGATGACGGAGATGCACTTCGGAGTGATTACATCATATATAGATCTGTAAAAGTAAAAGCCTCTCATGAAGAACGCTTTGGCAATGGAGAGGAACGGGTGGGGACTCTGGTAATGATGTCACACTCCTGTGGTGAGGAGGGGTGGGGTGGGCTCACTTTGTCATGCAAAGCAAGGATTAATGCACGAAATCACAATGAATGCCCGCGGACACCTCTTCTGACTTTAATGAGCGAGTGCGCCCTGCCAGGTTCACCCGTGTGGCAGGAAGCTCTCCCAGGGGCCCCACCCTCACCACCCGCTGTCGAACGTTCATTCGTCTCTGGTCCTGCTTGCTGCTAATGGCTCATCCATCAGGATGGCAGGGCTAAATTTAGGCTGGAGCCTACATTTTTGAGTTTTATACCGAATCACTTGACAGAAGGCTGGTGGTATTGGAGAAAAGAGGCTTAAAAAGCCTTAGAGTGGTAGCTTTGCCATGTGCTGTCAATCATGGCTGATTTAAGCCAATGGGAATAAATGAAGCATTGAGTGGGAGGAGTCTATAGCCTGTTGGTTCTGATCCTCACTACAGTGACTTAACTCTGCATGTTTTTAAGCACTTATGGTCGAGCCGCCTAGGGGCCGGAGTCAGCCTCATGCTTTACCACAAAACCACCACCCACCGGACATTAATGGGCTCACGGGCCGCATAAGTTACCAAGTGCCAAGAAGTAAGGTCAGGTGCATGTGTGCTGGGCCCGGCTGGGCGGGGCTGGGTGCGTGCAGGGTTTTGGGGGGGTGCGGTGGGAGGCTACACTTACCATCAGCAGGGGTCTAACGGCTGCGGCACTGAAATGAAACAAGCAGCCGGTCATTGACAAGGAAGTGGCAAACATATCGGAGCCTACCCCTGCGCTGGCCCACAATGCACTGGGAGCCGAGCCGGGGCAGTACTGCACTGTCAGAGGCGCCCTCTGTGCCCTCAAACCATGAGTGTCATGTGCTGAATCATGCTGTAGGTTTCATCACTGATGAGCAAACGCAGGGTTTAATGTGCCTCGGTCCGTGGCGTCCTGGTCTGGGATCAAACATTCCGGCATTCCAGTGTGCGGTCCGCCAGCTCGGGGCCTTCTGCCACATGTCCGATAGCGAATGTGAGTCTGGTGTATCGCCAACGTGTACTGCCAGAGCCTCGGGGAGCACTGCAGTCTTTCAGCAGCCAAGGGCTGGGGGGCGGAGGGTGAGGCTGAATATGAGTAGGAGTGGGGGCCTGTATTCTTCCATACTCCATCTATCTTTCAACTGCCTCTTACGCCATACTGACAGTGTTCAGTGACATATGAATGAGGTGAGCTGGTGGTGGTCTCACATGGACAGACCTGACATACCCAATGGGGGGGGGTCCAAGCTCCCCCCAGTGACCTATGTGAGACTGGTACAGTGTCTGCATGAGCCACGTTGGCTTCAGGGTTACCTGTGGTGCCCACATCACCGGCACATTCTCCAGAACACACTTAAGGGGCATCTCACACCATCTGGCTTTGGGCCGAAGCCGCGTCATCCGCAGACAGCCCTGACGCTCCGATCTACCGCCGCTCGCTCCGCGACAAACCCCCGGCTGGCGATATGCTGGAGCTTCTCCTGCCATTTAGCTACCACCTAGGTGGGGAAGCTGAGCTGTGCAAACGGGCCCGCTGGCCATCTGAGCGCGTGCAGAAACCCGGCGAGCGGTTGGGAGCCGTCAGGGGCCCATGCTGTAATGTGGCATGGCACCTACGTGCGACGGAGATGTGGAAGAGGCTGTGGTGGGGGAGGGATATCTTTCAGAGAAGTGGAACAGCCGATTGACTGAACATACCTGGTTTCCTGGGACACGAGGAAGAAACCGTCGTCTGGTGCCTCAATCCAGTTGGGCCGTCGCTTGTGGAGCATGGTTTCGACGTTCCGGGGGGTATTGCTGCCGCTCCTCCCATTGTGCTAGGTGGGGGGATGGGGGCAGGCGAAGGAGATAGGTGTTAACCACAGACTTATTTACCAGAAATACCCGCTGTCTAGTCTTGAGTCATGAAGGCTCATCTTCTGTGGCTTGAAGAACAGCATTTTCCAGCTAATCTTCAGCACACATGAAGGGATGTAATTTACTGTTCTTTCCCTGGTGAGTCACGTCCCCCTGAACTTGAGTTCTGCTGCCCATGGGAAAAGGCTCCCCTTATCTCCCACACCAGCCAATCCCACCCAGACAGGACGCGAGAACCGACTCAGTGGAGCCTAGACTGGCTAATTATCACGCTGATGGACTGAAAATCAATCTAGTGCAGTTTAACAGTCCAAAATCAGAGCTACACAGGCTTCCCAAGGAGGCTAATGACACTGAAATTGCCTCCCGCTAAAGGAGGAGAAATCAGAGTTGGAAATCCTTCTCGCTTTTAAAAGCATTTCCAGCCAATTGATGGATTTCAGCAGGTATCAAGTGCCACTGAGGCCGCCGTCTGTAAAAACATTTACATTTACGTTGATTTATTTAGCGAATGCTTTTGTCCAAAACGGAATAGAAGCAAAGCAGATAATGTATCACAGGCAAGCAGCTCTCAAGGTGTCGACTAGGCATAAGTGCAGCAAGACTGAGCTTCCAATGAGGAACAAATGGTTAGGAGTATCTGATCATGATGTTTTCATTATGGGACACCAGGAGATATCTGCAGGATGCAAATTCATTATAGTCTCAGCACACAATTATATTATACAACATGCATGTAAAAGGTGTTAGATCTAGGAACTAAAACACAGCCATACAGTATCCTTAATAAATTTCCACTTCATGTATAATTTTTATAATTCTATTATTCTGTGTCCACACAAAGTTTGCTGCTGTCATATTTGAAAACACGTAATACACAATGTGCAATTGCGCAGTATTGGTCATGTGACATGAATAATATTTGTTTGGCTTTTCTTGTGGTAAGATACACATTACGCATCTGGGAGTGAAGGGACAAAGAAAAGTTCAAGGACAGCGATAAGTGGAGGAGGACTCACCAGTATGGACCCTGCAACGTGGCTGGAGTTATCTGTAAGAAAAGCAAAATGCACAGGATGCAGAGAAGGCACTGCGAACACTTGGTACAGCTTGGAAAGAGCAGAGAGAATCATGGGAAAATTTCAGCAGAAAACCTGAATGGGCCTGACTGTGTCGCGGCTCAGCTTCCTGCTGGACCTGGCGTTGGCATCGACAGAGTCCCAGTTCCCTGTGCCCTGACACTCAAAGACGGACAGGCATTCGCCATATTGTCTGACATCGCTGCTGGCTCTTGTCCAGTTGAGTCACTGTGCTACTGGCTCTTGTCACTAAGCGGGTAACGTGTGGATTTATTTGTTTTTGGCTTGGCATGTATTAGATGGCCAGCTTGTTGATCTTATACTTTAAGGTCGCTTATCAGCACACAAGATGTCAATTACCCCTGCCTCTGAGAGACTGGGCTTTAGAGATAACCCTCGGGGGGGTTGGGGCGGCAAGTCTGCTGGGTGTCTGCCTTTATTGGGACCACACAGGTATTTACTTATAGTCACCAGCCATCCCCCGAAGATGGCTCAGTGATTACACTGCTGTTTGAGAAGAGGAAGAGGAAGGGCAGTAATGGGCAGGCAGAGGCCAGCGCAGATAGGCGTGTGGTAACGATGTGTTTTGATTCACTATGTTGCGTGTCTGAAGATGATTCCTCATTCCTGTCTATTCTGAAACCACTCACAATGAGGACACTTACAATCAAAGGAGTTTCGGTAATCAAGTCCTTCCTGAGCGTTTCACTCTGCATCATGCTCTGGTTCTCCAGTCATGTGACGTGTAGCGGCGGGGATTGTGTGTCACAGTTTACCTTGACAACCCACACTTCCCCGCCTCTCTGCTGCTTCTATTCGGCTGTGGTGGTGGTAACTTCGCTTTCCCAGCATGCTGAGCGGCCCGTGGTTGGGGAGGGAGGACAGCAGGCTCTTGGGGGGCTGGACCCGAAGGCCGTGGGTGCGGGGTGTGCGTGGAGCGTGGGGCGTGGGCCGAGATTCTGAAACGGCAGGACCTTGGTCAATGGAGGGCACTGGTATATGAGAGAAGTACAACTGGCAGACTGCCTCAAGAGTGTATGTGGGAATTGGGGTTTATATGTGTGCATCCCGGAAAATTAAATTCATATTTATTCAGCAAACTTACAAACATGTGACTCAGACAAGTTCTCAACTCATTGCTCAGTAAGGATGATGAAGCAACTTGTTCACATACATGTATGTACAAATGTGTTTGGATCATGCATATTGGTCGTATTTGTCTGCATGGATGACTGTTTGCCTTGTTCACTGTTCATTGTTGTGTTTCTCTGAATGTGTGTGATTGTAAGTGTGCCCACATGTGGCTCACCCAGGTACTGCAGGACACTGGAGAGGGTACTTCTCTGGGATGCTCTGAGGCGGGCTGGCCGGCCCCCTCCCTCCGGACCTCTGCTCATGTCTGCAGAGAAAAAGAACAGCATGAGGTTCAGAGCATAGCTGGTCATCAGAGGACCCTAAACTCCTTGAGAAAGGTACACAAATCCCGAAGCTCTCTCACACAAACAAGCCTGCTCTCCCAGAAGCACTATACCTTGCTATTTCAGACCTATAATTATAGGTGACAGTGGCCTTTGACAGTGACAGCGGTCTCTGCCGATGAAAGATGGGAGCCATAGAAGAATCAGGAGCGCCAAGAATGTGGACAGAATTTTGACCAGAAAAAACAGGTGACTCCTATCAACAGACGACCTCACGTGCAAACACGCCAGCTCCCCCTGAGTGGACAGCAGATGTTGGGCAGTGTCAGGCGCTGGTTGGTTTTGTGAAAATGTGAACTGAACCACGTAGGATGGGGGGGGGGGGGGGGGCATCCTAAAAGGTTCACCCTGTGCTGAGTGCCAGCTCTTTTCCAGACTTATTTCCTCTGCAGAAAAAGCACTATGCACTTCTAATCCATCAAAATGATACATCTGCACCTTCCTCATGACATTGTACCTGGCAAGGGATCCTGGGGCAGTATCCCAAACAGGTCAGACCAGAAGCCAGAGACTCCCGCTAATTCTGGGAGACACCCAGACAGTCCCACTCCGGCGGAGAGGAATAATGTGTCCCTCATCTACCTATTTGGACGACTTTGACCTGTGGCTCCCAAACCTCTCCCCCGACACTATGCATCTACCTGTCTAAGTAATTCTGTCAACTAGTCTTTAAGTCCATAAGTCACTGAATTTGGTGTGAAGGTGAACCATAACTAACTAGTGGTGGTTGGTGTCTGAGATCACTTCTCCTTCCCCTTGGGTACGTGATGTTCAGTGTTGGGGAAGTCGCTCACAAAAGGAATCCATTACAGACAGAGGTGGAAAGTTCAGGTCCAGAAAGTACAAATCCAGACCAAGGTTTTGTTTCAATCAACCATTTGAGTACTCTGTGAATGTGATTATAACTCTTTATACTCAACTGTCATGGCTACGTTTGATCTGGAACAACTGGGGCAGCAATGTGGACAGGTGACAGAATAAAAGGATCACATTAATAAGTATGTAAAGTGGGGGGGGGGGGGGCAGTTAGCAGATGGCTGTGTGTGACAAGTAGGAAGCTCTAATCAGGATGAACTTCTCAACCAAACACTAATGCTAAATGCTTGAGTTAAAAAAAAAAAAAACTGTTGAATAACGCATTTTAAAATAGGGCCATCAGCTTCATAAAATAGAGAGCAGAGATCTCAGCAAACACCGAAATGTAAAAAGCTTCGTAAGATCTGCCTTTTTTCAAAGAACTGATGGAAAATCACAGAAGTAAATCACAGAGTCTGAGCTTCGATCTAGTGCTGAACTGAAATGAATGTTGTGAGAGCTGGTAAAAGACAAGCAGAGGTCAGGAGGCTGGGGAATGCCAGGCTAAGGCCACCAACCGCTCACTAACCACCTCAGGGCGAGACGAGCTCCGAGATTAAAAATCTGTCAGAATTTAAATATCAGACTAAAACCTCCATCTGACATTGACAGGTTTTGAAATTATATTTGAAAATGAATAGGTTGTGGTTGCGGATCTCAGATGAAATGATGTTGATCAATATATTCTCCCTTGCACCATAATTGATGCCCCTGGCCCAGTTCAGCAGTCCCACAAATGATGGATTAATCATTTATTTTCAGCCGCCAGATTCACATACAGGGCGGAGAGATGCAGCATGGGAGGAGCAGATTGGCCGTATGCTAGCCAATCAGGACTCTCTCGCCGAGTGGACAGGGGCTGCAGCTGCAACTATTTCATGAAATTACAAGAACTCCAAGGGTAATTTAAGCCATGGTTTTATTTTTGTTTGTTCATTCATTCATTCATTCATTAATCCATTTTCCCTTTTCTGTTTTTTGAGCAGATGGAGATTGGAAATAACAAGACACTCACAGACACACAGCAGAAGCACAGGAGCATGAAAGGTGATGCAAGAACAGCAGATGGTGGAGAGAAATATTCTAATAGAACAACGTCAGAACTTGCAAGTGGGTAATTCATAGTGCGCCAGCCGACAGTGAGCCAGGGTCAGGACAGAAAAACACTCAGCTGACATGTTAGTTTATTCACAAGAGAGGTACAGTTCCCCATAAAGACCAACCAAGCTGGCTGGGAAAGCAAACTTCAAAATCTCTAGCAGAGAATTTCCAAGTGCATTTGGGGTTGCTGTTTGACTCGACCCAAAATGGAAACACAACACAAACAGAGAACCGAAAACTTGAAAGTTATATATATCTTCATCAGCAGTTCTGCTTTCACATTTTCGTTTCACTGCTGGTGCAGATGTGCCTGTAGTATCTCCCTGCATGCCAGAGCTGCACTGAAAAAAACAGCTGATCCACCTAGAGTTTGCTTTAAGCACGACAGGCTCCTGGGGGACCTGAACTACAGCTTTCAGATGGTTATCTGGCAAACGTGTTTCTGCTGGGTCTGAAAGAGACACCCAGGTCTGGCTCTTTCTTGAGCCCTTGATGGCATCTTCTTCTTTAGCCCCACCTCCCACATCCCTCCCAAAAACACTTTAGGAAGTACTTGTCAGAACAAAGGGCTAGATCTTTCTTAAATAGCTTTTATTTAACAGGACTCATCGACCACTATTACTTTTACAATATATCGTCCATGATCATTTTGTTTTTGCATTTAACCTTTTAACATTTACAAAGCTTTCCCTATATATAGAGAAATATATGTGTATTAGAGTGAGTTGGACAGGCATTAATTTTACAAAGGAAACACTGTATTTCCTAGTAGTACTTTATCTTGGCTGCAAATACAAGGCTTTTGATACGGGAACAGCATCAAAGAAACAAGCCGTACGGTGATGGAAGACCGTCAGCACCTGGGTGACAATTATCTGCATAGTAGACAGTCAACTAGGTGTCCAGGTAGCTGATTATTGTGCAAGCTCAAAAGGTTTCTTTCATGTTTCAACGGCCACATTAATGAAACAGTCTTGCATGTGCATGTAATCAGATGGTCAACCTAAGTATGCCAGAATTGCATTGTTCCTGTTGGATACTGTGACAATAATGGAGTCTATTCTGTTCTGTTCCATTTAGGGGTTTTATCACAAGGTGGCAGCAGTGTACACATTCAAGCACAGTTTAAGTCATAGATACCATCATTAGTTACGTGTCATCTTCAGCTGTGCCAAGTCGTATTGCTTTGATAGTTTGGAAGCTTTCACGGAGCAGCATCCAGCATTCCAAGAAGAATATACCGACTGGCTGACCTGCCAGCTTCACATACAGGGAAAAAGGGGGTGGCGACAAGGAAAAAGTCTGAGCCAATCACTGATAACTATTCAGATCAGCTTTGAATCTATTCCCAGTCAATGCCCAGAATAAATCAGAATCTACCACATTGAAGAACTATATGCATGGACATTCAGACTCAACAGGAGGACTAGAATAAGACTGATTTTGCCGAGCCTTTTGATATTCAAGAGGCCTGAGAGAGGATTGGTAACCATGAAGGTATGATAGATAGTTAGAGGATTCTCGTAAGTGTCAGCAACTTTTTCTCTACTGACCTTAAAGCCACACTGCTGATTGTAAACAAACCTTAAGAAATAACGTAATTAGATAAAATGATAGTGAAAAATGCTACTAGTTGTTTCTCCTCTCCTAGGAGCCCAGCGATACCTGTTAATGGTAGTCAACCAAGTTTACCCCACCAGGTCCTCACTGACAACCAACGGCAAAAACTGCATGTATTTTTTGTAATTAATTACATCTTATTTTACACATGCTGTTTATACAACCAATTCATGATGGATTTAAAAGAAAAAAATGCAAAACAATCATGAAAACTGATTAATGCGGAGGCAGCGTTGTGTGTGATGGGCTCAGGTGTGCTTCACGGCCACCATCAAGCACACACCTCCACCAGGAAGGCTACAAAATTCAGAATAGGCTCGTGAATTAAATTCTGGCAAACATAACACACATACCGATGTGCTGGAAGACCGTTTTCGTCAAACCTTCAAGTGCATTAGCTTGTATAGTATCTATGAAGGGTCTTAGCAAATTAAGTTTCGGCACGTTTTACTCTGCTTCATTCCGGGCTGGGTCCAGAACACAATACCTAAGGGTGCATCTCAAATGAGTGAGGGGGCACGATTCCCACAACCGTGTCACAGTCATGGACTGACTGACTACCACTTAAGGGAGAACATTATTAATCTGAGGGTGGGGTACACCCTTAGGCACCCTAGTAAACCAGAGTGGCTTTATTGGAAACAGAGTGAATCCTTTGTGTCACACTTCCGTTCTATCTGACTGTCGTGAAAGTTTTTTTTTCTTCCTCTAACTTCATAAAAGAAAGTGCAAATCCCAGGGGAGACACGGGCTATACAAAAAGTGTGACCCTTTGCAGAAATAACCAAAACACATAAACAATAAACTGAAAACACAGAACAACCTGTACATCGCGTTTTACATTTACGACAATATACCGTCGATTATCGAGATATTTTTTTTTTTTACACAACAGCCTGAATAGGAAACCAGCAAATTTAATTAAATTCAATATATAAGTACTGAAAATAAATTAGACAATAAAGCACCCTTTGTTTTAGCTTGCGACATTTTTCGGTGTGATTTTATGTGAATTGTGTTATATCTTTAATGCAACAGTGTTCATCGGTGATGTATATAGGTCTATTTAACATTAAATATGATTAAATCATAAATCGAAGTTCGATATGGCGTTTAATGAAAACTTTTATTATTGTCTAATTTTTGATTAATGTAGTTCATAGATATTCTATATGTTGGTTGTAATTCATGGGACAAAGTTATCACGCTACCTTGAACTAACAGGGGCGTAGAAACAGTAGAACAACCCCCCCCCCCCCCCCACCC
>JAODJU010000115.1:618932-634941 GCA_026776725.1 Gnathonemus echidnorhynchus
GTGATCCTTTAGTGGTGTCATCATTGCTACTCTCAATCTTCATCTCACTTTCTTTTATTTCTCTTTCATTTGTCAACGCTACTGCCATCTCCCCACCTCCCTCTCTCTCACTGGCCCATGCTCACCGCCATCCTCCTTCTCATTGGCCCATGCTCTCCGCCATCCTCCCTCTCATTGGCCCATGCTCTCCGCCATCCTCCCTCTCATTGGCCCATGCTCTCCGCCTTCCTCCCTCTCATTGGCCCACCCCTCCATGGGACTCACAAAGTCCTGCCGGATGTCGTTGAAGTCCTTGCCGTACTTCTCCAGCGCCTCCTCAAACAGGCTGGCCTCGGAGGCGCTCCATTCTTCCATCTCGTCTCGACACAGCACTGGGCCGCCCTGGGGCACCAACACACTGATGGCACTGGCCAGGTTGTAGCCGTGCCGGTGTAGAGTATCCATGGCGTGAAACTGTAGAGTGGGGGGAGGGGGGGGGATGGGGGTGGCAGAAAGAGAAGTCTTAAAACATACACAGACAGAAGCACAAACAGAGGGCCCAGACACATCTCCTCCAATCGGAAGGCTGAAAATCACAGGTCTGCAGGGAATTTATATGTTCACATGCCACATCACTGGGTCTAAGCTGTAGTGCTGACTGGGTGGATTTGGCGCCAACTCACTGATAATGAGTAAGGACCCTCCCAAGGGCTCCGATGCCCTAACCGAGGGCCCTGATTATTAAGGATGAGCAGTTAAGGGTAGCTGCGCTGACGTCAGCCCTGTGTCGATTTCTGCCAGAAGGAGCCATCGATCTTCTGACTGTCTGCAGGAGCGGCGGCAGGGTAGTCAGGCATGGAAGCAATACCAACAGCCACCCCTTTATCACGGCCTGCTCACATCCACATGGGGGGGAATGGGGGTGCCGCTCTCCATCAAAGAAACTCCTTATTTCTGACCGGTTATTAAAACCCGATGTCCCCTGAGGCTAAAGCCTTGAATGTGTTTTGCTCGTGAGCAGCAGGCAGACAAGGGGCCTCTGATCAGTACGGGCACAAGGACACCTTGGACGAAATGGACGAAAAGCAGAAAAGTCAGTTTGCTCTGCCTTCTGATTAAAAAGAAGCCATAAAACGCACAGCAAGACACCAGGGTTTTTCTGGAGTGTCAGGCTGGAGGGGGGAGGGACGTGAGTGAAAAGAGAAAGGGGACACCTTCGACCGCTAAGTGACAGCCAAGTGTGGGACACAGTCAAAACTGATTCCTCTAACGCCGAGGTTTAATATGATCCTCAAATTAGATGCCAAGCTGCCTTCTGTTGTCTCAGTACTTCTACTGTGCAATGACCATAAACAGTATGGTCAAGTAGAATCTAAATCTGAAATCAAATCTACTATGGAATCTGAAGGCCGTGTACCGACAGCCTGGGACCTCTAGGGGGCAGCGCGGAGCCAGCAGGGCGGGTCCTCTCACCAGCGTGATGTCACGGGAAGCGGCAGCGGCGCTCATGTGGAGACTGGGCTGCCGGACGGAGCTGCTACAATCCAGCGCGCGGGCGAACGTCCCCACCGCCCTGCGGGAAAGAAGAGGGTGAGCGCCTTCTTCATGCCCCCCCTAACCATCCCCAATGGGCCCAGGCAGTTATGGGTTTGTGAGGGGGGGACACATTAGACAAGGCAGAGCAGCAATGGGCAACCGAATGCTCAGATGCAGCGCCGTGTCGTAGAGATGGGGTCTAAGGTCACCTGGCGCAGTGGGGGGGGGGAAATCAGCTGATAAAAGAGAGCGACTGCAGCCCTCTGTGGAACATGGTCCTGAGCGACTTCCAGGGATTGGGGGGGGGGGGGGCGCTGTGCTCTGACAGGGGCTGTAATTGGGTCACACAGCGGCTCGCTCATCAGCGGTCCGTTCACGGCGCCCGCCATCTCGCTGACATTCGGCGGCTGATTGGCAGATGGCCCCCCGGGGCGGAGCAGACCTCACGCCTCCCACTCAAAATCAGAGATGACGCGCTTGCAAGGAAAAGCCGAAACTGGAGTGCATGGTAGGAGCGAGTTTCACACACCGGCTCCTGTTCCTGTCCTGCTGCTGCCTCTGATCAGGGATCAGTAAATCACAGTCGCCGGGTCCAGCTTAAAATGTAACAGAACCCAATACAGCCGATGAAGCGAGATCCCATTACTGCAGGAAAGCCTCCTCCATTAGCATGAAGTTACACAACAGCCGTCATGGCCGCTCTATCGCCATATATGGGCACTCGCTTGTTTGAAAGGCTGTAAATATTGACAGCACTCATCAATACAGGCTGTCAATGTTAACGAAGCAAAAGCGTCTGGTGTCATCAAAACTCATATTCCACCAGCACTGGGACTATTCAGACTGCTGGTGAAAAATCTCCTGCCACATTTACAAAGTCTTGTACTGTACCAATCAGATGTAATTTGACTTGGTTTATGCAACCCACAATTCATACAAGTTTGCTATATATCACAATTTTTAACCACAGTTACACAAAGGTCCAGCAGATCATCCCCTCCTGGGAGCTAACCAGCCAACCCCCTGCTGTCCAGCCCGTGGCACCAGCAGTCCAGCAAACTGGTGCTGATTTACCGCCTTGTTCTCTCCAGTATCTGACTGTTGTTCAGAAAAGCCCCTAATTTACCCCTTGGTCCAGACGAGTGTGGCAATCGGCCCCTTTCCTCCTCCCTTCACAGGACCCTGTTGTGAGTAATGGCCCCTCAAATGGCCCCTCAATGGACCCGCCCCGCCATCTTTAGATCTTCAATGGGAGCCCTTCGAAACTCTGTAATTGCCTAAATCTAAAAGCCCTGATTGAGGACGAGGCCGTAATTGATTATTGACTGATCGCGGAGGGCATCTGTGAAAAGACATTCAAACCCCGACCCTCCCACCCTGTATTGATCCACTGCGTGCTTAAAGCCCAGGGGCAGTGACACACATTTGAAGAGTGTAATCGCGCCATACACGCCCCGATGACGCCCTTTAAATACACACTGAAAAGAATCACTTCTGTGGGACTAAAATATGATCCTCGGGGAAGAACAAAGATAAGACAGGCTCTAAAATTCAACAAACATACTGTCAGGCCCCTTTGTGTCCCCAGTTTACCGATTACAGGTGAGTCGGTCAGTTACACACTTTGGGTCACTGAATGAGCCAGAGAAATAAATGAATCAGTAGAGACAGTGAGAACTACTTTTACAAAGAAAATACTTTGATGAGCTGCCAAATTGCAACATTAGATTATGTCACTGACTCGGGGTGGGGGCTTCGGCATATTTTGCTGATTGCGATCGACCAGTCAGCCACCAATGAAATAAAGCATCACCCATTAATCATCTAGCCATCGACCTGGGCAGTTCTGTTTTATTGTAACTGGTCTCAGCAATCCTCTGTCCCCTGTCAATCCCACTTTATTTCAAATTTGACAACATCACCCAAAGTACCGCAGCGTGTCATTCACTACAGTTCGCTGCTGGTAGCCATGGCGATATCGAAGCAGAGTACAAGGACAGTTTTCTGAGTCGCTGTTTCAGCCTTTGATCACTCCTTTACTTACAATTTACATTAACATTTTATTAATATATTGGGCACTTTTGCCTAAGCGACCTTCAGTAGAAGACATGGTTACAATCTGTGCGTACTCCCTGGGATTTGAACCCATGACCTTTGTGTTGCAGGAGCAGTGCTCTACTTGTTCAAGTACTCAATGTCTCAAAACTCCAAACTCAGCGTAAGTACAGACTCCGGCAGGCATCTCACGCAGAGGAGGGTGCAAAGCCTCTGGTGAAAGGTGAAAGGTCAAGAGGGAGTCAGGCACCTACCTGGCCACCACGAGGAACTGGTCGATCTGCTTGCTGGTCAGGGGACAGTGGGGATCCCACATCTTCTCCTCTAGCTTGGACTGATCTCTATCGTCAGGCTCTCCTGGTGAAATAAGGTGGTGGGGGGGGGGGCTGGCTGAGTTGTATTTCATTCACGCTTTATTTACTTAATGTCTGTGGTGCTCAGCTGACATCAGCAGAACGACGTGGATGGTTCTCACAGCATGATGTATTAATAATCCTAACACAGACGTCCATTTATTGCAGCGAGTGCGAAAAAAAAGCCCATAATGAAAGAACTCGTCATCCAGATAAAAACACATAAAAAGAAAATTACTATTCTGTTGACTAGTCAATGCTTTTACCAGTCACAGCTGGATATTTCACTCTCGGGATTAACAGTAAGGTCACCAACTGGCTATGAGGCCATATCTTTAACCACTGCGCCACCTGCTGCCCAGGGCCCAATTTACTGGATAAAGAGAGATGCATACTGAACAGAGGCAATATGTGTCTCAGAAAGGCAAGAAAGGGAGCATAACCCACCCACCTACCCCCTGGAAAATGGGGGAAACCCCCGTTTCTGTACGGTTTCGTTGAGGCACTGTTGGGAACGTCGGTAGCAGAGCAGCCTGACAGGCACAGAATAAAACTAATGGCTGTAAAGAGAGAGAAACGGCGAGCAGGACTATGGCAAAGCAGTGGCGGGAATTAGCAAATAAATCACAGCGGGTAAACAGGTCCGGGGGCGTTAATCAGCCCCCCGCATCCATTGGGACACAACTACTAGAGATGGGGGGGCGCAGACACAAATGCTGGATATCCCAACAGCTAGGAATTAGTGCACATTGGGGGGGGGGCTTTTAAAAAGAGTAATTGCTAATTAAGTGCAAACGTACTTTCTTCAGATGTAAAAGCAAGCTGCTGTACCGTGCCTGAACACACACAGGCTACTCTTCCCGCTTTAAGGTGCATTTCAGTTCCTGTAGCCGGCGTGTGACACTCAGACGCACATCTTGTAATCCCCTGCAACACTCAAGGGCGCTTTGATCGCCCCCGGCCCTCACCCTCGCCCCCGCCCCTGCCTCATTCAGCCTGTCTTTCCTAATTACATGTGCTTATCCCTGCCTCACTTCTGAAATCAGCCGATGGCCAGGCGAGACAGTGAGGAGAGATGNNNNCAGAGAGGACGTTGCGTCCTGAACACGAGCACATGGAGCCTTCCCAAGCCACCTCCATCCTTCACCAGCAAGTGGGTGTTCATTAAAAAAAAATAATAACACTACTGTCTCCCTGGTGCCAGACAGATATTTTAACAGAAACGCCAAGATGGAAGCTGAACCCTTCAAGAAACTTCAGCTCTAAAAAGTGGTCCGCAAACAGTAATAGCAATCATAACAGCTCTTCAAAGTGGGGGTGGCAGGCATGTCAGGCAGTGGGATTGTGGGTATTTCGGACGGCAACTTCACAGAAGGGGCCACGCTATTTGCAGTATCAAATCTAGAGCATATCTTTCAGTGGTTTGGGTCAGACTATGCCAGGCAGTGTCAACAGAAAGTGGGTGAGATCTGATCCCAATCACAAGCAGTGTTCTACTGGTGCTCTGGTGTTGTTCCACTGAATACAATAGATGAACAGTATGTCCGACCCCCTCCTCACATGAGTAAGGTGCTCTAATGGGCTGAGCTCGCAGCCCAACCGGCAGCAGTATGTCATAGCCGTGGTTGCAAGCCACTTTTGCCCAAATGGGGCACCCACTTCTGAGGGGGGGAGGGCAGATGTGGAAGGTGGTCGTGCCGGTCAGAACCTGGATGGCAAAACTGCCGCGTGACCGAAAAGGAAAGCCAGGCAAGAGCAGAGCCAAGCAGAGCGTCTGTGAGGAGCGTCTGCGAGAGGCGTCTGTGAGGGGCGTTTGTGAGGGTGCCCGTCACAAGCTGAAACGTGTCTATGTTTTTTTTTTTTTGCACCCGTCTTAACGAGAACGCACTTGACACCACCAATCTGCTGCATTATTCAGGGGATTTGTGAATTGCGACTAATTACAGCCAAACGGTATTCTGGGAACAAGCCTCTGCTTTAGGAAGAGGAACATTCCGGCATTAGCTACATGGCTGGGGAGGGGGAGTCTACCGTCAGTGCAACCTGTTATGGTGCCATTAGGGACGGACTCCTACTGACCAGAGGGCCGCAGCCCAAACGACACCCCCGCCAATCCTCTGCTGTGTCAGAATCGGACCACAGTGTTCAAACTGCACCTTGATCAACAAACCAGATCTGTGATGAAGAGCGGTTACGGCCCTTATGATGTAATCTAAACCGCCAGCATTTGCACAGTCCCTCACTCAAGAGCACAACAGCAGAACAGCACGCTTAACAGTTATGGCCCAATTTCGACCAGAAAAGATCACAGCCTGAGCAGGTGCCTGCTCTCCTTTTCAGGAAAACACGACACAGAGGACAGACAACAAATCAGCTTAATGAAGGAGGTACTTCATGTACCTATCAGGTATCTGCTTTGCAGGAAAAACAACTGGATATAAAACTGAAATGAGTACAGAACTTAACAGAACTACATTCAATGTAATGTAGCTAAGGTCCCGCACTCAGTGATAATTTTTTTAGCTTTACTGGCTGGATTTTCCCTAGTTTCAGTCTTTGCTTCATATAAGAAGAACAACTGGAGAGGTCAAAGGTTGGAACTACACACACAAGATAATTTCAGCCCTAGCTGCCTTAATTTGGCTTGTCCTGTGGACGGAACGTTCCGCTGTGGGGGGGACGGGCTCTGTGGTGCTGCCACCAACGCCCCAACGTAGTTAAAATGGAATGCCTGCGGTGAGAATTAAGCATCCACAGTAAGGCTAAAGCCCCCCCGATCAGCATGGGGGGGGGGGGGTGGCGTGTCACACAGTAACGCAGCATAGCACCCCTTAAGGAGGAGAGCCGGAGAGAGAGAGACAGAGACAGAGAGAGAAGAAGAAAATAACTCGACATGCACACAAAACCGACAAAATGTTCCTATTTGCAGAAGGAGCCAGTGGGAGGCCTAGCAAAGTCCTACTGGGGGGGTGGGATAAGGCGGGGGGGGTTATAAGTGTTCTTCCCTACAGTGCAGCCACCTGCAGTGGGGGGGGGTTTCATTATGAGCTCTCATTCATATTACTGTGAGGGTGATAAAAGTGGCAGGACTCTGACACCACGCTTTACATAGGAAAATAAGGACCAGCACTGCAGGCAGGGGGTGGACCCACTACGCAGAGCACTGGGTGCCCAACCAACCCCCCCCCCCGGTGCCGGCGAAACCCTCTGAGGCCTGGAAAATCACTCCGTGCAATGTGCTCTGAATTATTCAGGATCAGAGATGGGGGAGGTGGGGGGGTAGCTGGAACATGAAAATTTAAATATTGCCTATTTAAGGGGAAGAGTGGTGTTTTTCCAAGGTGCCCAAAGTTTTTTATAAAGAGACTGAGACAGGAGGGGAATTTTGGGCGAATTACCTTAAATACGTGCCCAGGTAACGACGCTGGGGGGGAGGGCTTGCTGAACCTGGGTCATAGGACCCTCAACCCCTGTCCAGCCGGTAAGTTGGCCCCGGGACCCCAGCGACACACCACAAAGACTTGACCACATGTCTTTTTGGCTGTGATTCAGCGCGGCCAGGAACAAGGCGGGACAGGGGCCGTGGGGCCCAACACCAACCCAGTGGTCCCCAGGCAATCTGCGAGCACTTCCACGGGAAAAGGCGGAAATGAGTCGCATACTTAAGAGGCCATTAGCTTTCAGAGTCAGAGGGGCAAACAACAGTGGGGCCCTGGCAGGCTGGAGAGGAGGGGGGGAGTGCGGAGGCCGAGCACTTGAGAGTCGCCGCCACGCAAGTCGGGCTCCTGCCACCGGGTGACATTACCTCCATCCCGCCGGCTGATTGCTTTGCAAATCCTGACCTTCTCAGGGCTACATGCTCCAGTTCAGCAAGCAGGGAGGGGGCACTGGGGAAGGAGGGGGTGATTCAGGGAGTGAAGGGCCACATGGAGGCTGATTAGCCACTGGACACACCGTCAGAAGCGCGGGTCTAGCTCCTAGCAGGGGGTCATGTGACCAGGCTGCCGAAAGTATGGAGGTGATAGGGTTTGATCTACAATGGATCCACACCCAGGAATCTCCGCCAGAATCTGGAAGTCATTAAATGACCGAGGCGTTGAAGGAATGCACCCGGACGCAAGAGCCCGTCCCCTGCATGGAGAAGCAGAGGAGGGGGCTTTGACCTGTCCTGACGAGGCAGTAAATGGGGGGCTTAGCACGATTCACAGCACATCCCATCAACATGACCACCCTCCTGGGAGGCACATAGGGAAGAGGAGGCGGGGTCGCCCTGACTCGGATAAACTGGGGGAGCGGGTTTAACACATTCTGTCGGCCTCTGGAGATCAGAGCTGCAATTTCACGCCTGGTTACCCCCCCCCCCCCGAATCCTTCATCCCCCTAATAAGCAGTATTTATTTATCTATTTTTGCCCACGCCCCCTTGACCATCACAAATCAAACCCATCACTACACATCAGGAGCCGCTCAGGGTGATGTCACAATGGCTGTGCCATGGCAACAGACCTCCGGGAATTCCATATGGCATCCGTCCACCACATTGCCCGTCGCAAAAAGGGCGTCGCACCTGGGAATCTAAAACACGAAGGTGCGACACTTGTGCATCTCTGTATCTCAGCTCAAAAAATGTCAAACAAATGGCCAGGGGAAAATATGTATGTAAACCAGGCAAAAAAAAATCCCACATTCAGAAAACCCATTAGTGCTCTTTACCGATGGTAGGATTTAATGAGAACAGAAATGATGTAATGAGACAGATAAATGAGGGATAATGGAGCCTTGGCCAGCGATACGTCCTTACTGAGTGTTTTCTGATATCAGATTAAATCAAAAGCATTATTTCTGCTCTTTTTTATAATGAGTGGTAAGAAGACACTGCCAGCATCCGCCAAGATGGCCTGCTGGTATGGAGTGTTGTGAGGGGGAGGGGGGGCGTTGGATGCATCTCCCATGCCACCGAGCGGCATTTGGCGACGCCTGGACTAGCAGGAGGGTGCCAAGCAAAACAGAGTGGGATTCTGGCCCGTGGAGCCGTGCAGATGAATAAGCGGACAGAGCCGAGGTCCGTGAGAGCCGGCCTGCATGCGCGAGAGGCGAGGGGGGCTAGGGGAATGGGCGTACCAGGAGACTCACCCTCCGACAGCATATCTGGAACGTCGGCCTGAAAGCGTGGACCCACCCGGATCTCCCCTTTGTCCGCCAGCAGGGTCTTCTGTGTGGGGTCGTACACCAGCGAGTAGAAGAATGTGTCCTGGGTGGGGGGTGTGTGTCACATTTCAGCAAAAGGCTCTGCACCAGGAGGAGCAATGCAGACAGCGGTCGTATGCAGCCTAACCCATGGCTCCAGACGGATCCCGCACATGTACCTCTTTTTCCAGGTACGAGAGGACGGCCTCGGTCTCATTCAGCAGCGCCACACTGCACTTCCCCCTAAGGTTGGAAGGGACACAGGAGGGGTGGTCGGAAAACGAGGCCCACACTTTCACCGCAGGGCGTGGGTCTAAACAGCAACTGAACTGAAAACCTAGAAGGACGCTGTTGGAGGGAGCAGCTATGGATCTGGCCAGGGAGCTATGGATCAGCAGGGATGGGGTCGTCTGGTGGGGGGGGGGCTGTTTGCCGGGAGCCGGTCACACGGGGACACTATTTGAATACCTTATATATACACAAGTCTGACAGACGCAAGTAATTAAAAATTGATTTGCTAAAGGTGACTACTTATCCATCTCGGTGGCTGAATATTTACCGAGGCAATTCCGGTTAAGTGTCTCGTTCAAGAGCGAGGCCTTGCTGCCGATGCGCTTGACACACCACTGCGAGCGCATGTGGCTTCCCCCGCCCCTTCAGGTAGGAGGTGCATCGGTGAAATGACGGCCGGGGGCAGCAGCCCATTACAGGCAAGACACTCTTCATCAGCACAAATATCGACCGGCCCAAGTGATTGAAAGGATTACACACCTACTCCCCACAACCCCACATACATCACCTAGAGAAAGCCTCTCCATAGCCAAGCATCCACTGTGCAATTCACTGTGACCCGAGAAATGAGGCCCAGATGCCGGGATGGAGAGACATAGCCAGACTGGACCTCCCGGCCAGCTCCTCCCATTGTCCCTCACGGACCTGATCTCCGGCAGCCCCCTGCACACCCACTCGCCATAACTCCTGTTTTTTTTTTTTCTTTCTACGCAGTGCGGTGCCAGTTATCAGCCCATCCCTCACTCTAACAGTCCTCCCCATTCCCACATTAAAGACCCTGTCCAGTTCATTTTATGCCCTGAAAGCCCCTGATCGTGCAGCCCACGGGTGGCAGCAACGTACCGGATATGCGTAGCTGGCAGCGACTCATACTGCCGCGACAGGAACAGCTCGCGATGCCGCAGCTGGTGCTTCTGCTTGTCATTGAGCTCGGGGTCTCGGGGCCCCTCCTTCTCCTCCTCCAGGTCTCCTGTGTGACATAGAGGCTAAGGCTCAGGTAGAGGCAGGAGAGCCCTCATTATCATCCACGTTCACCCCGCGAGGCCCAAAAACAGAGATGTTTCTCATTAATATCACACGGCTCTGAGGCGGGGATCCTGCAGATCAGCTGTTTGGTTCCGAGATAATTAGCATTGTGGGTATGGTTCCCGGAGTTCTGAGACAACGGTAATTAGCATGCAGGACCTCCGCGGATGCCTACATCTGCAGACGCTGGCCTCGGGCAAGCACATGGAGGGTTGCAACACCTGTTGAGCTCAATTCATTTCAAACATACCGCAGAAATCAAATGATTAACTCATAAATGATTATATTTCGTGCAACAGGACACACGCATGGGGTACCGGACCCAAGGCCACGGCGACACGTGACACACACGTGCACACTCACTCGCGTGTTTGTCCGCCAGCTGGATCAGGCTGTGGGAGATGTCTCTCCGTCTGTAGAAGCAGACCACCTTGGCCTCCACATTACCGCTCGCTGTCTGAAAGGCAAAACGCACATGTGCAAACCTCAGCCACAGCCAAACATCCCAATGGAGTAGGGTTTAAGCAGGTCTACAGATAAGGCAGGGAGCGAGTTTGCAGATAACAGTTAATATGAAGAGTTGAATCGTTTTCAGGAATCGAAACATCTTACAGAAGAAAAAAAAACAGTAAAGAGTTTTACCAGCCTGACATATTACATAAATTAAATAACCACATCATCTGTTCATGAATATGTGGGGGAAATGGAACAGGAGGTCCGCACACGCACACACACGCACACACCTACAGGCAACATCATTTTAACACATGGCGACGCCTTGTGTGTGCACAGTCTGCTTTTCAGATGAGCGGCAGACATTTGCTGTCCACTGTAGACTGTCTTGAAACTGGCTTTGATAATTAACAAAAGTGAACTGGTTATTAATGTACAAAATAGGACGTCAATATCGGACAAAATCATTCCAAGTTTGCCTTTAATCCTCTCACTACCCCACTCCCCACCCCGCTTCCCCACAGTGTCTCCCGTGCCCCCCCAAGCCACTTAGGAAGCCCGAGAAGGCCAGCCTGTCCAAAACTTGTCTGCACTCCTTATTAATTTCACATAAATTATAACTTGTATCTCTGGGGTAGCAGCTGATAAAGTGTAAGTCTAAGTCCCTGGATAGTGTTGCCAGAAAGGCAGGAAGAGGAACGGACACCCATCAGACAGAGGGAGACAGGTAGATGGATCCGTGGTCCCTCTCCTGGCTCAGCTGGGACTGCTCCCCCCGCCCCCAGACGTGTGCTGTTTACGCTCCTTTCATCGTCGCCTTGGATGTATCCAAAACAGCAGCGACAAATAGCCCGATATGTTCATTAAGAGACTGTCTCATTTCCAGAGTTCTGCGATGACAGTTTAATTAAGGCGGGATGATTAATGACTGGCAGGAGGTGTGTATCTCTTCTTTTCTGGGGAGGGGGACAGAGCATGGAATCCTTTGAGATATACGCTACCATTTTACAATTCCAATAACATCTCTCGGTCTGAGTTACCCCACCCCCCCCAACATCCTTATCAGTAAATCAGTACAAAAGACACTTTTGTGTTTTGAACTTTACCGAACAATGTCGACCGTAATTACAACCCCCACCCCCCCCACCCCCAACTATCTTCCAGGCTGCCCTTTTGAAGACTGGGGCTGCAGTAAGAGCCTCACACAACCAACGTTTCAAAGCTCCACACAAGATCAGCCTTTGTTATCAGCCTGCAAAGTCACAAATAACTCTCCTGCAGCACAAAATCATACGGAATTACCGGTGAAGAGAAAAGAAAAACAAGCCAAAAGCAATTTAACACATTTACTTCAATGGAAAGCTAAAGAAACACCTAGTAACCAAATATAAACAGCCCCCCCCAGTCCAAACACCATTTGGTATACAGTATATACATACTCTGATATAGTCATACTGTCAGCCAAATCATAATCCTTGACTAATTCTCAGAGACCATTTCTGACTCCCACTATTTCACTCATCTGTGCATGTTTTTTGGCCCCCGCTCCAAAGCAAAATGACTCATTCCAGCCATTTAGTGGCACCCAGCACCTATGTCCCCCATCTCTAAATGGTGCAGGCTGTCAGGCACTGCCAGACTGTATTTTATCCCCATCATTTAGTTTGGCATGAAGGCTTTCATTTTGGTCTGAACTCCCCACGACACACTTTTTTTTGAACACACACAAAAAAACAGCAGGTTTTCTCACTAAAAACTGTGAAAAACTCAATTTTTTGGGCATTATGGGGAACAAACCCATGGGACAAAGGGATTGAGAAGACTGAATGGGGGGGTTAATTGGCACCTTCCGGGTATAACAGGTGGGTGAAGCTAACTACAGACTGTCCCCAACTTACCACTGGGTTCTGTTCCGACTAGAGCTGGGCGATATCCAATATTAATATCGACACTGCATGTTATGCACATGCAATTCTCACATCGCCAGGTCCATGAATGTCACCTGGGTTGATATCAGGTTTTTTTCGTACCTTCATACTGTCCAGCCATTATAACATGAGCACGGGGAGGGGATATTAAGTTTCACTAAAACATTTTTACTCAGTCATAGGAAACAAAACTTAGTAAGCTGTGCAATTTTAACAATCGTTTCTTTTCAAGTATATGTGAAAAAAAGTTCAAAGTCTAGCGCCACTGCTTTTGCACGAGCTCTGCATGTGTTCTCTGAGCTGTTTAAGTCAAACGCATTTGTGACAGATTTAACAAAATGAGTGGGGAGGAGGAAAGTGAACAAGAACTGGTTACTAAAAGTCATTTGCCTTCTGTTGTATGAAAATATTTTGGATTCCATAGAGATGATATTGAGCAAAAGCCAATGATTTGTCGGCACAACGTGCAGTAACATCCCCAACTTATTTGTCAGATTGTATTGGTAGATAATTGCTATTTGGCTATAGTTTATTTTTGGTATATTTTGAACACTTTTTTGCTTTATAAATACTGCAATATTTATCGCAAAAAAATCCCACTGCAATTTTTGACATCTTTCTAATATCGAGCAGCCCTAGTACGTCGAAATGGGTGTACGTCGGAACAGGACCAATCGCATGAGAATGAGAGGGCAATGTGAGGGCAATGTGAGGGCAATGTGAGGCTGGGATGGCCGCGCTTTCCCACGGCAACTACTGTATGGCATGCAGCACACACTTGGTAGCATAGCGCCATTGAGCATAGAGCCACCCGGAATTTAATTTTACATATATTAACTTTTTTTTTTATTTTAAACTTCAGTCATGTGTGCAAGTCGTAGTAAGCTGCGTAGGGTATTAGGCTATGTTTACACTGCAGGATAAATGTGGCCCAAATCTGATTTTTTGCTCATATGTGATCGTATTTTTTCATGACAATGTGAACAGCACAAGTCACATGGAATCCGATTTTTTCTATTCCGATTTGGGCCGCTTCAGTATGTGGTCATAAATTGGATACAGGTCTGATTTTTTGCAATGCAACCTGTCTGAACAGCAAAATCGGAATTCATGCGACTTTTACGTCACTCTCGATCGACATTCGTCACAATTCTGCGCAGGCAGAAGTCACCATATGTCTCAGTCAGAGTGCCAAACATGGAGGAGAGCACAGAAGTTGCCCAGTGGAGGGACAGTGAGGTGCTGGATTTAATAAGTATTTGGGGAGATAAATCTGTTCAGGCAAAACTGGAAGGCTCATATCGTAACCGAATCAATAAAGTATTCTAATCAATAAAGTGACGTCTTTGTTTTTGCGCATGCGCGTCATTGCGTCTTCGTTGTTTTGTGCACGCGGGCCAGTTCAGTATAGTGAGCAGTTCACATTGAAATCTGATATTGCTCACATTAAAAAGAGTAATGTGAACAGGTAAACAAAAAATCGGATCAGAGCAGAAAATCAGAATTGAGCATTAAGGCCTGCAGTGTGAACGTAGCCTTAGTCAGATACAATCCGTGCAGACAAACGCATGTTCTTCTCGCTACCTCAAAGAAGCCCCCAGTAAACCCCAAAAGCTGAGTTACTGCTTCCATTCTCCCTCTTACCTTCACAAATAACAAACTTACTCCATATAACTATCAATTAGTTGCACGTAACCTCGACCCTCCCTTGAAACATCCAAGGCCTCGCACATCAAGCCCTCTAAAGGCCACTACTGACAGAGGGCGATTCGCTGGTGAAGAAGGAGGCGTTGACGTGACGGTCAAAATGTGCTCCTAATCATCAACGAAGCTCATCAATGAGCCAGGTTTGGCTTGCTTTATCCCGGGGAGAAGGCCCTTGAATGTTCTGTACTGCTCCCTATTATCAAATGGATGATGCTTCAGCCAAAAACCATGACCCAGCCACTGCAACTCAGAGGCTGATCTCGGCAACAAAGGCCCGACTATGGGGCACTTATAGGAAATCAAACCTTTTTTTGAGATTCCACACTGAGATGGGAATTGTCTGGAATGATGCGTGGCCTAAAGTCAAGACACACACCCTGATGTTCTACTTTATATACCAAACCAATCTCAGGAGACTAAATCTACAAATAAGTGTCTATATAGATCTTTCTGACATGTGGCAGCCCTCCTCCCACTGTGCCGCAGACAACTGAATCTGGGCCACCGTTCTCTGACTCTCCTAATGAACGAACACAGGTTCTCCCTGAGGGCTCCCTGTTGACTGAACAAGGGCTGTGGATCCTCCAAGCCCAGTGATAAAAGATGACCTTGGCCCTTCCTTTGGCTGCAAGAACATTACACAAGGTGGTGAAGCTTGTATCTTCTGGGATTGCCTACTGCCTGGGGGGCTGTGTGTCTCTGTAGTGCAGACGGCAATGTCCAAACTCAATTCCTCTTTAAAGTCTGGGAATCCCAGTATGAACCAGCTGGGTAACAGATACCGTCGAAAGTCCACTTATCAGATGAAGTAAAACAGATACTGGCTCCCAAACACTAACCAGGGCTCAAATGAAAAGCAGTCAATAGCCAGAAGCAGCTTTGGGTGTCAACTGACAGACAGATGTCTGATGGCTTCTGGGTACACCCCTAAACAGGAAGTTGTGAAAAATGAACTCAAAATACCAGCAGTTCTTTTCAGATAGCCTCTGTCTCCCAGACATGCCCAAAAATAATGTGTATTTTATGCTGTTCCACCATTGCTTAAATCTTACCTACAGACTTGATCGACCCTTAACATAAATGCTACGGTTCATTCACAACTCTATAATATTTTGAGCGATAACACACAGACGTTAACAGCGTCCGAATTGAACCCTCGGGACCGGGCAACCGAAGAAGGAATGAAGGTCCAAAAGATAAAAGAGTAGCATCTGAGGAGGAAAATAAAACAAGATACTGCCTTCTGAGCAGGACAAACAGAAAGAGCTGGGGGCCATATTGAGGTCTAATGAGTCGATGGGTCATGTGACCCGTGTTCTCATAGGAAAACACTCGTCACTGCCTGTGAAGGCTGCCTTTAGCAGAAAGGTTACACCCAAAGCACACTACCTCATGCCACTTATATGACTACAGTAAACAGTAGGGATGCTCCGATCAGGATTTTTGCCACCGATACCAAGTACCGATTTTTTGTTATGGTGATCGGCCGATACCA
>JAODJU010000115.1:647094-661072 GCA_026776725.1 Gnathonemus echidnorhynchus
TAAAATCCCCGACTCACCAATATTTTAGAAGTTTGAGTCATGTAAAACAATTTATTAATTTTAAGTGGCCTAAACAAAATATAAGACTTTTAGCTATATTAATTAGCGATATAAGCTGCACAGTTTTTATAATCTATTGCAATATACAGTGGTGCAGTGAGTGACCATATGCTCCAGGGTTATGGGTTCGAAATCTACCCCACATGTACTGTACACATCCTCTTCACTTTACCTTTGTTTCCTTCTACAATCTAAAAATGTGCAATGACGTTGAATACCTGATCGTGTGTGCCCTGCAATGGACAATTCGCACTGTGCTTCCCTGGATAGGTGCCAGGTGGACGTTAGATGTATCAGAGAGCAATTAATTGACACATCTAGGTATATAATACATAGCATGTCAAACAGTAAAATGTTTCGTAAAATATAAATATCAGTCCACACTGGCATGTTACTGTTTTAATTGTAATGAAGCATTTTAAAAGCAGGCAGTGCAGAGTAAACCTTAATCCATTTATTTGGGTCCTTCGTACACTGGAAAGTCCGTGCAAACATGTGCGTAGGAATAATTATACTGCTGAAGTCAAAATTAAATAATCATTTAAAACCTAATGTATCGCAAGCTAATAGGACTCACCGAGAAGTTAAGAGGACATGTGATGCCGGTGTTCTGACGAGTTGAACTACCTATCGAGACGTACTATCGAGCCTTTTAGCGCATGTGCAGTTCCACCGTTTTGGGATTAGGGTTAGGTTTTAGGGGTTAGGGTTTGGGGGTTTAGGGTTAGAGTTAGGGTTAGGGCTATCGATTAGCACTACGGTAGGATAATTCGACAAAGTAGCTCATTTCGACAGAACACCGGCAAGTAAAAAACCTCTAGTTAGTATCCCAGTATCAGTATAATTTCAGAACTGTTTGTTATTTTGTTTGTCAGAGTTTCTGCTACTTGGTAAAGAACTTCTTGCAGATAATATCCGTGAAGTTAACAACTTAAAGTTTGATAATGAAGGCCTCGTTCATACTTGGGTTTAAAATGGACAGCACTAAATACAAGTGTAAACGGAAACCAAGACGTACTGTAATCTCATCGCTCAAACCACTTGCCAAGATGATCTGAGACGCGTTTGACCACATACATATATACTGTAAACGCTAATGCGTCCGGGATGCATTACAATAATGGGAAGTTTTCGTTTTACATGGTGGTTTTGGGAAACGTTACTTTATATTTATGAAAAACTACTGCTTGATTGGCCAGTGAATGCCTTAGACAGAGTTCACCGGCCAATCAAGTGGCTTCCCTTATGAACCACCGAACCAACCTGATAAAACACGTCTATAGGAGCATATTCACCAGCCAATCAGGTAGCTTCTCTCATGAGCGTGAATGAGTTTTCCCGAACCACCCTGTAAATAGAAAATGCACGCACAGGGTGTTAACGAAATATGAACACAAATGGTCAACTGGGCACTTTGGAGATGTATGATAGACTCAGTTGTAAACGGCGATGTGTCTCAGCTGTCTATTGATCTGATTACTCAAAACGCATTTTAAAACCAAGTGTAAACAGGGCCTTTGTACTTATATAGAAAAAGACTTTATACGTCATCAGATATTACTGTGACTGCTCAGTATGCTTAATAGAGGTTTACAACTTAAGGGATGCAAGTTATTAGCTGGCTAGCAACCCCACTGTGGTACCGTCCGTATATTGATGTAAATTAAGCGCCGCGAAATGCTTGTTCAACGAGCAGCATGGTTGACAGGTTGGTGAGGTGATGTATGGGAGACCGGGTTGGATGTTTTAAAAAGCAGGGAGCAGCAGGTGTGTTTGTATCGGAGGAGGTTTAGGTAAATAGTTAAATGCAGGTGAGGTCTAGACTCTAGAACTCTAGACTAACTGCAGTTATTTACTTATTTAATGATTATCGGATATTTTCACAAATGCAACTCGCAGAGTTAATAAAGGTAAAGATATGAATTAGTAATAGACATGATCAGGGAGGGAGCGATACTGATGACCACCGGGGACAGTGACAGGGCTTTGCAAAACCCCAAAACACAAAAAAAACACTTTCGCCAGAGTATATTTCAACGTCAGAGGATGTTTACTAAAATCGTCCTAAATGTATTGTAACACAGAATAAGGAGTAATTTATAATGTTCTACATGATTTAACGTCTTGAGGAAACAATGTTATCTACAATAAAAAGAAAAGGACTGCTATAAAGTATTAAGTTCATGAGAGATGGTTGTTTAAACTTACGTTTTTTTCCTATTTCTTTTAACTTCCACTTTTGTCATGGTATGTATTAATCACGTGTAAGTTTCTTTAGCTGCACGGTCAGGATGTACAGAATTAATCTGCCACACAGGAAGCAACTCAAACGTAGATACTTTGATTAGGTTCTCTCTCCCGTTAATTCTTAATTATCTGCGATATTAATTCCATTCAAGTCCCTGCAGTAAAACGTGGCGGCACATGAACGCAGAGCATTTTCGGCTGTTCAAATGATGTACCCTGTCACTTGGGGGCAGGACTCTGCAGTATCAAAATGATGAGGTTAATTGAGTAATAAATAAAGGAAACCAGAGAGAAAACCTTTGGGGGTGGCAGGCATATCAATTTGCTCTTTTTGAACTCCCAGGATTCTGAGATTCGCGTTGTCCCTTTCAGGTAGTCTTGTGAACGTTTCTATTCCGAGATCCAGGTGACGTTTAATGCCAGATTAATTGGCGTAGGAGATAAATTGCGGCTCCTTAGGCAAGCTGTTGAATTTTCAGCATTATAAACAAGCTTAATAACTTCATTATCTTACGCAGTTATGTTGAATATTAAATTTTAATTATCACGAGTGGTTGGAGATTCTCTATAAATTGTGATACTAAAAAACAATAATAATAATAATAATCGATCCTTTATTGTCCCCGTGGGGAAATTCTTTTTATGCCTTTCTCAACTTGCTCTTTGTAGAGTAAGCTGTCTGCGATGGGCAGCCACCTGTTTGGGCGCCTAGGGAGCTTAAAAAAACCTTTGTTTTTATATGTCATAGATATGTAATTGCCAGTGGTAAATTTCAGAATACAATAATGCAATATTCATTACGGGTTTATACAGTATGTGCAAGACATTGTGTACTATCCTAATTAAAGCTTTTGGGTTCAAATATAAGTGACAAAGTAGCCCCAGAAATAGAAATTCGAAGCCAAATTTGTGGGTAAACCGTTCCCTGGAAGAAGAGCACCCCCAGTTCATGCACTGATTCTGAGGAGTTTTGACACCCACCCCATCTGAGTACCTGGGGGTCACTGACATGCAGAGGCTTTTCAAGCTGCAAGAATTCTGTGCGTCGCATTTAGTGAGTGGAAGTATTGTGGGACAGAGCTGTGATATCTCAAGTGAATGAGCAGCACTTACGGGACATAAATAAACCTGCAACAAAGTGAGTGTTCGGGGCCATGGGAAGAATGCCTCATCCTCTGGCTTTGTCTGTTACAGAGGGAAATATCTGAGCTATTTAGCAGGTATTGTGGGTGTGTATTTTTCTAGAAACGGCAGACCAAGGAAGGGTGACGTGGGAAGCAGCCTGTTGAGTCTCATGCACCTTTAGTCGACCGACGGTCGTACTGTTAATTCTCAGTGAGATGCAGCTTATTTTCCACACCCACAGCCCTACAAACAAACAGTTAAGCAGCTGGAAGCCATAGCAGTAGTAATAATTGAATAATTGAATTGTGTAATGATTGTACAGGTGACTACAGCTATTGCAGGAGTGAATTATGCAGCGTTAGGCACCGTCAGACGTGACACAAAAATAACTGAATACAGAACCTAATGGCAATCAGTTCTCGTTAAAAATGTTTGCTTGTGCAGAGGAATTAATTGAGCTTAGGAGAATCCCCTGAGATGATGTCATCCCCCAGAACACCAGCCAGCTAGCACATGGGACTTGGGTCTTTGGTTTAATGGGCTGATCTTCCTGTCTGCTACGCTGTGCTGGTTTCCAGAGGTGCGGAACCTTCTGATCTTGGGCAGCCAGGGTGTATAGACCTGTCACTGTTTCAGTTCCCCTGCAGATGGACAGGAGCCCTGTGCAACTGAAGCAGGGCATCCTGGACAAACTCCTGTACTGCCCCACCCAGGCCCTCACCATCCTGGGATCCTGTACTGCCTGATGGTGCCATTCTTTGCCGCACAGCCCTAGAATAAGTGGACACACCTCCTCCTCTTCCCACTTAGCGATTTCGCTAATGGACTAATCTCGCTGTTACTGGAATTGGCATTACTGCTGTAATGGAATCATGTGGCTGAAGATGGCCGTCGATGAGGGGCTGAATGCAGTCCACACACTCACCTGGAGGCTGGGACATGTACTGTTTATTTCTCCATTGATATAGAAAATGAATTTTAACCGTACCTCTTTGAAGAATCTCTAGAAGACGGACACCATCCACGAAAAGGAAGGGTAAAGACAGATATCACTGCTCAGTGGATCCCCACGGCACCATCCCGGGTCCAGTCAGCCTGGATGCCTGATTCCATGTGGACCCTGTGAGGACAGTAGAGGTAGGCTGATGGAAAGGACTGGCGCTGGGGGTAGGTAACGAGGGCAGGCAGGTTCAGATACGGCTCCTGAAGGTTCGGCTTTTCTGACTGCAGTGCTTTGTCCAGCGCTGGCTTTCCCTGTCATCCACCCCGATCTGCCATTATACTTTCACATGGATTTCAGAAGCACTCCCGTCAGTGTCCTTTTCTAATTAATTTCATTTGCTTAACACTTTTTATCCTGAGTCAGATACCTCTGGCAGGATATGGCATATTTGACTTGCCTCTTGTATCTCGGGCCTCGTTTCCCTGTGACGCTGTGAATAGAAGGGGGATTCCTGTATGTGAAGGCTTCTCACTGAGTACTGCAGCGGGGGAACTCGGAGAATGAACCTGATTTTGGCCACTCCTCTGCTGATTGTCTGGTTTACCATGAGGCTGGAGTTTGCCTGGCTGGGATTTCTGCTAGTTGGCCTTCAGGGAGAAGTTTGTCGCACGTCAAGCTCCTTGGTGGCTCTGCTGTATGGGTCAGTAACATGATGCTTCTTCCATCTTTTGGAAGATGTGTTGTGTTTTGTGTCAAGTAGGTTACAAATTTATCTCCATTTTCCATACCCACTTGCCCATTGCAGGGTTGTGAAGGTCCAAAGTCTATCCTGGAAGCTATCGGCTCTAGGCGGAGAATAACCCAGGAAGGGGTGCCAGCCATCACGGGGCACACACACCCATCACGGGGCACATGTGCCTGTCACACACATTCACACCTATGGACAGCTTGGCTAAGCTGCTAATATTAGGTGTAATACGATGGTGTTCCTGCAAGCTGATGTTTGCCAAGTGCAAGAAGTTCTGAGACCCAACATTTAAATTCGAGGTTATGTTTAAAACATTTTTGGGGATTGCATCACAGTTACAGAGATAAGCAACTTGATGTTTTTGTGCAACATGCTCAGTGCAGATTGTAAGAGTGACTTCTTGAGGAAACTAGTTCAGTAATTATTCGTTTATTCTAATCAATTAAGTTGTTTCACATTCTTCAGCAGCACAGGTGTTTTGGTGAAATTTAATAACTTGACCATTTCTGTTCAAAAAAAGGGATGTGGGTATTTTTCTGTTATCTGATTTGGTTGATTAAAGCAGAGACCAATTTGGAGAAGACTGTCTGTCACTGGAAACAAACAGTGGTGTAGCCATGGTGACGAAAGTTCGACCCGACGGCACGCAGAGTATTGACAGTAGATACGTCAGCGAAGTGGATTTAACTCGACGCGTTTGAAGAGATTGCTGTACTCTGGGGTTCTAAGTACCTTCCTCGGTGCTTGTGGGAATTTCGAGTGGCCAAATGTGGATAAGCCCCTGCTTCACTCAGATGTTTCAGCAGCGCTTCTCTCTAAATCAGTCTTTGAGCCCCCCCATGTCTCCTATTGTGGTTAATAATTTGGTCTCGCTCCAGGCCTGTAGCCAGAAATTTTGTGGGGAGTCCGATAGGTCCCTCTTGGTAGATTTCACCGACTGGGGAGGGGGTGTCCTCCTCCATAGATTTCATGGAATGGGATGACTGGGGGTTCAAACTTGTACTTTTACTGCCTGGCCACTACATGCCTGACTGCAGGGGGAGTTCAAGTCCATGGTTTTATGATGCAGAAATGTCTTGCCTCTTACATCCTGCATGTATTTTGCCTGCTCTACTCAAATTTGTATGGGTCTCTCCTGTGGTTTCCTCCTCCAGTCCAAAGTGGGGGTGTAAGGGGGGGGGAGGCAGACCCCAGCTGAACGCTGATTGGTCCCTCCTTTGTCACGTACCGATTCGAAACATATCATTAGCTACTGATAAGGTTGGCCTCTGTGTATGAATTTTGGCCCTTCTTGGAATCACCCCCGGTCCTAACAATGCCTTTTAAGGTGGATCGGTGTCTGTAAAGTGCCCATAGTGTGCGAGAGTGTGTCCTGTGATAGCCTGGCATCCCATCCAAGGATTTCCCTGCCTGCTGTCCTGCGTGTTCTGGAATAGACTCCAGACTGACCATGACTCAGTATTAAGCGATTATGGATGGATGATAATTTGTGTATCTCTGGTTGACGTTGACCTGACCTTGAAGCCTGCACCTGCTTTACTTTGTGTGGGATAGACCTCTGTGACGTATCGTAAGAATGCCTCTCCATCCAGGCGTGGCCGGCACGACGATTCAGATTTAATTCTGACGACGGCTATTCTTCATCCTTTCAGCAGTGAGACGCGGCGAGGAACAACGGCATTAATGATAGTGCTCGGAATGATTCGGTGGGTAGGGAAATGGGCCACATAAATCTTGGGGAATGGAACATTGTGCCGTGTGCCTGAGTCGGTGGTCAATTATTCTAGAGTTGGCCGACTAATCTCCCAGCCTAGGAGAACCGGGCCGCCCAGTGGCTCATAGCTGTGGTTAAAAGGCCTCCTCTCACCGCAGGAACTTTCTTTCAGGAACCAGGATATTTTTTAGAAACCAGGAACTTCCGTTGCATTCCCACTACAGGAACTATGCCCGATTGTAGTTCCAGATCCTTTTTCAGTCCCTACTATGGAGTACGTACTTTTCTCTTTATCAGGTACTACTGGGTGGAGCTTACAGCAATAACCTTTGCTGATTGGTGGACCATAAGCACTGGCATTAACTTGGACGTAAGGCAGAGGCTTAGGAAAAAGAGAAATATTGCAACAAAAATTGTGCAGATGGAACACTGTTTGTATCTCAGTTACATTAAATGCATTAATAAATAAATGTTTTTGCTTGCAACTCTTTATTTCTGAATCAAAAAAATGAAGCCAATAACAGGTATATCACCGGTCCCAGTGGTGAGATTTGCCAGCACTTATTAGCAGAATAACATTACATCACTTTTATTCTGTGGGAAATGAACGATTGATCTGGTGGCCAGATTTGTGAATGACTTACAGACGCGACCATATAAAACGTAAATAAAACGCTGTCCTGATTTGTCCTGTATTTTCAGACTAACAAATAACTAACAAAATGACTTGTTCATCCTTCCATTGTTTTGGGGTGGTATAGTTTCATGTGAAATTACATGTGAAGTTTTACCTACAAGCTACAAGTCTCTCAGGCTTATTTAGCCTAAAGGTAACAGTTTCTGTTGTGCTGTGGGAAAGTGACACACAAAAGCGGCCAAGAGCTACAAAAGTTCCCGGTTGAGACGGCTCCGGAACTCGGAACCAGGTTCCTGAACTTCAATATGAAAGCACCTAAAGTGGGCGCCAGTTCTCCCACATCCCGATCTGTCTGCCCAGGCATTGCCATAGCGATCAGGCATCGTTATGTCCAGGCATATCAAGTTGCCACTCCAGCATTGATCGGCAGGGCATAAATCGCACAGCGATGAATGCTTATTAGTCGTGAGCGTAATCTGATCACCCCACACCCGGCGCCAAGCGAGGAAGACAGAACGAGACCTGAGATGCCAGGCCTCACTCTCGCCAGGCACAGGGATGCAGCTGTTCTCATGGCAACGTTCTCATGGCAACATTCCTATGGTGGCGTTTGGCCTTGAACACTCTACATGTCGTGGCCGCCATGGCAGGCATGTAAACAATAGCCCATTCAGTCTTGCATTTCCTCCATACATTAATAAAATACACTTGCCAGAGTGGGATGGAGGCGTGGAGGGATGCCCTGGGTAAATTTGCCGTCTTTCATCCGGATTAACATTCATAATGCCGGTAAAGTGGGATGGAAGCAGAGACGAAAGCAATTGATCGTGGGCTGTTTTTTTTTTGGTTTTTTTCCTCCATGGGCTTTCACTGGGTTGATTCACTGTGAAAAGATGGAGTGGGTGAGAGGCATGCTTCCTGCCCCCAGCTGCATGACGGTGTCACAGGCTCAGGTGCTCCACATCGCGTCCCCGGCTGCCGTAAACCAGCCGTTGCATTCCCACCTCTCCAACCTGCCTCTCAGGTGGTGACCCCCACTGGCTGAGGGCCCCTCTGAGGGGCATCCCGATGGACAGCTAGCGTCTGAACCCCCCGGACCTTTTCACTCCTGCTGAAATCATTTGATGTGTATCAGCTCAGTGTTTGCTAGTCACGACCTATATTATAATTCAGACATTTATAAACCGCCCCCCCCTCCACCCCCACCCCCTGCCTACCGGCTGACTTGTAACGATTGTTAGTGTTTTCCGTGCGAGCTGACTGCATCAGGATGTGTGCCGTGAGCTCACAGCCAGAGCCTGCTGCGTTTCCGCGGAGACCTCCCTCCCAGATCCCTTTTTCTGTTCTCCGGCTCGCGGCACCAACGCAGATCCGGGCTTCTGCTCGTTCCTCACCTGCCGTAATAAACGACGATACCTATTCAAGAGCCTGAGCTGCCGTCAAGCTGCCTTGTTCTGTCTGTTTAATTGTTTATAATGGGGATTAGTGCAAATGTTTGCCGGTCTAATTCAATAGACGGCATCTTAATATTTCACAGCTGCCACATGCTGGGCTCACAAACACGACAGCGAGCGTATTGTCTGAGGGAAGCAGGAGGTGCAGCATTAATCACTGAAGGCTCTATCCATGAATATTACTGTCTATCTGGGCCTCGTGCTCGCTTATATGATATGTCAGGCTGACGGAGGCTGCCCTGAAGAAATGGATTGGCCTGTTAATTAGTAGTAATTAAGCTGAGTGCTCGTTAGCGGTGATGAAGCGCCCTCATGCTGCTGTGGAGCTCTCTGAGGTGGATCTCTCCAGGCTTAAGTTTAGGCTGCTTAAGCTTTGGGTCTTTGGTTCCCAGCCATCCCGGTTCTGACGTCTCGCTGCTTTAGGATCCGTTTGGGAGCTTCCAGAATTCAGTATTAGCATTAGACTGGAGCGTTGCTCTGCAAGGTCAGGCTGAATGACAGGAGGAGGGAAGCTGCCCAGTACTGGCTAGGTGGTCTCCATCCTTACCAGTAAGCGCAGACTAGCTGGCACGTCAGGTGTGGGGGCTGGTATAGTGGGAGGCCTCCCAGTCTGTTTCCTGGTTCCATTTCGTAGCCTTTGAGCTGTGCAGCCACGCGAGAGACACTCGGGCCGTTTGCGGAGACTCAGCACGTGGCTGTCTGCTAGCTGATACGAGTGGAACCTCACCTCCATTTAGGATGAACCCCAGGGCATTCCAGTCCCGGTTCACCTTGTGCCCGCTCGTGGACCTGACTCAGCCAGCCTGGGTGGCCCCTCTTAGAGAGATGTCACTGGGTTTTGGTCGATTGCGTGACATGAAGCTGGAATACCAGAAGGTTGACGGGCTGCGTGAAAGAAACAGCAGATGAGCTCATGCCTGGAGGGTC
This sequence comes from Gnathonemus echidnorhynchus, assembly GCA_026776725.1. Taxonomy (NCBI): domain Eukaryota; kingdom Metazoa; phylum Chordata; class Actinopteri; order Osteoglossiformes; family Mormyridae; genus Gnathonemus; species Gnathonemus echidnorhynchus. Next base: position 656,950 of record JAODJU010000115.1, read on the forward strand.
GTGCCAGGATTTAAATAAGCCCACAGCGGTGATGAGAATGGGGGGGGGGGGGCTTGAATGCCCTTAGGACAGCAGAGGAGCATCTGCTCAGTCAGAAGGACTCTGTTGCTTTCTAATTACCACTACTGCTATCGTGGGCTGTAATTTTTTATGCAGTTTTGTCAATTTGTCATATTATTTGTTTGCCAGGCATGGGATTTGAATCCACAACCTTCCGGACTCAGGTGCAGATTCCTATCCCACCGAGCTACATACTCCCCCATAATGGTTATTCCTCTCCCCTTCTAGCCCCCATCCCTAGCTCGTAAGAAGAGGTAGCGTTCAGTGAAAGTAAGCGTGGCCACATGTGTTCAGGATGAAGAGGAAAAGACTGCAGTGCGAACGCAACTTACACTAGGGATGTAACGACACACTCAACTCACGAGTCAATCCGATTCACGATTCTGAGTTCACGATATGATTTTCTCACAATTTTTTTTTTTTTGCAGAATGAGCTGTAGACAAATTTATTTAAAAATATGCAAAATGTGTCCTCTTCTTAATAGTGCAACTGAAATGGAATGAAATACTGTTTTAAAAAAAATCCCAAATCAAAATAAGTAAATGAAAAAAATCTTCAAATAAATAAACTAAGGCTTGCATGTGCGGCTTTTTAGCATGATTTGCCCTTTTAATAATCTTCGCTAAGCTCACTGTGTTGCTGGTGGACATGCTGAAGCATGTTCATTGTGCTATTTTTGTATGTTATCAGTCTTTTACAATGTTTGCATGCAGTTTTTGTCTTGTCTGGGCTTTTCTCGCCGTTTTCGTTTGTAATTGCCAAAAATACTACCACACTGCCGATTTAAGATCGGGCGGTGTGTCCATCCATCCGTTTTCTGAAACTGCTTAATCCCAACTGGGGTCGCGGGGGGAACAATGGGCGCAGACGGGAACCAACATCGGGCTGTCACCAACGCACTGCAGGGCACATACACTCACACAACTTCAGGGCCTATTTAGACTCACCAATCAACCTATCCTGCACGCTTTTGGACCGTGGGAGGAAACCGAAGCCCCCGGTGAAAATGGGAAGAGCGTGCGAACTCCACACTCCAAGACTGAAGCCATGCCCTTCTTGCGGTGATGCAGCAGCGCTAACCACTGCACCACTGCACCGCCCGGCAGTGTGTCCCCAATTTCAAATTCGCTCGCCATCTTGCGTTTGGTCAAAACCAAAAACTGACATACGACATCGACGTGAATACCCAGTGACATCTGACATCGAACTGACGTCGTGAAATCAAATGTAATATTCCACCAGTTTTTCTGTTGAAGTTCTTCTAAAGCGATTCATTTTCCATTTCGATTTTAACCGATTTGTGATTCATCGTTCCATGCCTAGTGCATACTGTATGTGACTGAGGCAGAGCAGAAGTGCGTTGTAATTATGTGGCAGGTTGGTTCCTCCTGGTCACCCGCGTGCTGGCAGCTGTCGTAAAGCCCGAGACCAGCCACCAATATCACTGCTTCCAGAGTCTCGACTGCCCCCTCTACCTCCATAATGTCCTTCTCATTTGTTACTGGGAGCCCCCCCTCATGTCCCAGCTGTAGAGTTTTCTGTGGGTGTTGTACAGAAGGACGATGGGGATCTGGGTGGATGAAGCCTGATGCAGCTGTGAATTTAGATCTAACACATTTACCTGATGCTTTTATCCAAAGTGAGAGTAGAGGGAAGGATTGTGATATCTTTATGTGTGCTACCTGGCACATGAGCCCCCCATTTGCACTGGTAGAACAATGCTCTAGTTGTTGACCTACAGGAACTACTATGTGTAGCTACAGGAACTACAGGTGCTATTACATGTAGCTACAGGAACTACAAGTGCTACTACATGTAGCTACAGGTGCACTACATGTAGCTATAGGTTCTACAGGTGCTATTACATGTAGCTACAGGTGCTACCAGATGTAGCTACAGGAACTACAGGTGCCACTAAATGTAGCTACAGGAACTACAAGAGCTACATGCTGTGAATGCAATTTGCTATTCTCTCCCCCAATAAATCCCCTGAGCTCTCACTCCATGGTCTCATGTAGCCTGCAGTCACAGGATTGCTCTGACACTACTGTGACTAATGAAGAAATCACCATTTGCCTCTCTACTGTGTCTTACCACCGCCACTCCCCCCCCATGCCAAATCTTTCCCCCCTATTTATGAGGAGTGAGCAGCTGTGCAGTGACCACAGCGGTCTAGTTGGTGTCAGTGAAACAGCGCCCGCCCACTCCCCCAGCTGACGGCTCGCGGAGCTGAGTGCCTTGCTGGACCGGGTACAGCCTGTGCCCCTTACATGAGTTGGTCCCCTGTTGCTTGAGTGTCAGGTGTGTGTCCATAAACAGGAAGCAGCTGGGGGCCCCTGGGCAGTGTTTCTCTCTATGGCATTTACTCGGAATCTGAACATCGAAAGTGCTAAACCGCATATTCCTGAGATGTTCCATATTAGATGTCCTGCAGCAGCCGGTCGGATTTGGGGTTCTTTTTCTTCGTTACTATTGGCCGGATCACTGGCTTCTTGGGGTTTTATGAAAAATGGTTCAGAAAGATAACCAATCAGATTGTAAAGGAGGTGGGTCCTAGCAACTAGAGGAGGCGGGACCATCAGATGTCTTAGTCCCGCCTCCTCTAGTTGCTTGGACCCACTTCCTCTACAATCTGGTTGGTCTTTTTTAGTTCTGCCCTCAGAACATTTTTATCTAAGTAAAATTCCCATGAGTAGATCGCTGCCCTTGCAAACAACCCCCAGCCGTCTTTATCAGCGGAGATCGATGAGCTATGGTTCAGGTTTTAGATTCGGCCATGGAGAAGCACTCAGGTGGGTATGAGCCAGGAGGCAGAGGAGGAGGTGTTACCAAAATAGTGTGCAAGCATGTTCTGGGGAAGCATCTACTGTCTTCACAAAGTGGTACAGAGCCCAGTGTTTATATGATGCCGTAATGTTGCCGCAGCCTAATCAGAACGTAGCGGTAACATTAAACATCAGCTGCCTGGCACTGTTTTGAGCCAGCTTGGTGCATCCTGATCTCCAGAGGGGAGTCCGGGGAGTGGGTGTGCTCCTTGGCACCACTGAGCCTCCTGATCAAATATGCATGTATTCTAGCTGATAATTGCCAGGGTAGACTGAAGAGCTGGAATTATAAATAACACACTTACTGCTCGGCGATTAGAGGGGCCCTCCTGTTTATTTAATCAAAGGCGACGAGCTTTAATTATCCCACTCTCATGATGTTTGTGCCCAATTTGCCCTCCCAGCTCATGCAGGCCTGGCCGGTTCCTCATGCCTCGCGGTCCCCCACCCTGCTTACTACTCACCCCCTCCTTGTGTCCCTTCCCTCGTTTCCTTTGGGATCCCCTCCTCCTCTCCCAGGCCTTGTCCTGTGCCTCCCTCTTTCCCATAATCTCCCATTGTCTTTCTTTCCTGTCCAGCCGGTTGATGGCTTTGCTTGCCGGAGCACAAGGAGGCGTTTTCTTGCATAAGCCTTGAAATAAGAACAAGATTTTGCCGTGAGCCCTCATTAATTAGTGATAATCACTTGATTAATGATTTTGGCTTCTACCGTTCGCAGAGGGTCCCCTTTCACTCGTGCACCCCACGTGCCCCTAAGGAAGGGTGTACACCTGCTCTGGGTGGAGAACGCACACGGTGCTCAGCTTGCAGAGGTTTGGTTTACATGGGAAATGGCAGAACAAAGGCTTTCAGTCTGCAGTTTAGCGGGAAAAGACTCTGCATTCCAGATTATCACTGTCGGAATCTGTAACAGAAAGGCTGGGATGAAGGTTCAGGCAGACATTGCGATGTGGATTAAGATGAGCACTAAGGCTTTGTGCATGCAGAGGCTGCAGAAGCCTATTACAGGGCCCAGTGAAGATGACTGGTACCTGGACTTCACTCCACAGAGGCAATCACCGAAGGCAAAAGGGAATCACTTATTCTCACCCTGGCACAGCCCGAACTCACACGATGCCACAAGACGGCGTGAGAATCAGATTGTCGCTCTCTCTCCGGTGCCCCGGCGGGGGGAGCGTTTTGGGCGGGCGGCGCCCCTGCGGAGGGAGCGTTTTGGGCGGGCGGCGCCCCTGCGGAG
>JAODJU010000115.1:667811-681887 GCA_026776725.1 Gnathonemus echidnorhynchus
AATGTTTCAAATATTCATTCATTTTCCAACCCGCTTTATCCTATTGGGTTGCCCCCATTCCACCTCAGACAGGAAAAATGGGTCATTCGGTAAATATGCGCCTGTCTGCTTTAACTGGGTGAGACGCTGACTATTCTCAATCACCTCAATCACTTACCAGGTTTCCTAATTCCTGCTTTGCACAATGCTGGCCAGATTAAAGGTATTCCCTCTATTCTGCATCTTATTTATGTGTTTCATTACTGTTTATTGATCCATTTAAGGTCACAGACAGAAATAAAATCAAAGGGTATCTGCAGTATTACAGAATTATCTCTGACTGGAATGCACTCTAATGGGACATAACTGTGGGTTGTTGGCTCTAATAGGTGATATAAAGAAACCACAGTGAAACTGGGATGGTGGGGCACTTGGCAGGTGGTGCAGCACATTGTTCTATCCACCCACTGCCCTTAGCAACAGTAGAACATCTGGGGGCTGATCAGTGTGTGACTCCAGACAGGTGATTCCAGCTGCCATCTTTGAAATCTGTGCTGACGGGGATGATCTGAGAGCACGACAAAAGTGAACTTTGATAGGCGTAAAAAAAGAAAGATTATATATGCTGCACTGCATGCGGTGTGTTTTGTATGGCCTTATGTTAATCAGATGATGGGTTTTATCCTGTCTTTGTGCTATTGGCAGGTGGTCTGAGGACTGGGACTGGGTGACATTTCTTATCCATGCCTGCAGGATTTTAATTGCATTTGTAGGTCACCATCCAGTGGAACGTCTATCAAAGAGGTGCTTGTGAGCTTGCAGACCAAGGTTTTGTTTCAGCCAACCAGTTGGCTCTGTGACTGTGATTCTTTATACTCAACCACTTGGTTGAAACAAAACCTTGGTCTGGATTTGTACTTTCTGGACCTGAACTTTCCACCTCTGCAAGCTTGTCTCTTCTGCGGGTCCATAAATTATTATCAGAATTGAATTTTTCCCAAACCAGATGAGCAGTCAAACTCGTTTCTTCTTGGTCCGGAATATGATATAATTATAGGTCATAAGTGTAATTTCTTCTTGCTCCTGAAGACTGAGCTTCACCCCACTACAGCAGATCTTCATGAAGACTCCAGCCCAGCATCTGTTTGTTCCCACCAATGGTTACACCCAACCTCTGTAATCCACTGAACAGCCCCCCCTCCTACATGCACCCCCATGAGATGTTCAGAGCACCTTCCCTGTACCCCTGCATAATGTCCTATGGACAGCCCGTTCAGTGTCTTCGCAGCAGTAGACATATGTTTTTGTATCACTTGAGCACTTTGAAGAGGGTCTCAGTCTTACAATACCATGGTTTGTCCTCAGTTACTCATGCAGAGTAACTTTTTTCTTAGAAACCTGCCTTTTATCTGTGCTTATCTGGGTCAAAAGGCCCTTCAGGGATCCCTGCGCATTCAGAGGCAGTATGCTTAATTGAAATGGGGGTTCTGATTCTGAACATTTAATGGGGTTTAATGTTTCCAATAACTCAAAGTTTTTCTATCCACAAAGCAAATTACAAGATAATGAGGTTTTAAAAAATGTTCAGGAAAGCCAGTGTATTTTCCATGAAATACAAGTATTTCTGCTTACAAGTTTGTAACAATATATAAAGATTTGGAATTGAATCGGGCAATGGGTCACTACATAGGCAGACTTTGTAACAAGCTTTGTTTCTCAGGAGAGGTGTGTGGTTCCGTGGGTTTGGAATCCATGTCCAAGTGGTTCCATGACGGCAAGGCCACCGGGTCGCACCCTGTAGAGTGATTTCACCATTGGGCGCTCAACTTCACTTTCTTCAGGGACTGGCTGTTCCTGCTCTCTGATTCTCAGTTTTCATCGCTTTGGACAGAAGCATCTGCTAAATGAAAACGTGATATTTTTGCTAGCTGATGTCACTTCTGGCTTTTGGGTTCAGCGAAGCTGACGGTGTGTCCTCGTTTGTTGCACCGCTACACCGAAACCAGCCACCGTGAGGTGCTGTTCCTCTGCCTTCCTCCCAAATGCTGCGGCTCTTTTTCACACCCCGAGGCCTTTCTTGGGAAAATGAATTGATGTCTTTCTCCTTGCGTGGGGATGGGGGGGTTGGGGGTGGCACGTATTTTGAATCAAACATCAGCACGTCCACAGCTGAGAGGCAGGCCTGGCCTACCGTTCACGCTAGTTTCATCCTCTTGCTTAGAGAGAGCAACAACTCACACATGACATCACACAACTTATGCACTGCCTCTTGTATGCAGTTATTTCTGTTCCCGCCTGTTGCCAGGGAAAGTAGGCCAGTCCTCACCTCGTTGGTGGGGAGGGACAGGCGCAGGGGGGCCCTGCAGTCGGCCCCATTCATGGAAATGTGAGATATTTGGACAAAACATCTCACGTCTTTTGCTTCCACCTCCTCGGAGTTCATATTGTCTGATTTCAGTCTTGATGATACTGTCTCCAGCACTCTTCCTATTCATCGGGGCGGCTTTTGAAACCACATCTTTCTTTCATCCACAATTATTTTAGCTGCGATTATTGTAGCTGATGCAAAAAAAAAAAAAAGTAGGTGAAACGTTTCGTTTGAAAGTGGTTTTCCGCTGCATTCTCTTTCGGCTCCTTTCATTCCCAGTACTAGCTGCACCGAGCTGTTCCCCCCAAGGCCGGGCGCCTGAGAGAGACACGGGGAGTGAGTGTGTGCGATGGTAAACAGTGAGGAATCATTCTTCGACAAAAGAAAGCTATTTGTCTGGCGGCGTGGCCTCGTTTGAGCGTGCTTCTCAGTTGGCTGAACAGAGCTTCACGATAGAACGACCACAACATCCCAGAACATGAAATCAGAAGCTGCCTGGGTGTCACTATGCACAATTACGACATCAGTTTGTTTTTGAGGCCATATTTGTGGAGTCTGTCTTTGTTTCCGGTCTTTCACACACCCTCAGATGTTCCACTCCGATTAAATGGGTAAAAATGGTTACCCCAAATGAATCCTACCCTTGCCCCTGTCTGACAGGTGGATATTATTCTTAGTAGCAGCAGTCCTCCAACAGGGCCATCATGCCACCGCTCCAGCTGGTCCCTTCCTGTTCCACTACACTAGGGGTGGCCAATCTTATCCGCAAAGGGCCGGTGTGTATGCAGGTTTTTGGGATAACCTGTAGGTCAGCTGTTCAAACCCAGGTGTGTGGACTCTTCAGCCAATCAGTCCTCTAATTAGTAATCTAACTAGAGGTTTGCAGCGAAAACCCACATACACAGCGGCCCTTTCTGGATAAGATTGGCCACCCCTGCACTGCACGTTTCTCTCCATGAAAAACTGTTGGTCTTTTGGGGCTGTGGAAAGTCACAGTTTTAGATATTTCATTTAAAAGATATTTGGTTTGAAGGTTTAGGGTGCTGTGTGGGTTAGGATGCAGCTCTTATAAGGTCGCTGGTTCAAATTCCATGGCTGGCAGAGTGATGTCACTGTTGGACTCTTGACTAAGGCCCCTAACCGGCATCACTCCAACAATAGTGACTGATCCTGCTCTCTCACTCTCTCTTGCATGTGACTTTTGAGAAAAATATTGGATAAAAATATGTAAAGGTCTTGTAATTGCCTATTTTTCACTCAAGACCTTGCTGCAGAACTTATAATGAGTGTACTGATAAATACCAAGATAAAATATAGACATCATATTAAAACATGCACAAGCAGTAGCTTCTGTTTTGACAGTCATCGCTGAAGAGCCATGATAGCTGCTCTGAGAGCAGCCATGGAAGAAATAGAAGCTCCTTAACAGCACCACCGAATAAACAAGTCCAAGCCTAACAAGAGCATAACCAATCTATATGGTTACATAGATCTGGGTGATCAGCACCACCCAGTAATGATGCTCTCTTCTCATCTGTGCCCTATGATTGGTTCTCCCATGGGCGTATCATTAGCAAGTAAATGTACACCAATCAGCCGTAACATTAACACCACTGACAGTTAAAGTGAATAACATTGATTATCTCGTTAAAATGGCACCTGACAAGGCCATTATAGATTAGACAAGTGAACTGTCAGTTCTTGAAGCTGATGTGATAGAAACAGGAAAAATGGTTAAGCGTAAGGATCCGAGAGATTTTGACAAGGGCCAGATTGTAATGGATAGACATCTGGGTGAGAGCACATGCAGTGGTCAGTAACTGCCCATGTAAGGCCAACCGGTAAACTGGCGAGGGGGTCATGGGTACCCAAGGCTAATTGATGTGTGTAGAGAGCGATTGCTAGTCTGTCTGTTCTGATCTGACCAGAGTGCTACTGTAGCACGAATCGCAGAAAAAGTCAATACAGGCTATGATAGAAATGTGTCAGAACACACAGTGCATCCCAGCTTGCTGCATATGGGGGTGCATAGCCACAGACCGGTCAGATTGCCCCTGCTGACCCTTTCCCATCGCTAAAAGTGCCTACAATGAGCACATGAGCTTCAGAACTGGACCATGGAGTAACGGAAGTAGGTGGCCTAGTCTGATGAATGATATTTTCTGTTACATCATCAGGTGTGTGTGTTGTTTACCTGGAGAACAAATGGTACCAGGATGCATTATGTGAAGAAGGCAAGCTGGAGGAGGCAGTGTGATGCTCTGGGCAATGTTCTGCTAGGAAACCTTGGGTCCTGCCATTCATGTAGATGTAACTTTGACATGAACCTCACAGTTAAACATTGTTGCAAACCAAGTACAGCCCTTCATGGCAACGGTATTCCCCTATGACACATTGAAAAAATTGTTCAGGAATGGATTGAGGAAAATGAAAATGAATTCAAGGCCTCCAGATTCTCCACAGCTCAATCCAACATCTATGAGCATCTATGGGCCATGGAGGCCCCACCTCGCAACTTAGAGGACTTCAAGGATCTGCTGCTAACATCTTTGTGCCAGATACCACAGGACACCTTCAGAGGACTTGTAGAGTCCATACCTCGACGGGTCCGAGTTGTTTTGGCGGCATGAGGAGGACCTACACAATATTATGTTATGGCTGACTGGTGTAGTTTATGTGCTAAAATGGAACCTGACTGTAGAACCATCCGGAGGATTATGACTGAAGGAGGACCTGAATACTAGAAATCGCAACACTAATGAGAAAGCGAAGGCTCCTTTACTCAACATTGTAGGAAACGCACTGAACGATTTCAGCACAGGAACCTCTTTGGATCACATTCCCTTTCAAGTCAGCCAGGTCTCCTTGGTGAATCCTCCTCTTTCTCTCGTTTAGTAAGAGGCCGCCACACAGGAGACCCAAAGTCATCGGAGGCGAACTGTGATTGGAGGGATGATCTAATCTCTCTCTTTGGCCCATAGTGTCAGGTCTTCAAATGAAGGCTTGTATATGTGTGGGCGTCTCAATAGCGCTTGGCATTTCCTAAATTGCTGTCAGATATCTGCATGATGACCCTGGACATCTTTCCTTATTTTCTGAGTGACCAAATGGTTTTGTAGTGCAGCGGGTCATGGCTAGGTGAGGAGAAAATGTTCATCCGCTCCTGAGAATAACACTGATTAACACACGAGGGCACCGCGCCAAATTCTCCGGATTAGATAAGATGTTGGATTATTGCTGGCCCACAGGGGCATCGAATGGTGAAAGCAGGAGCTCATGTTTGTGTTTTACACGCAGACCATGTTTCGGGGGTCAAACCAGCATCATGGATCATGGTGCTGGGTGAGTGTGGGATGAAATATGAGGTATTGGGTGGAGTGTCGGACCCATGACCCCAGTCCAGTGATGACACTACTGCTGGTGTCACATCCAGGGTGTTAGTCTACCTTGTGCCCTATGCTGCCTGTGATAGATGGAGCGATATATTATGCTTCCTGAGAGCTAAATTATGCCAATGACAGTAAGGTTTAGCCTGCTGTATTTCAGGAAAAGGCTGCAGATGTGTGAAAGTGGGTTACTGTGGTTTAAACCCCCCCTGTTCCGAAGGAGGAAGTGGGCTGTTAGAATAAGCAGTGGGCCGTGTGACAGTGACCGGGAGACGTTGACGTCTGAAGGCGCAGGTGATAGCCGACGAAGCCTGCAGCGGTCACACTTCCCAGCATGCACCTCTCGGCTGGGCCTGCACTCAGATGTGACGGTTGCCGGGTGATGTTGGCATGGGGATTGAATCACCTGGTTCCTTCCGGGGGCCCCCATTACAATCAGGCGAGGCGGTGGGAATTCAAGCCCCCGCATGACAGCGCTGCTAGAACTTAGTTAGCAGAATAAATTTGCTGGGAAAAACACGAGTAAACAGCAGTGCTTTTGATAAAAAAAAAAGGCTGATTTGTGTACTATTGCTTGGTATTTCACATAAATAATACATCCTGTTTTGCCAGTTTCTTGAAGCGTAATGAACAGAAATAGTCAAACAGAAGTTATAGATCTCATTCTTGACCATAGAATTGCAGGCAAAACTTTGTTTTTCTAGTTCTGTATTTGAGATGATGGGTCGTGCGTGAGGGTCGTTTTCCTGAGCGATATAATATTTTAGCCTGACAGTTCGCAGTCGAGATGGGCTCGCCCCCTGTCGCCATTACCATGGCGACAGATCCACCTCCCGTACATGGTTCTGACCTGTCTTTCCGAGTGCGGATCTCAGTCACGTCGCCTAGCTCACTTATTGAGGGGTAAACACAGAAGCAGACGGAGCACATACCAGCCACACAGCCCGAAAACACATCGATCGCATGGAGATAAGGGGAACTGCACCCCAGGTACAGAAATTAACAGAATATGGCTGATTCATTCATAATCAGTCCATCTCTCCTCCATGACATCACTTAATCTTAAATGTCAGCAGCAGCGAGATAAAATGGCACTGAGCAAAAAAAAAAAGAAGTTGTTTGTGTACTCCAAAGGGCTGTTTCATCTTGTCCTCCACCCCATGTTAAATGCCTCTCTCTCACTCTTTCAGGGGCTTTGAAAAACCAGGCCTCCTTTCTGAGAAACCACAACATGACACAGAGCCCCCAAGTCAAGCGGGTCCTCCTAATAAGCAAACCCTCAAAGGAGCCTTCCTCTCCTGTCCCACAGAATAAAGCTCACCGGTTCGTGAGCCCAGCCCTTCCACGCCCCGGAGGCTCTGCTCCTCTCTAATCGTGGCTGGTCCTTGTCACTTGGCAACCCTCCTGTCTGCTTTTTCATCTCCCCGGCGTTGCATGTCGGGCCTCTGCTTCTGACGTGAGCAATGCATCCACCTTCCCTCCACTTGCTTTTCGAGTTTGTGTGTGCACTTATAAGTGAGTATATTTGCTCACTCTTTGGCTGCTTATTAATTATTAACAGTTAAGGAGTGCGTCCTGTCTTCATGTGCTGAATTCAGCTGTATTTTTGGAACACACAGAATGCTCTTTTCACTTTTGCTTGAAAAGTATTCTTAATTGTACTCTGCAGTTTGCACATATAATTGGGAGGTTGCTTCCAATGTACCATGTCCATAAAATCACAATCCATATGTGCCACAAGCTTTGTTTTTTGAATGAAATATGAATCATTTTTAAGCTTAATCAGTCATTATTCAATAGACATCAAGCGTGAAAGAATGACATCTTGTGATTCTCTTTTTGTCAAACAAGGAATGTAGGTCCTGAGTGGCTCTTGGAGAGATGCAAGACTTTACTTGGAAAGTTGGAGGACAGTGTGAGCTATGGGGGAGAAGCTCAGTGCCATCCCCTGGCTGACAGACTCCAGTGAGTTCCGGCTCCACTGGGACATGATCTCCAGCCACCTGCTCCAGCTCCTCTGGAGGGATACCAAGACATTCACAGGCCAGTGGTAATCTCTCCAGCATGTCCTGGGTCTAACTGGGTCTCCTCCCAGTTGGACACGCCCGAAACACCTCGCGTCCATGAGACATCCTAGCCCCATGCCTGAACCAGTTCAGCTGGTTCCTGCCGATGCGGAGGAGCAGTGGCTCTACTTTGAGCCCCTCCCAAACATCTGAGCTCCTCACCCTCGAAAGGCTGACACCAGACACCCTACAAAGAAAGCATTTTCGCTGCTTGTATCCAGCCCCTGCTTAGAAAGGTGATCTCCCATCTTCTCTCCTGTGGCTATGTCCCTATGTCCGTGTGTCAGCCCGGGAAGCTGGGAAGGGAGTCTTGCATGTGTCTGTGAAGCCCAGTCTCACTCCTGTCACAGAACTTGCATGATGTTATTCACCATCTCTCTTTCCTCTACTGCTCTGACAGTCCGTGAATGACATTCTCGGTTTTCTAGAGACACAAGGCCGCGGACTGATGCTGGAGCAGATCAAGGGGATGCTGAGGGGTCCTGGACCGGTGTGTAGACCTCTGGTAAAGCCAGAAAACCAGTGAGACGACAACCATGCAGTGCCTCTCTGGAAACTGGGCCGGGGTGAGTTTCCCGAAGTCTTTTTAACACTATGTCGTTCGTAAGTTCTATCTTTAAACATAGAACTTATGAATGACGTAGCGTTAAAAAGGCTTCCGGAATCTCACCCCAGCTCTTAAGGAAAACGTACCTCCAGAAAGAATCACTTTTGATGCAGGAAGCCCTTCACTAATGACTGTTATGTATGAGTTAATGTAATTCCATGGTGTGTTTCCTCAGACTAGTTGTGGTTGATTATATGAATTTAGACACTTCCAGACGTTACTTGAATATAACGTTTATACTGGTGTTTTGCCGCAGATCCAAGTCCACACTTCCAATGCTTGTGCAAGGTGAGTGAAGCAGGACCTCCATCATTTAAGGTAATAAGTCACTCACTACACAGGCAGAAAAATTAATATATGTATGTGTCAGGCTGTGATTCATAGCTTAACTTTATACTTGTATGGTTTATGTTTGTACTCTGGCATTATTTTCATTATTTAAAAATGATTTAGACACTAAGTCCCCTTGCCTGGTTTTACCGGTGACAGTAAGACTAAAGATTTAGTTACACAACCACCCGTTATATAATGAAAAAAGTCTGTCATTCTTAGGGAAGTAACCCCAGAACGTGTTGACATTCTACGTTAAATGTTATTCTGCATGATTTTTTTGGTGATTACAATACTCACTTTTGGCCACAAGGGGGCAGAATGCTGGGGGCAAAATGAATTTTGCATTATCGAGTTAACCTTATAGCCACAACCATCTAGTGTTTTGAGGTTAAATGATGTATCTTTACATGGTTATGCTTAAAAGTGTAACTACTTATCAAAAGTACCAATCTTTTGTTGCATTGTTAAACATTGCTTATGTTTGTGACCTGCTTGATGCTTGACAGTACTAAAGTTCCTATTGTTTTTTTAAAATCACAGGTAACTAGTTAAGAATTTAATGGTGTTACAGTCTGGTGCAAACCACAAAATCATTAAGAACCACTGTCTTGCTGTTATGTTAGTTTGAAGTTGGCTTGTTAAACAGACCAGCACCAGTGCTGTATTTCCCTTTTTTATATAAGTACAGAGAATTACAGTCTTTCAGAAGTTCACCATAAATCCCTCCCATATGAAAAAGCACCATCGCAGAACACAGTGTGACATTTATTTGCACGTTAAATGCCATCTTGCAGATAACTTCCATGAATATAAACACAATTTTTCATGCAATTTCTCATGCAGCATTTCATATTCTGATTTTCTTGCAAATTCTGCTTTTGTTTAAAAATTTCCCATGTCAGCAAATAACATGGGCCTTCATTAATTCTCATCTACAGGAGATTTAACAGAGAGGGACATTTGCAAAACGGAGCAATGAAACACGGCCGAGTGCCAACAGCTGAGTTAGCAGACCCAAAACAACAAAAAGATGAGGGAGATTTATCCTTTGCTGTTTAGATGGTTATGATGGCATTTGTTCTCAGCAGATACTTCCCTGCAGCCGGTCCCAGCATCCCCACGTGCGAGGAGTCTGTCTCCGTGGAGATGCTGCTGGCGAGCTGGATTACATTTCCTTGAAAGATGTCATTGTATATTTTATTCATTCATTTGTTCTTCCATGTGCCTGCTTGCATTTATTGCTTTTGTGTGTGTTGAATTTAAGCCATAAATGTAAGAACAACAGTCATACTGCAAATATCCATCCATTCTCTGCCACTCATCTGGTTCTGGTTCTGGGTCGGGGGGGGGGGGCAGCAGTCTAAACAAAGATGCCCAGACCTCCCTCTCCCCAGCCCCCAGCCACCTGCTCCAGCTCCTCTGGAGGGACACCAAGACATTCACAGGCCAGTGGTAATCTCTCCAGCATGTCCTGGGTCTAACTGGGTCGAAACACCTCGTGTCCATGAGACATCCTAGCCCCATGTCTGAACCACTTCAGCTGGTTCCTGCGGATGCGGAGGAGCAGTGGCGCCCAAATGTCTGAGCCTCACCCACGAAAGGCTGAGCCCAGACACCCTGCATTTTCGCTGCTTGTATCCATGATCTCATTATTTCAGTCACTACCCAAAGCTCATGACCATAGGTGAGGTTAAGAATGTAGATCGAACAGTAAATACAAAGTTCTGCCATCTGACTCAGCTCTATCTTCTCTACGGCTGGTACAACATCAGCATAACTGCTCACAGGACCCCGAGATGCTTAAACTCCTCCACTTAGGCAGTGACTCATCCCCAACCCACAGGAGGTAATGTGCCCTTTTCCTGTTCAGAACCACGGCCTGTGAATGTGAGGTGCTGATCCGCCGCCGCCCCAGTGCATGCTGTAGGTTACGGCCCGATGGAGCCACCGGGGAGCCGCATCATCTGCAAAAAGCAAAGACGCGGCCCTGAGGTCACTGAACCAGACCCTGTCCGCCCTTTGGCTGCGACTAGAAATTTTGTCCATAAAAATTACGAACAGAATCAGTGACATAGGGCAGCCCAGGCAGATTCCAACACCCACCAGGCATGAATCTGACTTACTGCTGGTGATGTGAACCAGGCTCTCACTCTGGTTATGCAGGGACCTAATGGCCCGTAGCATCAGGCCCGGTACCTCATGCTCCTGAAGCACCCCCCACAGCCCCTCCCCCCCCCCAATGGGACGTATGCCTTTTCCAAGTCCACAAAATGCATATAAACTGGTTGGGTAAACTCCTATCAACCAATATCCTTGTAAGGGTGAAGAGCTAGTCCTGTGTTCCACAGCCAGGAAGGAATCTGCATTGTTCTTCCTGGAGGTGCAACTAACAGTATGACTGCAGTACGCTGGCGTAGACCTTCCCAGGGAAGCTGTGGAGTGTGATCACGGTCCGGTCCCCTTTTTTAAAGATTGGGATCAACAGCCCAGTCTGCCAATCCAAACGCAAGAAACCAAGACACCCCAACGACATCCAGAGCCTTCAAGAACTCGGGGTGGATCACATCCACCCCTGGAGCGTAACAACTTAGGAATTTTTTCATTACCTCAGCCCTTGTGTTGGGCGAGTCCTGCTTCAAGTCCTCTGACTCTACTCTCTCCAAGGAAGACGTGTCAGTGGGATTCAGGAGCTCCTTGAAGTGCTCCCTCCACTGCCTGACTATATCCCCAGTTGAGATCAATAGCAAGGGCAAAGCCCTGCTTCCTTCTGCTGAGTCGCCTGTCGGTTTGCTGGGATCTCTTCAAACCCAACACCACCAAACTCTTCCCATATTCACATGTTGTTCTTCTGCAACTGCCAATGCCATAGTCCACTTAGCCTGCCCCTCCCTGTCAGCTGATTCGGGGTCCCACAACCTAACCAAGCAGTTGGAAGGTCTCCTTTTCAGCCAGTTTGGGGGTTGCCGCCACTACAGGGACCATTACAGTCAAAGGTCTGCGTAGCCACCTCAGCAATGGAGGCACAGAAGCTCAATGTCTCTATCCTTCCTTGGAGAGTATGAGAAGTACTGCTGGAGATGTGAGTTAAAGATCTCCCAGATAGGGGCCTCTGCCAGACACTCCTGACACACTCTCACTATACATTTGGGTCTCCCAGATCTGCCTGGCATTTTCCCGCACAATCTGATCCAACTCACCACCAGATCAGTGATCATTTGCCAGCTCAGCTTCACCTGAGTATCCAATATATATGGTCACAGATCTGAAGATTTGACTGGAGAATTGATCGTTGATCTACAGTCTCAGGTAACCTAGTGCCAGGTGCACTACTGAACACCCTTGTGCTTAAACATGATGTTCGTTATGGACAAACTGTCATTATCCACGTGAACATTAACAGAGGGGGCACCTTCCAACATCCCACCCAAAGTCTCCAAGAAGGTAGGACACTTTGAACTGGTGTTCGGTGTATAAGCAAAGACCACAGTCAGAACCCGTTCCCAGACTCGAAGTGGAAGATCCACTCATTCACCAGGGTGATCGCCAACGTACTGGTGCCAAACTAGATGGCTATAAGTAGACCCAGACCTACCCTATGCCTCTCACCCAAAGCAACTCCAGACTGAAACAGAGTCCATCACCTTTCAAAGAATTTGGTTGTAGAGACTGTGCTGTGCACTGAGTTGAGCCGGATAAAATTAAGAAACTACTCTATGGGCCGGTTTCCCGAACAAGAATTAAGACTAGTCTTGGACTAAATTGCCGTTTCAATGGAGATTCACCATTGTAACTCAAAGCTAGTCTAGGCTTAGGCTTAATCCTTGACTGAGAAACTAATCTGCATTGTTGAATCCTGGTTTAATCCTGGTTTTGCTAGCAGAAGGCTACACTACACGGCAGGCTGCTTCCAGGCTCGAAGTTTTTAAGACAGAAGTACATTAGAACAAGGTGAAGCAGGGAACACTGTGAATAGCCAAAAACCAGCCAGGTAAAGGGCACATGCAACTTTCTAATGTCAGAGATGACCATCAACGTATCCGGTAGTGCCTCATAAATCGTAGGATGACCTCAAGAGACCTTCAAAAAGAATGGGAAACATTAAGTGGTGTGAAGTGCACTGCTAGGACAAGTTCTTAACAGGCTCCTAGAAGCAGGACTGAAGTCCCAGGTAGCAAGGAAGAAGTCCTTCATTAATGAAAAGCAGGGAAGGGCCAGGCTGGAGTTTGAAAAAAAAATGTGTATTTTATGCAAGCATGTTCCCATAAATGGAGCAATGAATGAAACTGAAAATGTTGCTGTGGACTCTTAGATTTTTCCAGAGCTGTATACAATAATACTTCACACTTCACTTCATATATTTCACAGGATCAAATGAAGCTTCCTGAAATGTCAATAGACACTTATATGCTCCCCTACTCTAACTGTCTAACACCCCCCAGACCACAGCTGTGTCCCCATTCTCCTCCCCCTCCCTCTTTTGGTTTTTACTGCCTGTACCTGTGGTAGTTCTGTTACCCAAGGAGCTTTTTGCTCAATCTCCCAACTTTTTTAGGAAGTTTTTAGAATTTAAAGAACTTAAACTAAGAAAGGACATTAAACTGTGTGAAAATTAGTCTGTAAATACATACTTTTTGTTTTGTTTTGTGTTTTTAACCAGCAAGCTGCCAGATTCAGGTCCAAAAGTGCCACAACGCAGTCAGTCAAAAACGGAGAGGTCCCAGAACCCATTCTGGCAAGATCTAGCAGAAATCAAGCCCTGCTCATTACTGTCAATAGGAGATGCTGCAATGCTTTATTAATTCTTTCACCCACCATTATAATGCATTATGAAGGTATCTACAGAGCTTTTTAGATGACAGCTTCAAGTGTAACCATAATTTCTTGCAATTAAAAAGAACACTTAGAAATCAACTGACAAAGCAGCAAAATGCCAAAGGCAGTTTGTCGTAATCGATGACATATCATATACAAAACAGTTCCAATTTTCTATCAGTATAGAATGTATAAATACTCTTTCACTTTTAATACACATTCCACAATTATTAACCTGCTCACATATCTGTTTGCAAGAGGTATTGATGATATCCCATAATATATTACTATTTAAAACTTTCATTCTATGGCATGAGTGCATTGATCATTACAATCCCATTGTGCACATTAGATTTTTGCATATTGTGACACTTATTACCATATATTTGCATTCCAGAAGCTATTTGTCACGTCATCGGGGGCGGGGACAGACAGGTGCACTCCATCTGGAACCGATTAAGCTCCTTTTAAATAGGAATCAGACCGGTCCTCCAGTGCGAAGTATTGCCCTGATGAATCATTGCA
>JAODJU010000115.1:684009-697716 GCA_026776725.1 Gnathonemus echidnorhynchus
CTTTTCCTGTGATATGCACGCTAGAATGATCTTATCTTCCTAACCTTGAGGGCTTGTCTCTTTCAGGGCTTTGTGGAGGGGTGGCAGTATTATTTAAGATCCACCCCCATGCTGTTCATTCACTTCCTTCCACTTTCTCTGCCTATCTCGACCTCTCTTATGAAGATCTTCAGATCTTTTTTTCCCTGCCTCACCGTCTCTCTTCCATCTCTCACATTCACTCCAGAGGTACCTCTTCCTTCTTTCTGCATCAGCATGTCTTCAGTGCACCTCATCCAATTTAGATATTTTTGTACTTTATAGCTACAAAAATATCAGCATCAACACCGAAACAGTAATATAAGAAGATATATCCTTTAGTAAAGCCTTGTTAACTATGAGTTTTCCGCCAAAATGTTGAAAATCTGAGATCGCCCATGTGTGCATACAAATGACCGAATTTTAATAGGAAGTGAGAGACAAGCTTACCACTTGATGTATCATGCTGTTCTGAGGACTTTGATGATGTCATTTTCTCATAAATGATGTCAAAAGCATTATACCATTATTTTGTAGGGAGCCAAAAGTGGTTGCATTACGGGGTTGAATGAAGCACAAGGACAATAGTAAACAGTTTAATTAAATATTATTTAACATTGTTTACTCCAAATGAATTGTGTTATTGTTATGATGGTTAATGGGGACAGGCGAAATTCCTGAACAACAAACATACGGATGTTGAAATGAATTTCAATTTCTGCTTTCTACTGCACATTAAACGAATGCAAGACTTCGATATGCAGTAGCTGAAGTGTATTTTTATCAATGATCTGAAACGTCTAAGCAGTGGTATATCTTGGGACATTAAAAGTACTTAAATGGCACCTAATCTGTAGAATGACCCAAAAATGGTTATGGGAATAATAAGCCATGGTGTTACTAAATGGGAGACATGATACATAACAGCTGCTGATAATCCCCCCCCAATGTGTTTACGCTCACTGTTCATGTAGGGGGAGGGGGTCCAAACACCCAGCAGAGAGAGAAATACGTCCCCCAGTCTAAGATAAGGGAGGTTAAAACATCACATGACACCCACACATATAAATAAAAGATCTAACAGAAAAGTCTGGAACTAGGAGAGAGAACCCCAGTACACAACCAGAGATGGAGACAGAGAAGATCAGCCATCCACCGGCGGCTGTGCTCTGGGACATCACACCTGAACACACCTGTCCAAAAACACCAAACAGTCCATTCTGACATTAGCCAAAGATTCAGCAGAGGCTAAACTGACAAAGAAATGGAAATGGATGGATGGGACCCTTTGAACCTCACTAGGGTAAACAGCCTCAACGATGGATGGATGGAATGGAGGCTAGGATGTGTTGCAGTGATGTCATCACACTGTGGAATGATGCCATGAAATCTGCTGTTTATAAACTTGCACATGACTGTGTGGGTGTTAGAAATCCCAGCACGCAAAATCTGTTTGTACACTCCCTCTCCCTAAAAACATTAACATCAGACCAAACCCCCCCCTCTGCCCCCCAAACATCTGTGGAAGCAACTTATGGTTGAGGATGAAGGTAAGAGGTACTGGAGAATTTCGGTAGTCTACCCCCAACCCCAAGTGCAACTTCAAACAGAGCTGCTCACAGATTGTACCAAATTACACATATGCATTCAGCTCCACTTCTGCTAAAAGCCAATCACAGGGACTTTGAGTCAGACACATGTGGGTTAGAGCCCAGGTGTGGTCTTCTTCTGGCACCTCAATTCATTTACAGAGAGAGCACTCCACATTTCAGACACTGTTCAGTATTCAGTATGCACCTGGACGCTGACCACATTGATAATGATAGGAATGAGCCATTTCCACAGGACATTAAACTGGACAGTTTTTGAACCAGCTTACTCACAGCTGATAGCGCTGCGTGCCGTGTAAGATAGGGGCCCGGTGTTTTCTCTGGGTCCGATTGCTGGGGAGGCAGGAGCTTAATGAGCACAGAGCAGCTGAAAAAGCCAATTTCCACCGTCATGATGGGCATTGACAAACAGAGTGGTCTGGAGCGATTCACACGGTATTAGAGTTGGCGTGCGCCGTGACCATCGGCACCTGGTGGATTAATGGAGGGTGCACCGACGCCACTGACCGGCGAGCGACTACATCAGAGAGAGAGCCGAGCCTCCAGAGGGGACTGGGGGGGCAGCTCAGAAGGTCTGTTTCCATAACATTCGGAGGAGATGGTCAAAGAGGGCTGCCACATTCTCAGAAACCTTCAGCAATCTCTCAGGACCTGAAGTGAGAGACCAACATAAACTCTATCATAAAAAAGGCCCAGCAGAGGATGTACTTCCTGATCCAGCTGAAGTTCCGCCTGGCATAGGAGACAATAATCCATTTCTACATAGCGTTCATCGAGTCTGTTCTCAGTTAGTCCATCGCAATCTGGTCTATATCAGCAACCCAAAAGAGCCTACAATGAACAGTCAACTTTCCCACGGTCTAGGACGGAGGTGTCGAACTCCAGTCCTGGGGGGCCGGAGCCCTGTACGTGTAGCTTAGTTCTTTCCCTCTTCCACCACAAATGATTCAGACCACTTTCTCACTTAATTGATCTTGTCTCAGAACTGAAAACATGTATGTTAATTGTGCATGTATAGTATCAACTGTATGAACGCTAAGGTGTCATATAAGGAGGCCAAGCAGCCATTCACATTTCCTGTGTTTGTGAGTTTACTTGGCTAAGAAACATGATTCCGATTCCGATTGTTCTTTTTCTATCACGCACAGTCAGCCCACTAGGCATAGGCAGCTGCCTAGAGCGCCATCTTCTGCTGGAGGCTCTGCCAGTGATGCTTTCCTAAGGCCTTGCTTGTGCTTCAGCCAGAGCTGGGTGTGTGTCAAAGGTGGCGAGTGACAGATGACAGGCAGACGTCCCCCGCTGAGCACCTCCCACCTCCTGGCTTCCCGCGAAGGGCACATCTGAAAGCTTCTCATTTATTTATCAAGGTCCAGCATGGAAGAAGCCCTGCGCTGCAGCCAGCCTGTACCAGATGTTCAAAATCCATCGCTTGGCAAATCAAAACACTCAAAATGAGATTTTTTTCCCTTAAAGTCGCACAACAACATAAACGTCAAGACCATTACCTTCCAAAAATGTAATTGAAGTGTGTACTAAAACAATTTATTCTGTTCCAAGGAAACATCTGTTTGAGTTTTGTGTTAAATGATTTACTCTTTTACTGTTGATGCTGGTGTATTGATCATATGTCACTGAAAATTCAGATCACCTGCATGAGCAGAGAGTAACCAGCAGGAGTCCCAGTTTGCCCTTTTGTATCCTGCTGTTTTGCTGATTTAATCAATTTAATAACTGGTATCAGAGAATTAGCTTTGGGGGGGGGGCGGGGATTGGACAACCATGACAACTAGGCAATTACTGGGGTGGCGGGGGGTGGCTAAAAGACACTCCCTGCTAGGCAGTGGGGCCCCAGAAAATAAGCAAGGAGGGGGAAAAGGGCTGCCCCCCCCCCAGTCCAAGCCTTGTGGGGGGGGAACAAAAGGAACCCGTCAGTTAAATTTCAGATAAAGGTGACATTTCCCATACATCTGCAATCACCAAATATGAAGGTGGGAATCACTAATTATTGCCACACCAGAGCACAGACAGGTCAAACACATGATTCATGAGGACACTGTGAATGTACACAGGCTTTAAGGTGACCAGTGTGACAGGGAAGCCACACAAACACAACACCTGCAAGCAGGACTCAGTGGCCAAATGGAGCATCTACTCCCCTGCAGTCCCAGGGGGCCACACGCACTCACCAAGGCCAAGCTTGCATTTGCGTGGACGACCCATTGACCGTAAGTTACAGCACAAGCAAGGCCTAAAACTCAGAAGCCCGCGAAAGGTGAAGAAGGTTCAGGTTAGATGTTCTGGACTTCCATGGCCAGGAGCCCCAGGCAGCACACAACATTAGGCACTCCATCACACCTGGAGGGGTGGGGGCCACCATGATCACAGGGTGAGCTTCACGGGGAGTAACTTTGGCATCTGCTCTGATACCATTTCTGCTCAAGATTTAACTGGAGATCTTAGCCCCCTCTACACACTCAAGGTGCCTTTCATGGAGAGAGGCCTAATGAAACTTACCACAAATACATAAAATAAGAATTCTGCATCTCAGAAATAAGCATCCAGTCCGGGTACAGTTTTGCTCCCCAAGGTACAAACAACATTAATGTACCCCTATTGGTACAAAAATGTTCCTCAGACTCCATTTCTGTACGTTAAATTAGACTAAAAGGTGCTTTTACCTACAGCTACGGTACAATTGGCAGACCCTTTAGAGTACAGCAGCAGTGACAAGTAATTGTACCCTCAAAAGATAAAAATTGGTATTTTTTCTGGCAGTGTATCCAGATTGAACCATTGCATTACAGATATTGTTGTTTTCCCGGTTTTATTCTTAAATTCAGTATGAGCTGAATCTAAATGACACAGCCTGGTAATAATGCGTCTCTTGTACAGTTAGAGCTTAAAAAGGTGGGATTTTGGCAGCCCTCACATATGTGACTTATTGCATTTCTATTAGATTGGTTTTCATGTTTTTCAGGTGAGTGTATTTGGCTTATTCTTATTAAGGCTTCAGGTGGTTCAATTTTATTACCCAGGATCCTTTGCTACAAGTACACCCCCTTCCCCCCCCAGGTCAAAGCTGTGTGTTCGTTTGCTGTACTGCTGACCAGGAGCATGGGAGGTAATCACACTGCACATGGCTTTCGAAGTTCTCACTTGCCCGGTTAACAGACCTGAAAAGCCATCAAGTTATTCTAACACTGAGGTTACTGTCAAACTGGCGGAGGGGAGGGGGGGTTAAAAGGAGCACAGCTTCCAGGCAACTTCTGACATGCCTGTGATGACTAATTTATCCTGAAGTGCTGGGGAGTGCTGTTCTCCATTCTCTACATGTGAGTGGTATTCCCTCCATCCCATGAGACACATCTACACTATATGACATCCCATAATCAGGGCTTCAACTTTCAGCAGGCAAAAGCAAATTAAACAGCTGTATCAGTCATGATGTTTGTCCATCCATCCATCCATCCATCCACCATCCATCCGTAACTCTTTATCCATTTCAGCATTGCAAAAAATCCACAGCCTATTCCAGGAAGTTCAGTGGCAACCCTGTAAGAAACGACCAGCGTATAATAAAGTGGTTATTAAAATGTGATTCATTCTATGTTACCAAAGATAAATCATGCAGACACTCGAAAATGATTAAATAATTCTTTCCCCTGTCTTCAGGTGGTACAGGGCACATCTTCAGGCGAGGAGAAAAATGTTTGTTTGGTGTTCTTGATGTAAATTAGTCTGGACACAGAGATGCTAGTGATTGATCGATGCATCGACGCATCTTGTCGGAGTGATCCTCATGGGTGACCCAACACCCCATGTAGTCATGCCCGCAGCACCATTAGGGAAAAGGGCACACTGACTGGGAAAGTGACTCATCTACAAACTAACCTGGCAGGTAATCAGACCCTCACCGTGGGGCAGGGAAAACATTTACCTCCCTGCTTCCCGCCAGCCTCAAAGGGCACGGCCTTCGGTTTTGAATGAGCGTGTGCAGTTTGCTGCCACCCAGCTGGGGATCGTGGGTAATCAGAGGCTAGCTACAGACAGGATCAGAGGGGAGTGAATAGATGCTCCCTCTCCTGTGAATGAGGCGCGTCTGGATGCAGTTTCTAACAAGCAGACCTTGCGTTCTGCACCCCAGATCCAATTTGCCATTTTCTGGGGCTAATGAGGGCAGAACCGACTTAATCCTGACACATTTTAAAGCGAGATTAGAATAAACGGGAATCCGAGCGGTAAACTGTAAGCTTCCCGCGCTGACGTTTGTTAAAGTCGCTGGAGAACATTCGTGTCGTGCTGAGGGAGGGTCTCCGGGGAGGTGCAGGGGAGGTGTGGGAGGCAGTGTGCCGGGCCGGAGGTCTACTGTGGCTCAGAACGTGGGGGGTGGGGCTAATCCCAAGCAGCACACCTCCTCTGGCATTGGTCCTGCCGCTAACCCATGGTGAGTCACCGTCCGTGGTCAGCTCCACGTGTATGTTATCCCCTGGTATCCAGTCTTCTTGGTCATTCCTGTTATTTTTTCATTCTTTTCGGTCCTCTGTAATCTGGCCCTCACACATAAAATGGAAATAATCTCCCCGGTTAATATCCCGCCATCTTCAGCACCCTCCAATGCGTGACTCCTGCCGGGGCTTTGCTAGAATCTTCTTCTCTCTGCCTTGATCATTTGATGAGTTTTTTTTTTTTTTTTAACGGGTGGAGGAATTTGTGTGAAATCATGCAATTGTGGCTCAATTTAACTTCTGAGGCGATAAACTGAGACCAAACTTTCATTTTCCTCCCATCTTCTCCAAGGCCTGCAATGCTTCGTTTCTCTGAGCTCAGCACCATGTAATTTAACAGCCAGTTAATTCCTGGGGTTTATGTTGCTCCACAGAAGCTGAACGTTTCCATCGTTCATCCCGCCTCTCCTGTTGGGTGATTCCTGCCCCCTCCTCCCCCCGACAACAATCTGCATGAGCTTGGGACCCTATTGGCCACCTACAAGCCCCGCCTTCAGGATCATGTGGGAGGCAAACCTTCAGTCTCGGTGGGGTGGGAGTGGTGATAACTTCTAATAACCTTAGCCTTAGATGGGGAGGGGGGCTGTTAACACAAGCTAACAAGGAGTTGCTGAGAGGCAGTCTGGATCACAATAAATAACTGCTTCTCTGAACTGAGAACCCTAGAAGTGCATGGCAGAGCGCAAGCAGGGCTCCTTAATCTAAATGCTAATCCGCTACGTTTCTTCTCCAGGGACCTGCTGGACATGTGGCCAGACAGAGAGACCCAGAGTGATTCCAAATGAATGAGATCTATACTGGCCAGGAGAGAGCGGCGGGTGGGGTGGATGGGGGGGTTGATAACCGAAAGCACAAGTGCAATGTCATACTCTAGGTGAGCCGCACTGGCTTGACCTTGGCGAACCCACAAGGCTGTGGAAGTGATGTGTCAGATGGGAGGGGTACTCGTCCCCAATGACCCAACCATCACACTAGGACTGGACCCGGTTACGTAGATAGGGCAGCCAGTCAGAGCAGGGGACGTTATACAAACAAGAACCACCACCAAAAGGCAAATATAAGATCAGAACTACAGACCCTCCATCTCATATGAATGGGGGGGGGGGGGCGGTATTTTAATGGCCTCTTCCCTCAGCTAAGCACACTGCCTTAGGGACAATAGAGTCAGGGACACATCCAGAAATACCAATAAACCCCCCTCCAAAGTAACTGGGATATTGTCCTGAAATATTATCAGAAATAAATATCAATATAGTTTTGACACTGTGCAGGATTATGACACGGCAATAACATAATGTGACATTTTGAACGGCGAATGGGGAGCCAGTAGATGTGTCTGTGTTACTGTGTCTCTGCCTGATAACAACAGAGTGCTGCCGCATTCATTTTTTGCCACGGATGTAATTTTCCCATGCATGAAAACCCCTGAACGCCTCCTCTTAAATTACCCCGCAAGCAGACTCTTGGAGGTCTTCGTTAAGGTGGAGCATTTAATTGAAACGCTTGCCAGGGAGGGGATGCAAAAGCGATTAGAAGCCAGACCTCAGAGGGAGGACGACTCCCGCCTGCTTAAGTGCACGCATACGGTACCTTAATAAATGCACACAGCCTTTCCAATCAGGGACACACACAAAAAATATGTAAAAATCAAGCTATTTAAATCAGTGCCAGACGTTGGTTTGTCGGTTCGGACTCTGAGTAGGAGCCATGTTCTCTCAAATGTCACTCCATTCATTGAATTCATGGTATCAAATTCACAGCCCCAGTTCATAGAATGGAAAGCAATCCAGAGGTATTGGAGTGTTGAACCTTTTGTGACACACTAGAGAACTAAGGCAGAAAATTAAATATGAGGAAAGATCTGGTTTAAAGTGTTTGCCTTCCAAAGGATGTTTAATTTACCTTTCAGATTGGTGGGCGGAGCTAAAGTTGGGGCCTGGTTAGGATAATGTACCAAGCCATCCTCCTAGCTCTATTTTATCAACAGTCAAAGCGACCGACTCTCACACGGGGGGAAAATTACTGCCTTTGACTGAGGCACCGCTTCATATTTCAAAATGAATTATTCATAACGCGTCTTCGTAAAATCTGGGTACGTCGTTCAGCTTGTCAGATATTAAAATGTTCTTCTTTTTGTCCCCCACTAACCTGGCTCACTCATCCCGAAAGGCATATTCCGCCTGGCAGGAACAGGAGCAGAATCTTCCACACAGCCCCGCGAACGGCTGCTTTTATTAACGCGCTGGCAAGTTTCTGAGGCGCGACTTGTTAGGACAATTCGACGCTCCATGCCTTGTGACTCAAGTAGAAGTAGCTTGTTTCCCTGAAGCCTGAGTGCTGATTACGTGATATACATGTATGATGCATCTATTACTGGAAACTGTAATGCGACTCTGAATGATATCAAGTTTAGCAGATAAATCAAAATGGCGTCCATGTTTGTCAGTTTTAACCCAGTGGGCATCAACAGATCAGACACCTTGGTATTTGGCTACTGTGAAACGCCACAAGCATTTGGCATAAACATGCTGAGGGTCCTTAAACCAGTGTTTCTCAACCCAATTCTCAGGAACCCCCAAACAGTCCTCAGGAACCCCCAAACAGTCATCATTTTTTGTTCCCTACCAGCTTCCAACACATGTGTACCAGGTATTAGATGTTCTTGATTATTTGGTTCAGGTGTGCTGGGAGCTGAGAGGGAGCAAAAATGTGGACACACAGAGTGCTTGATTGGTAACTGTTTAACTGTGTTAAACTAACACACCTCATATGTGGCCCCAGTATCGGTGATATGGAGTGGTGTCACATGGATGGGGATCCAGGGCCTTCAATATATACCTTTATAGCCACAAAAGAGTAGCTTAATTGACAAATAATATAATTACCAAGGAGTTACAGCTTGTAGTTAATCCATTTTTCATAAGCACTCCTCCTGTGGTCATGTTGAGGGTGGATATGATGCCAGGAAATGATGCTGGATGGTGCAACAGCAGTAGTAATAGGGCTACTTGGGAATGGATGGAGGAGAGGAAGCAGGGAAATTATGTTTACAGAAGGGAATGAGGCTCACGGCAGGTGGAAGTTCAGTGCATCATCAGTGGCCACCAGGTTTAACCCAATGGGAAGCAATCAAACAGCCAGCTACGCTGGTCTGGGGATCCACGGCTCATGATGATCCCACCCAGCGCATGTTCTGAAACCTCATGTTGAGCAGACGTGATAAACAGCATTCCCAGAAAGAGCAGAAGAGCAGATCCCTGATGCTGGGCATGAAGTCAAGAGACTTTGCCATGTTTACTCTTATTTGGACCATTAGAAGTGTTATCAGGAAACTAAATTGCATTTGCCAGCGTTGTAGGTGCAAGGGTTACAGGACAGCTAAACCAGGGAACCCAGTGTTACGCTAATGCGCAGTTAGCACCCCACACGTGCTTTAATCGAATGCAGCTTTTGTCTGCTTTCTCCATGGAGACGATGCCAACCTCTGAGTGCTCCAGCTGGGGTGAGGTAGCGGCAAGAGGCCAGGAAGGAGCTGGAAGGAGAATAGATGCCTGTCTCATCCATCTCCCCATTTTTTCCCTTCCTTTCTTGTGTTTTCCTGAAGGGTGACGTGAGCTTTTGTAGGCAGAACTCTCTGCCTGCTCCTCTCTCCTCAGGTGAAAACACGCTCTGTGACTCAGCTTCTGAGGCTGACCCTCTCTTGCCTACTACGCCCCCTCCCCTCACAAGCACAGGTTAAAAAACACAGCTGTCTCATATTTAATGCCTCATCTTACATAATAGCCATGATACCCATGAAGCATGTTCCTCCATAACCAAGGGAGCAAAAACACAGCAAGGGAAAACATTCTCATCCTGGCTCGAGTGACGATCACTCAGAGTTCCTATATGTTGGAGACAGACCCTCCAATTTACCCACAACAGCACAGTTAGAGGCAAACACAAGCCCCGACTCACTTTATTGAATTTTAAATGACTCCTGTGGATGCGTCAGCATCGACTAAAATACCCCATGATGAGGTTTCATGGGCGAGATGTTCGGACAAAGCAATCGATCAGAGTGTGGCCTGTGAGAGTGGCCACACCTGGGTTGGAGTGGAACTTTAATCAATCTTAAGCCGCCGGTGACTCCCCCAATAAGACGGGAGCCATAAATCACTCCCATCTACTCATCGCAGCCGAATCTGCGGGCTCGTTATGCCAAGGAAACGATTCACTCCTGGAGTCACTGAGAGTCCGAGGAGTTACAAGGCGTGGCAGAGGAGGTGACGGAACATCAGTGATAGCAGAGAATAATGAGGGGACCTGCTAACAGAGACGATACGGAGGCCAACGGTCGATAGGGAGATGTAGCTACGACTGTAGATGCCAAAGGGAATTTCACTCCGCTCATACGGCCCATGACACCGAATCACTAAAATCTAAAGGATTTCCCTCCATCCCCTGGAGTAGCGCACTCCTGTTTACCTCAATCTGGTCCCTTGATCTCACCTGTCAAAACAAGCGCGCACTACTGAAGTACAAAATCAAGCATAAGAAGTACAAGAAAATCAAACGGTAACACTTTGAACGATGCTTTATAATAACAGAGCTGCCTAAGAGCTAATATAATCAAAAGCAATCAGCCGTCAGCTTACAGAGTGATGATTACACGACTCAAGTACCCGCCTGCTCCTGCTCCTACAGATTCCAGACGTCAGATTGATGTGCCCCCCCCCCCCCAGTTTGAGATCTCTGGGTGTAAATGAGATGGGGGAGTCCTGGTGAGCAGTATTGTGCACTCCCACACAGAGGATGAGGAGAGCGGGCGGCAGATCGGTATGTTCGGAAGGACAGTACTGATGGGAAGTTCAGCTGCTGGGGAATAAGGGGATGGAAGGTAAGTAAGGAGAGTCTGAGCCGGCTGAAGGGGTTGGCTCTCATTAGCCGGCTGAACACCGCCTTCTCCTGAAAGCTCAGCGTCTCATCCCCATTATCATCCTCTCCAGGCAGTGTGGAAAGTAAGACACCCCCCGACACACACCCTCACCACACATACCCATTTCTGACTCTCCAGGATTTCCTTATTGCTGGGCAACCAGAAGCCAGCGACGTTAGCCCTGTCACCGCTATATGCCGGACTGCGCTCTGGCGTTCATTATCACGGTAAACAGCCAAACAGCGTGTACCCCTGTCTCTGTGACCGATTAGCTTTTAGGGCACATGAGGGCTAATTAAGAAGCGGCAAGGAAGCCACTGGCAGGGCCTGAAAAAAAACAGAAAGGACATGGTGTGCTTGACCACGTGCCATATTTGCCCAACTTGTCTGCCTCTCTAGCCCGAGGTTCACTGCCTCGTCAATGACAGAATGACAGGGTAGCCTGCCGTTTCCCTAAGAAACAAACCTGAGGAAGAGAAGGGAGGATGTAAAATGAGGCTTTAAAAAACAAGAGCCATGTAAACAAAGTGAAATGTCCAGCGCATTTCAGTCTGGCACGGTTTTGTGGGCCCCATGTGAGAAATGCAGCCACTTCATTGGCGCTTCTGCGGATTGTCCAGCGTGAGGCGCTGTGTCAGACGAAATCAGAGCAGAGGCGGGGGGAGACGTGTGATTTTAACACGCTGGGGGGCCCCAAAGGAACCTGTAGCTGGACACTGGTGTTCAGTATGAGCTCAGGGGTTACACAACCTGTCCCGCTGTGTTCAGGCTCTGTTCAGTACCGAGGCACAAAGTGCTGACAGCCCTCTGGGCATGTGGTGCTGTGTTCAGTACAGAGGTTCAGTGTTCATACCCTTTGGATTTAATCGGGAGGTATTTCTGGCAATGCAGCTTATTTATTGTCACTCACGTCTTTTTTATTGTAACTCCTCACTGTTTGTGCTGAGCAAATAAAACTTCCTACTCAGAGTATAATGAAACAGCTGGCTGGCCTCATGGCAAGGCGGCTCATCCTCCAGGAGCCTGAAGGGAACATGTCCAACAACAGGATGATTTTAAGGTTCTGGACGCTTCCCTTGGCCCGATCAGTCACCTTAATCCGAAGGGCGGAACCTCGTGCCTGCCACTCAGCCAATTAGACAGCCAGGCTGAAGCTGAGACTAATGTCAACATTATTAATATATTAATATACGGTAAGATTTTCCCTCCTCTGGTGACTTATACACCTCCATCCTGGGTCCCTCAGACCCTGCACCAATTCCATTGTATCTTGTGTCATAAGATCACCTGGACTAGAAAGTTTCTGTCTGGCAGATTTGACATAAAAAGTTTAAGCAAATTTATCAAATTCCCATTGGTGGATAGGCACACCCAGAGCAGATACGGGAATCATCCACAGCCCCTTCTTCTCCTGGTTTTTCCCACAATCCAGTGCCAAACACATGGAAAGCATCACGCCCTGACACCCTGAAAAAAACGACCAAAGGAGAATTTAAACTGTTACAACCGCCAGAGAGGTTCAGGCTGCTAACGCAGCACTTTATCGCCACCTATTGGGGGCTCTGGAACTTCCCAGTCCCCTTTAATAAGAATTATGCCAAGAAGAATGTCAAAATTACCATATTATACATAATATATAACATTACACAGAATTTTAAAAATGTGCAACGGTCTCACAAAGTTGTTATGAAATCATTGAAAAAAACAGCCCTCACTATCATTCATAGAATTAAAATATGTGCAGAAAAATACAGAAATATATGTACCCTTTGAAGGTTTCGGTCCTCTGTAATAATGAAGGCAGTATGACTTCCAGCAGTTCCTGTTGCTGGAGACCAAACAATGAATTGCACCTTTCAGAAGAGGGGCCCAGGATTCCCCCAGACCGTATCTGAGCTGGGCTTTAGTCCCATGGATTGTTACAGTCATGGTCCGGCTTGAACAGGCTTTCGTAACACATTGAGAGAACTAAGCCCAGGATGTTCTCAGAGCGAAGAGGCGGGAAGATCTTTGTACCTGTAAACTTCAAGTGTACTTTTTTAAAGCTACTTTTCTAATATAAGTCAATAAACTAAAAGTTTGTTTGTTACAGTTGCAGTTCTACTCTGTTCAGTGGATAAGACCTCAGGCGTTGAGAGTGGAAAGGGGCAGATTCCTGCTCATGGGAGTTTTACTTACACAAAAAATGTCCTGCCTCCTCTATTTGCTTGGACTCACCTCCTCTACAGTCTGATTGGTTAATTGTCTGAACCAATCATTTTTCCTTCTGCCCTCAGAACATTTTTGTGTAAGTAAAACTCCCATGAGTGGAATTTAACACACAACAGCGTGTGAGGTGTGATGCCTCTGAGCCATCATACTCAACTGAAACCGTGTGGCCAGAATAGCAAGACAAAGTTTCTGTAAGACTCTGTAAGCATAGTCAGATGCTGAATAGGTCCTTATAAAGCCATTCATGTCTTCCTTAGCCTGTCCTGTCTCTCCTGTCGGAGCACATTGCTCTCCGTTCCGAATCTACATACGCTCACGAGTTCCTGCATGAGCCCAGGGACGGATTACGGACCGGGCCAGCGGGGCCACTGCCCAGGGGCCCTTGGGGTGCAGGGGGCCCGTGGGGCCCCTAGCCCAAAACAATTTGCAACGCTTATCAACAATG
>JAODJU010000115.1:713796-723984 GCA_026776725.1 Gnathonemus echidnorhynchus
GGGGGTGTGAAGGTTCACGGGACGGCAACATGCCGTCACGGATGCTGACACGCTATGTGACATGACGCGGGAGACCCAGGGGAGGAGCGCAACAGCCCCCCTGCTTCCTGCTACAGAACAGGAGGGAGGTACCAGCGAGGCCCACTCCGCACCCACCTATCCGCCCCCCCCCTTACCCCCCCCAACCATCCCCCACCAGGAGGCCACCCCCAACCGGACTGGGAAGGGAACCTCTGTTTGTCTCTCTTGGCACTTTGTTTGATTTCATTGGAGTCTAGAGGTTTCATTCCAGCGCGCAAGCCAGACGTGAGTACACACACGCACACATACGCATGCACACACACACACACACACACGCACACGTTTGTATTTATATCTATGTAGGAACCGTCCATTCATTTCTAGGGGAAAAAAGCTTAATCCCAACACTGACACCCTTATCCCCTACCCAGCCTTAACCTTACCCATAACTAACCAAACAAAATACAAGATTTTTGGCACTTTCAGTCACAGAAAAAACGGTCCCCGTAACGTCAAAACAACAGGTCATCATCACATTCTGGGGTTATTTGGTCCCCACAATGTAATATATAAATAATCCACACAGACACACACAGACAGAGACAAGCTGAGGAATGTCTGTTACATTATGCCAGGCCTGATCCAGACAGCCCACATCTGCCATGCTTAACTGTTAGTTTTATTATTTTAAGAGTGTAAAACATCAACAAACACTGACACACGCGCGCGCGCACACACACACACACACACACACACACACACACACACACTCAGTACAATCCCCCCACTCCCCCCAGTGCTGACAGGGCTGTACAGCTGTGCCTTTGATCTAACGTGGGGCTCTACTCAGAGCCCATCCGGGCCCCTCAGGGCCGAGGCAGGACGGGGCCGCCAAGCCCAATAAAACCTGAGGCCGAGGTTCCCACAGCATTCCCCTTTAATTACATCTCCCTTCTTTCCAAACAGCCATACCTTTTCGGGGTCGACCCCAAACAGCACGGGACGACCCGCAGTGATCCCCGAGCCCCACACCTTTGCGTCACCCGCACCCAACAGACAGGCCCCATGGGGGCGGCGGGGTAAAGAGAGTCTCCTGTGCCGAGATCAGCGGAAGGAGGGAAGCAGGAGGAGAGGAACTACAGACTGAAGAGCGGCTGACCTCACACCCTGTCACACAGCGCTACACCGCCAGCTAAGACCAGGCCTCCGCCAGCAGCCTCAGCACAGTCACTGTTACTCCGGTTACTCAAGGGTTACTCAACTGGCCACAGAATGGATCTCTGCCGAGTAGGAGTAACGCTCCTTGTGGCCCTCGGTTTGGCACCGGACAGAACGGCCCGTCCTCACTGCGGATTCTCAAGGCGCCGCACACATCACTACGCGTCGCTCACACGGTGCCGACCGGGACGACAAGCTAAGGGGCTGTGTGACGGGATCCGGCCAGCTGGCACGGTGACCCGGGTCCCCCGAACCACGGCGGCTGTAGGACAGGGTGCGAGTGGGACTCACAGTGCACTTCCCATAGCGGCTGTACTTCCGGCCTTTCTCTGAAACCGTGTAGAGGTAAATGAAGTTGTCGTGTGATCCCACTGCCAGCAGGGTGCCATCTGAGGACGAGAGGAGAGGGTCGTCAGTCACGACGTGCCATGGCTTCATAAGACGAGTGACGGGACCTTGGCTCCACCCACCTACAGAGTAGCGCATGACTGACAGCTGCTCGTTTCCATCTGTATGGATGGCGATCAGGTCCCTCGTCTCGGCATCGAGAGCGTACCACCTACATGTGACGTAGGGGTGGGCGTTTGGGTCAGACCAAAGGCTGCTCTAGAGCAATGATTTGTTTAATTTATTTATTTTTTTTATTGAATGCAGCCAGGATGAGGACGTACTTTCCTGAGTGGGTCCCGATGGCCACAACAGCACCGCTAGGGTGGAAGTCCGCACAGTGTCCGTGCTCCTGGAAATGGGACAGAGAAAAGGGAACCAGGGAGAGATGAATTGAGAAACAGAGCAGCAGACCGTCAGTGTCGATGAGATGCGTAGAGACTCAGCAGAGGTCGGGGAGACTCTTACGTCCAGAAGCCTGGTCCATTCCAGGGAGTGGTCTACAGCGTTCCAGAGGCACATCTGTCTGTCCTGAGCACAGGTGAGGAAGAGGTCCTTGAAGGGGTGAGTGGCCAAGCCCCAGAGCTCGTCCGTGTGACCCTGGAGAACGAGACGGACAAAAGGGGGAATCTCAATTCGGAACCACACAGACTCGCTTTGCTGAACACAAGGGGTCAGGAGAAACCGACAGAATCATTACATGGATTCTCTCCTCCCAAGAGAATAACGAATGTAGAAAAGTGGCCTTCCGAAGACTCAATTTCTAAAGAAACTGGAAACCTTAAATCCCCAAACTGAGGTAATGTCTCTCCCAGAGTCACAACAGTAATGGACTGCACAGCATGCTAGAACTTGGGAAGAATAAACGAATGATGCTACACCAACTGAGAGAGGAGGCATCTATCAACAAACAGAGGGGACCCCCAGGACTGAGACATGCCTGAGAACAGGGCAGTACTGGGGGCCCGGGTTCTGTTGGACACCCCTGAAAGACGGGATAAATTCCACCGTTTATTTAAGCTGGAAGCAAATGGGAAAAACAACCAGCGTTCCAGACCAACTCGTAGCGGATCAGTGTTTGGAAACATTAGGCCTTGCCTGGAGCCTTTCAAGGCCAAAATGGGTCGGAACCATAGCGGATCAGATGGCACTGGGCCGCCCAGGAATCGCTTTCATGGGTTTAGACTGCCTTGGACTGCTGCTTGGTTCAGCTCGGAACCATGAACTCTTTTGACCCATCTCACGGGAGCCTTGGGCCCGGTTTACTAAATCCGGTCGGCACATGGAGCTTCCTGTAACTCACCTGCACCTCCACCTGGAAGCCATCATTAAACGTGCCTCGCAGGATCATGTTCTTCGA
This sequence comes from Gnathonemus echidnorhynchus, assembly GCA_026776725.1. NCBI lineage: Eukaryota > Metazoa > Chordata > Actinopteri > Osteoglossiformes > Mormyridae > Gnathonemus > Gnathonemus echidnorhynchus. The sequence goes on from JAODJU010000115.1 coordinate 716,783, forward strand.
CGTTCCTACCAAAAACTGGTTACCCTTGCCTTCAGCCACTGCCCGAATAGACCCATACTGGTCAGGGACCTGCATGAGAGACAGGAGATGGGGTCTGAGCACCACGGGTCAGACTGAGTCCACTGCGGGGCTTCCCGAGGGGGACGGACTTCCCACCTCTATCTCTCGCTCTACATTCAGGTCATGGTCCCACAGAATAATCTTGTGGTCCTTGCCACCACCGGTCAACAGCGTCCCGTTCCTCATCTGGCATAGCGTGAAGACACTGCCGTCATGGGCCTTGATCTGCCGGCTGATCTGGTAGACGCCTGGGGGTGGGACTGTGGGAGAGCAAAAGAACGGGTTCAGAGAGGAGGCGGGAACAGGGGTGGAGAGAGGGTGTGGTCTTGGCATGGGGGCGGATACAATAAGGAGGGGGCGGGGTCAGATTGTATCGATGTTTTAGGCAATAGAGGAATTAGGTGGGCGGAGTCATGTGTTGAGGAGAAGGATGGGGATTTCATCCAACTCACTATTCACCACAGGATTAAGAGAGCGAGTTAGGCAAACACGAGTGAGACTGGAGAGGGAACAGCGGTCTACATTTCTGGGAAGGGAATACCACAAATACTTCAGAGGCCTTCATGTGGGATGCTGCAGAAATTAAACGCAGACGAGAGGCAGAGCTGTTTTCAGAGGGCTGACGTGGGGGCTTTTTTGTGGGGGGAGTTTAGGGGTGAGTGTGCATTTATGAGCAGGGTATGTGCATCTGAGTGCTCCGCTCAGCATGCGTGCGCGTGTGAGCGTGCTTCCTGTGCCTGAATTCGCGCATCACTCCTGATTATCACTCCCGGTGTAAAAACACCCTGGGGTGTGCTGGTAATGCACAAGCCCTGGAGGGGGGAAGGCCAGGGACTACAGTGGGGGGGGGAGCAAATTGGGAGAGAAAGATACTTCAACACAGACCTAGATGAGCAAACACAGGTAGTCAAGCTGCTGGAACAGCCCACATTTACTTCCTGTTTGCATTTATTGGCCCCACAAGAGGTCAGGTGACCTGAGGTGAGAGATGAGGTCATTGTCATGCGGGTTACAAATAAGACAGGGGGGTTCAAATGTAAACCAGTATTGTCATTAAATGTGAAAGCCTTCTCCACCACTGCGGCAGGCACTGATCTACGTGGGCCGAGGCTTGAGCGCAGGGCATGGAGGTGGGGCGGGAGCCAGGGAGGGGCCAATCCGGCCCGGAAAGTCAGCAAATAATAATTTAGGTTACAGCACTGACACCCCACGCTCACGCTCTCCAAATCCAGTTCTTCTGCATGCCAAAAAAACAATTATCATGTGCAAACGAGCTTGAGTAAACGACTCTTCCTTGAGGCATGAGCAACAGATTTGCACTGACAGCAGGCACGCCCTTAGTTCCTGCATGCGGAGGCCGTTTCTGCTATGGGGGGGGCATACCTTTGGGCCCCTTGCTCTGAACCGGCTCTGCCACGGTGCGGGCCCAAACCAGCATGATACCGCCTGAGTCGCCAGTGAGGATGTCGCCGTTGCTGAGGAAGGCGAGGCACTGCACGAACTTGGGCTTCTCGTATTTCTGGGGAGAGACAGGGGGCGGGGCTTAGGAGAGGAGCACAGCGTGTGGCTGGGGGGTGTATGTGAGACGGAGGCTGCGATTCCGAGTGTAACCGGGTGGGGGGATGCCGGGCTCTCACCCCAAAGATGCCCTGCTTGCGTGCCAGCGAGCTGCCGCTCCAGGTCCAGAAGAAGATGTGGGACTTGCCGCAGGTGACGATGGTGTTGGCGTCAGTGGGGTGGAACTCCACGGCCAGGACCACCTCGTTTGTGGTCTGTGGAGGGTGGGGGGGTTAGACAGACAGCGCTAGGGCAGGAGACCGGATGGGGCTGTGGGGGGAGGGGGGGGATGCGGCTTCACCTTAATCTCAGCGATCCTGGACTTCTTCTGCCAGTCCCAGACAGTCAGCATGTGCTCGTTGGAGTCATCGATCACACCGAGGTGGACGCCGGAATCCTGTGGAGCAGGAGGAAGACATGAGACAACATAGACCAGGCAGGTGATTACACGAGATAGACCTGCGTGTGTGTGTGTGTGTGTGTGGATTATATTACATTGTGTGGACCAAATGTAACCGACAATGTGATAACAACCAGTTATTTTGACATTGTGGGGACCATTTCTCAGGTTCCCACAAAAATCTGTGACTGCAATCAAAAAACGAAAAATGCCAAAAATCTCGTATTTTGGTTACTTATGGTTAAGGTTAGGGCTGGGTAGGGGTTAAGGTCTTCATGTTGTGATTAGAGTTTACCCCATATATGTGTGTGTGTATTGGGGAGGGTGTCAAATGTGCCCACAATATGAAAAAAAAACCTGTTACTTTGACACTGTGGGGACCATTTTTTCAGGCCTTGCAAGGAGAAACTCAATTTTATAAAAATCTGTGACTGCAATCAAAGCACTAAAAAAGCCAAATGTCTTGTATTTTATTTAGTTATTTATGGTTAAGGTTTGGGCTGAGTAGGGATTAAGGTTGTCATTGTAGGGATTAGAGTTTTTCCCATAGAAATGAATGGACGGACCCCACAAAGATATCTGTGTCTGTGTGTTTGTGTGTCTATGGCTGTGTGTTTGACTAAGGCTGTTGTTTTTGCAGGCAGCTAAAATGTGCTGAGAATGACAGAGAAGTCAGAGAGGCAGAAGGAACGGAAGAAGAGATGAAAAACCGGGTGAGAGGAGACGGGGGCTGATTAGAGACAGGGTGAGGAATGCGCTGTCCCGGCCTGGCCTCGGAACCAGCTGCCCGGTCACAGCTGGGGGTCTGGCGAACTGTTTAAGGGCAGCCGATTCTGTGCTGGCCCTGCCAAGGAGCTGATATTTTCATCTTCAAGACCTTCGCTGTAGACTCCCCCCTCCCCCAACCCCATTTGCAGAACCTTGGACTGTTAACTGTTAAAGTGAACCCTGCTGCTGATTAGCCACTGTCTGCTATCCAACGGGGTCTACGGGACCCCCCCCAGTGGTACGGGATGAGAAATGGAGCGAGGACTCACGGCTTTGGAGAAGGAGAGCGAGCCAACCCCTCTCTCGAAGGTTCCCAGGCCGATGACCTGCAGGGTGCTCAGCGAGACTGAGTCCCACACCCTGACGTGGGGCTGCAGGGGCTGCAGGGCGAGACACAGGGGTCAGGGGGGGAAACAAACATCACCGTCTTGGAATGAGGACACGCAAACACAGGTGGCTGCAGACAGCCCCATCCATTCATGACAGCGGGACTGTCCCGGCCTGGCATTTCAACAAAATACTTGAGGGGGACCGTTGAGGCGGGTGATGAACCCAGACGGCATTATTGCTTAATAAAGCGTCATTGTTTTCTCTCCTACGCCGCATGGATGCAGGAACTACACACAGGCCTGCTGGACACCCAGCCATGGGCTCACCTCATGGCAGGGACTGGCGGTCTGCACCACGAGAGAGAGAGAGAGAGGGGGGGGGGCGAGGACTCACCCGCCCATCCTTATCCACACCGGCAATCTGCCCTGTGGCGATGCGGATCTTGTCAGGGTGAACGGCAAGGCTAGGAAGACAGTCTGCTATTAGCTTTCCTACTTTTGCCCATTTTTACAAACCCCTGGTCAGAATTTGCATTCCCCTTACATGAAACTGACCTTCAAAGCCAAGGTCTACACCAGACAGAGGCTCCCCCCCCCCAATCAGGCAGCTTCCCCACCCCAAACATGCCCAGGCTTCCCCTCCATGACTCACCATTTGACACAGTCTGTGTGGCCCAGGTAATGGCGCTGTGTTCTCTCCTCGTAGTTGAAGAGCACGACCACGGAGGCGATGAAGTAGACGATCTCACCAGTGGGCAGCAGATACACGTTGGCCCTGCAGTCACGACCCCGGTACCCATAGCTGGCCAGCAGGGTCAAGGGGCAGAACGTGGGGAGAAAAGGAGAAATGGGGGGGGGGGGGCAGGAAATATGGCAGGGTGGATAAGGCAGCCTTTGATCTGGGCCCCCCAACACAGACACAGTTTGTGCCAAAGTCAGAGGAACCTTCTTCACTTATCTCCCCCTACAGGCTGAGAGCGGAAGTGCGTGTTTCCCATCCTGCCCTGGAGCAGCCAGCATCCCACCTCCTTTGCAGAGCGCCAAAATAATCCCAGGGGACTGAGGGAACAGCGGAGAACAGGAAGGGAGGTCCTGACCCACTCACTCCACCTCGAGCCAAGGAGAAGGGGGGACGCACCGCAGAGGAGACGGGTTGGCGGGACAGAGGGAGAAAGGGCAGAGGGCTTGGACAGCAGAGCTGGAAGACATCGAGTCTCCCGGCTGGGAAGGATACACCCACTCCAGCTTCAACCTCTCTGCGGGCAGCTCCGTCTTCACGTCATCGTAGTTCTCCACATCCGACGGGATGAACATGGTGATGGGACGGCCCCGCATGAACATTTTGATGTATTCTCCCTCTGCGCAGGGGATGGGGGGGGGGGGGTCGTTAACATGGTGGACAGTGTAGCTAAATCATCCCCGCGTGAAGCAGAAGTTATCAGAAAAGCAGAGGTTAGAGCAAGAGTCCCAAAGAAGAACTGGGAGAGATTAGTGGGCGGGGCTATCACGCTGCCAATTACTGCCCATTTTAACCAGTGCAAAGGAGCATAAACCAGCCAGTGTACGATAGCCCCGCCCACCATGTGCTTTGACACTTCAAAGCATGAGCTGTCCTTCCTTTCAGCCTAACAACAGGCGAGTTTATTTGGGGGGGAGACCTAAGCTCAAATGTATAACTAATTCAAAAGACAACAAGCACAGTAGGGTCAGCTCAAGTGACTTTAGCAATGTTAGCGACGTCAGTGGCGTTTTGTGCCTGTGAAGAAAAGCTGGCACCTGGACAGACGCCTATCTGCCTATGTTGGTCCTTCCCAAGTGGAAAAAAAGGGTACAAGAGAAGCACATTTAAAATCTGATTTGAGCCTGAGACAGAGGCCATTCCAACACCGTAATTTAGCAAACACATCATTCCTAAGAGAAAGTGGGAAGGCGCACTGGGATCAGTCACAGAAATGATTCCAGATCTGTACTGAATGTGGCTCGGCTTTGTCTGGGAAGGGGGGCATGGTACAGAGGGACCAGCAGAGGTATCATGGGGGATTCAGTCACCGGGACACCAGACCGCTTTTTCCAGGTGTCACGGCTCGAATGTCCCCAGGGATTGGGAGTTTCAGACCATGTGACTGCGTTTCAAGGCCCTGTGACTAATACTGAGACCGATTATGAACTAGTGTCAACTAACTAAGGTTCCCGATGACAAGACAAAGAACTTTTTGGGCCTGGATTTCAGGAAATGGGCCACTAGCCACAAAAGCGTAGTCTGAACTTTTATTCTCACTGGACCTCTGGGAGTGGATGGCACCCCCCTCTTAACAGGGGAAATGTTGATAAAAAGGAGGGGGCAGGGGAGAATAGAGCAAAGATATAGAACAAAGCGGTAGGTGGCAAGTAAAAGTTTGTTCCATGAGCAGCCTCTTACCTTGGCTGTTTTTCTCTCGTGTCGACATTTTGGCTAGTTATGAGACAGAAATAAAAAAAAAAATCACTCAAAGCAAAGATAATGTAATAATAACACAGTAACAATGAAAGTGGTATTGAACCAAAATAGGTGACATGGCAATGATGTGACATATCCCAGAATGCACTGCGGGCAGCAGAAGACACCCAATCTCCATGCCCCACCTTTCGTTCTGAACTTATGACCTACGGCTTTTTTACCAAAGCCAGGCGCGGTTACGCAAACAGTGGCATATAGGGTTACAGCGCGCAAACGTGGGTGGGGGGGGGAGTTGCCAGGGGCGACAGACTGGCCCCAAACCCGCAGACAGTAAATGATGCTCGGCGCCACTTTACACCTGAGCTCGTTTGAAAGATGGCAGGTGCCATTATTCAACTGGGGGGGGTGACGGGTAGGGGGGGCACGTAGCCCGCGCCTCGATGGCCAGGAGGGTGGAGACGACGTCTTACCCTGACTGATCGTCGTGTCTTTGTGCCTGCAGGGGAGAGAGGGCGTCACTGTTAGGGTCATGCAGATGAACACATTTCACGTTACAGGGCATGCTGGGAAGGCCCGTCCCTCTGCGCTTTGAGACGCGGCCGACTGAAGGACGATGTCTGGGCTGTGCCAGCGATTCTCCGAATTGGCGTTCCCGGGAAATGCGTCACGATTTCTTTCGAGGTCGGAGAGAGCGTGTGGGACTCTTCTGTTTTTATTGTTTAATTTGTCCTCAGAGATAAGCAGCCAGGAAAGCATCTGAGCTACTCTCTCCACGTACGGACTTTATTATCACTGGCGATGCTGCCCCCTCCCAGCCCTGGGTCCCCCCCCCCCCGGCACTCACTTGTCAGTGTTCCTAGCCACCTTTGCCAGAAGCTTGGAGGTCGAGGCCGCCTTTACCAGCTTGTTCCTGGCGTCCTCCCCTGCATCCCACGTGCTGCTCTGGGATCGCTCCATTCCAGGCCCCCGCTTCGTGCTGTGACCCCTGCTTTGGCCCAGTGGAGGGGGGGGGGGACATGTAGAAGGTTTTGTTAATCGGGGAAAAGAAGATGAGAGGAGACGGACAACCCAAAGCGTCAGAGAGGGTGACAGAGCGCAAAGCGGGGGCGTGATGTCACAGTGCCGACGGTCACTTTACAAAATGGGAAGAACAGGCTTAGTGTCCCGTTGGTCATTAATTATTGTCCTGAGCTGGAACACTGTCCTTCGCACATCTGTGCCAGCGGAGACTGAGACGCCACTCCCCTCCACCCTATGCCCGGATTCCCCATCAGAGAGCGAGGCTCGCAAGCAAGGATACAACCACCACAGGGCGTACCCAAACATGGGGGGGGGGGGGGGGGGGGGGGAGACACGCTTCCCTGCTGTTGGTTAGTACCTCAAGGTGGGGGGAGTGGAAGAGGAGTCACCAGGCTGCAGGGGGGAAAAAAATCAAGCCTTGCAGTTAAGCATCAATCAAAGAGGGGGGAGATGAGAAGGGAGGGAAAGATCAGCCTTGTTGGGGACGAAGGAGCGAAGAACGGATCTCAGGCCTCATGCCAAGCTGCCATGGAGAGAAAGGGTTAACCGACGGGACACACGGACTGGATAACTTCTACACAACGCTCCCTCTGGTGACGCCCATCGGGGGCGGGGTCATAAAAGGCCACAC
>JAODJU010000115.1:762657-781296 GCA_026776725.1 Gnathonemus echidnorhynchus
GCTGCACCACGCTGGACCCATCGGCCTCATAAATCAACCCCTCTCCAGCCCCCACCCTCATGATCTCCACTCCCTGAGCTCTCCCCGCGTTCCTCCCCATAATCTGCTTTTCAGCGAGCCCCTCCCTCCCTGTGCTAGGAGACCGGATCAGCGCTGAGCCCCCAGCACCCCGTCCATCACCGGCACCGAGTTCCTGAGCGTCCGCTGAACTCATCACCACAGGACTGACTTAATCCCTACGGGGCTCCGCCCCTCTCCACGTGGACCCCCATGTCACATTCGGGACTGACAAACAGAGATAAAGACTAAGTGAAATAAGTATTTACATAGCAGAAAATAAGTTTACGGCCTGCAGGGAGCCTTTTTCTACCCGGGGTGGGGAACTGGCAGGCTGGCTGCCGCTAGAAGCCATTTTAGGGCCCCGTAGCTGATCCCGGGCCCCCTCAGGGCCCCCTTTCCTGGCATGACAGAGACTGCGGGGACAGGATCGTTAGCCTGGCCCAGTCTGGGCCTGAGCACTGCCAGGCAAGATCCTTCACACCCCCTCCTTGGGTCGCTAACAAGTACGGCTAAATGGCTAAACGGGTTCTGGAGCCGGGCCCAAAGGGCTGAGGTAGCAGCGTGTAATCTTAGGGGTGTCGCGCCCCCCGCATAGCAAGGGCGCTTAATGAGACGCAACACCAGATGAAAAGAAACAGATGTCACTGGGGGCTGGGGGGGGCATGTACCCAACCCCCCCCCCCACACCCCCATACCCAGCTCCCATCCCTGCTCATGTATCAGCAAGATTCTCTCTAAATGCTGATGCCAACAAGATGCCACAGGGAAGGGGGGGGGGGGGTTAAAAGGACAGAGGCCCGGCCAACCTGGGGATTAGGGAGAGCTTCACACGGTTTACCCAGCTGTGCGGAGAGGTGTTGGGTGGTGGGCGGGGGTCAATGCCCTGAAGACACCAGCCCTTCCTTTTGCAGGTTGGATGCTTAATCTCTATCTGGGAGCACTGGGACCCACCTGCCGAAGCTGGCTGGTCAGTCTAGTCCTGCCGGACTCCCTCCAGGACGACGGCTGACCGTAAAACTGTGGAAAGTTACAACATATAGTACATCTTCAAATGAGCATTTAAGCACCAGTCCCCAAAATCATTAATAAAAAGCTATTTTGTATCCTATGCCATAAATAGCCATAAAACAGCTTCATTACATCCACCTGCACCTCATTAGTCACTAATTATCACTAATTGAGTTATTACATGCTGGGTCTCCACTTTCCTCACCACTAGCTTCCACTAGCTAACACACTTTCCTCCTTTCATAAATCCCTGCACTCCTCTAAATTTGTGATTTCTCTCTCTCTCTCTCTCTCTCTCTCTCTCTCTCTCTCCCCCCCCCCCCCTCCCCCCCCTCCATGGTGTCTGCGGTCATGCAGGTTTAGTGTCTCACAGTTCAGGCCATAATTAGCTACTGTCCATCTCTGTCCAATCTCTACAAATATTTGGACGTGACCTGAGAGGCTCGCTGAGCTGCTGCTCACATGACGGTGGGACGTCGGGGATGTGCAGCAGAGGGGCGGCTGATCACGCTGGTGCTGGCAGATTCCTTCACTGATCCATGATGTGGATTTTTCCTACTAGGGTCCCTGGCGTGGCTCCACATTACGGACATTTTCCGACTTCACTACTGGCGTACTGGTGTATCTCAAAGCTTGAGAGTTTTTTCCACGTCTGAGTTCCCTGGCACGGCTCCGAGCTACAACAGCTCCATTCTGTGGACATTTCCCACCTTTGAGCTCCCTGATGCAGCTCTAGCCTGTGGGCATTTCCCACCTCTGGGGTCCCTGCTGCAGCTTCATTCTGTGGGCATTTCCCACCTTTGAGCTCCCTGGTGCAGCTCCATCATGTGGACATTTCCCATCTGTGAGCTCCCTGGTGCAGCTCCATTCTGTGGACATTTCCCATCTGTGAGCTCCCTGGTGCAGCTCCATTCTGTGAACATTTCCCATCCGTGAGCTCCATGTTGCAGCTCCATTATGTGGATGTTTCCCACCTCAGAGCTCCCTGGTGCAGCTCTACTCTGTGGGTATTTCCTACTGCTGAGCTCCCTGGTGCTGCTCCATTCTGTGGACATTTCCCATCTGTGATCTCCATGTTGCAGCTCCATTCTGTGGATGTTTCTCACCTCAGAGCTCCATGGTATTTCCTACTGCTGAGCTCCCTAGTGCAGCTCCATTCTGTGGACATTTTTCAATGACTTTTGCTGCCTCAGGGTGAAAATGATCATATGGAAAATCCTTCAGCCTGCAGCCATGCTTTGAAGAGCCTCCCAGCAGAGATCTGCAAAAACTGACTGGAACCCGGACATTGACAAGGCCTCCCTGCTCGCTGAGGGCAGGAGATATCATGCTGAGTGGAAGAGGAGTCACATGACCAAGTGGAATGTACCACTCCAGGGGACGCATCAGCGAAGCATCCCCTCAATAATTTGTTTATTTTCATTTACATCTGCTGGTGCCTTCTGGTCTTGGCCTGGAAGACCTCTACAAACACATATGTATTCATTCATATCGATCCTAATTAATACACACTCCCTCATTTATTTACAATACACACATGGTATAATTTTACATATTGGTTGACATTAACATGCTATTCCATGAAAAACATACAATCATATACATATATAAATTTGTATACCTACAGGACATAAAGGTCAGTGGGCTCTCTTCAAACACTCCAAGCTAACGGGGACTCAGATAGGACCTTTTTCACCACACAGTGCCTCGCTCCAGCTGGGAGTTGAAGCAAACCTCTTGACCTGTGAGCTGGGTGGCTTTGGGAAGCATCACGCCTTGGGGTGGATGGGCCTGGTGGTACTATGGTCCGCTCTGGAGTTCTGCTGTGGCCAGTATCAGGCCCCGTATTGGGCCATACGCAAAACGGCACAAGCTATCTGTTGCCAAATCTGAGCCCTGGGCTCTATTCCACAGAGTGGCTCCCGCTCCCCACGTCTGTGTGTGTGTGTGTGTGTGTGTGTGTGTGTGTGTGTGTGTGTGTGTGTGTGTGTGTGTGTGAACATAGGGGACTGTGTGTGTCCTGGTCTGAGCAGGATCATAGGCGAGTGTTTGTGCATAGGAAAGGGGGCTTCATGCGGAGAGGACAAAACCGGATTATGAGGAGTCCGTCGGCTGAGAATGTCGTTGTTTCATGCCTTTGGCAGAACTCTTCGGTGGGGAGGGGGCCACCTCAGGGGAGGGACAAGGCGGGCAAATGAAAGGCCGCGGTAATGGGGGAATTTCACGCCTGCTGTTTGGGAGCTGAGCTCAGGACCTCTCTGTGAAAGGGCCCGTCTGTGTGAACAGCATGTCCCGTCCCGGGGGGTCATTCCACAGGGTCACGCGGCTGGGGGGGGGGGGGCTAAGTAACATCATTACTGCCTGCACAGTGACAGTGGCTGCAGTGTGGCATTCTTCACATCACAATTTTCCCCAATATTTAAGGCTTTGTGTGTACTCCCTCCCTCCCCCTTCCCATTGTATGCATGCTACCAGCACTACTTGCTCTGGTCTGTAGGGGGCAGTGTTTATCATCTAGCTCTTATGATACTATGGGACATGAAGTCTCGTTTGCGTAATGGCTAAAAAGCCTGTACATGTATGTTAGTCATCGTTCGTCCTGTTTTCAGAGCGAGATCAGGAAGTGTTTGTTTTTACGGTCTTTTTTGGATATAAAAGATTGACCTCCAATGGAGTCCTAATGATTCGTGGCATATTTGTTTTGACTGCGAGGAATGCACTCGTCTTTATTTTCCGTGGAGCTCAAAGGGATCCAGCTGTCTTTTGGAGATCAGGGAGCGAGGAGTTATTCCTGTGCACCTGGCAGTTAACTCCGCCCCGGCCCCCGTTTCCCACCAATGCGACATGCCAATTGTCATGTAACCAGAGGGATTCAATGTAATTTTGAGGAACTTTCTAGCTCTGCCAGTCTACTGCAGTTAGAAGGATCAGCTTCCTGCAGCATGATGACATAAATGCCACATCCCAGCATAACTTCCCATGATGCCACATATGCCACATCCCAGCATAACTTCCCATGATGACATAAATGCCACATCCCAGCATAACTTCCCATGATGCCACATATGCCACATCCCAGCATAACTCCCCTTGATGCCACACTCACTGTTCACCTGATGCAGTTTTAACAGTCATCACATCTCTGGCCTGAGACATTTTCTTACAGAAACACTGGTGCCTGCTGTTCTTTAAATGAAGGCACAGTCATACATCAAATAAAAAACACTCCAGATTAAACTCCGCGAATGCTAAATTATAAAATATCCAAATGAACAACATGGCAACCAGGGAGTGTGTCCCGGGACAGTTTGAGTCTCAGCTTGCCGTGTGGGTGACAGAAAAACCCAGGCCAGCTACCAGCTGAGGGAAACAACTTCTGAAAAGGTATTAAAATGTTGAAAAGGAAGGCAGGGACTGTCAGCAATAAGCCACATAGACAGAACTGCAACGATATGCAAAATAGTATCCATAAAAATATCTATAAGTTGCTTTTCTTTGTTTAGACTCTGTCCCTTTACTTGTGCTGCCCTGTCATTACATGAAACAAGGTGTTTGGGGGGTGGGGTGGTAGGTGGCACAATGTGGCTTAGTTTGAACCCCGAACTAAGCCCAAGGGAAAAGATTGAAACTGATTCAGGAGCTGAGCAATGTAAAGTAAGATACAAGCAGCAGATAAACAGAAGGATGAGAGAGTTAATTAAGGCTTAGGTCAGCCGCCCCCCCATCTCCAACCTGATCTCTGTCTGGCCTTCGGAGACCACTGCATAGATGTCCACATTCCCGTGATAAGGGTAAGCAGATAACGAGGACTGAGGGGGGAGTCGTGGTATCCTGGGTGATGGCGTGAATGGTAAGCAGTGTCTCTGTGGTTAATAGGGAGGGGGGCAGGGTCACCGTCTCCATCCCTTTGTTGTTCTCCCCTTTGCCTGGGGCCGGCGTTATCATTCCCGTCACTCCTGATTGATGCCGTTCCATGTTCGGCCGGCTTGTAGCACTAACGGAACATGTCGGATTAGATGTTTGTCCCAAGCATTAACAAAGCAGACACTCAAGATAAGTGGGCCTGAAAGCCGATCCTCGCTGCAGGTGAGGTTGCCTAAAGCACCCCCCCCAACCCCACCCCCAACCTTACGCAACGCAGCTACATGCAGATGAAACCATAATTAAGACGAAGAGCGTGCTGTCACAACTTCCTCTGGATACTCATGACTCCAGCCTCTAATGTAGCCTAATCACCTTGAACGGATTGTATTACAGCCGACGAAATTTTCCCGTTTATGATCTCTTACGCAAATCGAAATATTTCGGGGCGAGAGCTGAAGTAGCCTGTGGGGAGAATAGTGATCACCTTGAAGGAGTCGTCACAGGGAGGAGCCTGCTTGACCTCCCAGATTAATCACAGCCGTCACTCCTACCAGAGGTCAGAAGCAGGGCTGCACCCCCCCCTATCAGTGGCAAAGGAAGTTAACTCCTCTAGTGGTCTCCTCCCAACTCCGTGGGCCGATGTTCACAGTGCTCCTAACGCGGAGGGAATTTCTCACTGTTGCGTCAGAATAAAGGTTCTATATAATACATTTCTTCATCCACTAGTAGTTTGCTGAAGTGGAAGAGGCGTCCACCAGCGAGCTGTCCATAAAGAAGGCACCTGGATCACGCTTTCTTCAGAGAGTCCTGGGAATACTCTGAAGCTTATTCTCCCCTCCTTCTCTGAAGGAGATTTGGGTGTCCACCCAACAGGAGATACAGGATCAAGTCACCCACTGCGGTGTGCAGAGCTGTCGGACCTTACTGCTGAATGACCACAAACCCCTGCTGACAAGGAGACAGCCAGGATGGAGTCCTGCTTGCGGTGTTCCCCTCTCTCTGGGCTCTAGCGTCTCTCAGCCCAAACCTCACTGAACTCTGGTGCCACAAGGGGTCAAATCCAGCACAGCCCAAACATCTACAGGACATAAAACAAATCGTTATTATATGGGGTAATTATCAAATTACCCTGAACTCCATCGCAGGCCGGTTTAAAATTTCACCCAATCATGGATTGTATAAACCACATTCTGGAAGACATACCAAACCAAGTAAGCCTTTGTAGCTTTTTCCCATCCACCTGGTCCCTCAGCCCAGTTTTTTTCCTGGCTGATTTTGTTTTCACAGTCTGATTGCCTGCTTAGGACACTCACACAAAGTCTTCTGGAGGCTTCTTCTAAAGCAATGTTTCTCAATCCGGTCCTTGGGGACCCCCAGACAGTTCATGTTTTTGTGGGTCTGGCAGTGAGGAGGGAGGGAGCAAAACCACGGACTGTCTGAACAGCCAAAGACTCTTTTCACTCTGATTTAACAGATGACTGAATGAATCAGTAATCTGTAATAAAATCCCCAAAAACAAGCTCTTTGCTCTACTACAAATCTATCTAGAAAAGAGCTAATCATAATAATATTAAAATAGTAAAAAAAAACACATAAATGTAATTTGATATATTTCCTACTTAAGGCTCAGTAATGCAGTGCTTCACACCTGAGTTGTGGTCAGGTGTAAACTGATCCAACGAGCTCCCCAGGGACACAGCAGATGACATTAACGCCCAAATCCGCAATTCAAATGGAGCCTGCGCCCTTAAAGCGCTCATTAATTAGCGAAATGGTTTCACGGAGGTCCCACTGAAAAAGCGAACTCTTGGTCACTTCCTGATCGCTCGCAAAGCTCTCTTTGCATTTCATATGACAAAAATTTTACCCAAGCAATTTGGAATAAAAGCCCTCCCTGCTCCACCCCCCCCACACACACACGTAAGCAGCCCCCGACGTTTCCCAGCCGCTCCCCTTCCATTACGTGCGGGCATTTGGCTTTGCCATAACAAACATGGAGGCAGTACACTGCACAGGCACATTGCCAGCTATGCCCCTCCACCCCCTTTCCTGCCCTTTTCCCGGCTGGCATGCCAGGCTGATCGGAAAGCCGATAGCCGCGTCCTGGGTGGCACAGCTGGACTTGGGTTGGGGTGAGGCGGGGTGTGGCAGACCTCCATGCACGCGTTCCCTCTCAGCTGCTCCCGTCCTCGCTGGGGAGCTGTTTCCCAGAGCGAAATCAGGCCTCCCAGATAAGATAAGCATTCCTCACCGTCTCCTCGGTTGACTCTGACTTGTTCATTACACATCAACCACCCCCCCCCCCGTACAACATCTCCTTTGTTAGCTGCAAAAGTCTTCTGCCCTATATAACAGTCCAGTGACCTTCAATAGATCATTTATCTGTTATATATCTACCTCTCTGTGTCTTTGTCTTTCTCTCATCCATGTCTTTGTGTTTCTGGGAACTTCTCTGTTGATTCCTGTGTCTTTTTCTCTCTCTCCCTCTACCTGTTACTCTCCCTTCACATCTCCGCATTCCTGAAACCTGCTGAACACCAGTGAGTCACAGCAGAACCAGAGAACCAGCAGAAAAAGACGATTTAAATCTGATTAAAATTGATCTTAATCAGGGTTTGTTATTTTCTGAGAATATCCTGCAGCGTGGTTTTGAATTTGTGATATGTCTGAGGTGAGGTACGTTCTGCTGCCTGTACGTACATCTGCAGGATGGTTAAGAGGGCATTGCTGTCTTCTTATCTATACATCCTGACCTGTCTGAGTCTCATTCTCCTGATGTGCTGTGTAAACACTCTGATCTGTGTTGCAGGACAGCCAAAGAGTGGTGGGCCGGGGGGGGGGGGGCTGTTGGTTTGGGGACTCAGAATCTGGGTGCCTGCCAGCTGACCTCGAGACCCCAGCCCCCCGCTGACTTCGTCAGACAGGGAGATGGAACGAGGGATGGACCTGAGCCACCATTCATCTCTGCACACCCCCTCACCCCCCACCAGCTCAAATCACGATTGCCGACAGCACATTCAGACCGGCGCCTCCCGGGCATGGACATTAGGGATGAAAGGGAACGGGCAGTGTTCCCCCGCCCCCGCCCGACCCACTGTTCCCAGCACAGTCAGGGAGCCGCATGCTGTGAGATGTCCTCGCTTCTCTATTTCCTGTCACCTTCTTCATCACATAAGGCCTGTCAGTCGAACATTTTGATTTTCCAGAATTTGATTCATCCAGTTTAATACTTTTCTTCACAGCCAGCAAACTGTTGGTGAAGCATGGTTGTTCATTGACTTCATGTTGGTTGAATCAATAAGTAGGGTCCACTCAGGGTGAAACTGAGACAGGACCAAGCAGGGTCCCCTGGGGATAAATTTGAGACAGGACTGAGTAGGGTCCTCTTGAGTAAATTCAACAGATCGAAGGTGAAATTCTTAAATATAGATGAAAAAGACCTACCAAAAAAAAAAAGAAGTTGTTATGAGCTGAGAGAGTGTTGGGGCATCGTCACACTGAAAACCTGAGGACCAAAAATCACAGTCCGTATATGAACCCATGTGATTAGGAGGGAGCCATCTGTGAAGAAAGGGACCTGAACACACCATGACAGCCCAGGGCCAGCAAACACTGACCAAACAAACGTGCTAACTAACATCAAGTCTTTACTCTAATTTTTGTTTGGTAACGCATTGCATAAATTACACCGTTATAATGCATTTATTATGCATACATAGAATATTCATCAGCTGCATGTAACAAGCTCATTAGGGATCCAAGTCTGTTGTTGCCACCATACTTGTCACTCTGCAGGAGGTGACCAAGGACAGATTACTGGCGAAACTACTGTCAATTATGGACAATGTCTCTCACCCCCTCCATTAAACACTAGACAAGGAGTAGATTCCAATCCTGCTGCATTAAGGAACGATACAGGAAATCATTCCTACTAATGCTATTAGTCTCCATTACTCAGCTGCCCATGTCAGACATGTGGCAACTAAGCTGGACAAGTTGCATCTATTGGCATTAACCTTGAAACTCAGATTCATTTCATACCCTAATTGTATTTTTGCACCTTGTCCATTGCAGTATACTAAGGTATTCATATATGCTGCTTATGAATATTCTTTGGGTGCATTATGAAGGTGCTTTGAATGTTTGACATATATATTATAAAAGCATCACAAAGGTGCACTAAGCATAAAGCATTACCTTATGTTTTAAGCCAGCACAAGCATCAAAACATCAAAACATAACAGTGGCCATAGAAACCTTCACTTTGAATCTTCAGCTCTTGCGCAAAAGGGGCGTGCACCTTTCCGCGATTCTCCAGAAGCAGGACCACCCTCAGATGGCACCAATTCTTCCGCGAGGTCCTGTGTGCAACATTAAGTCCAACACTCCCATTCAATTTATGCACATTTGTATGTTAAATGTTTATGTAACATTCATTACAAGACCAGCTGTAGACAGAAGTGTGAAGTCAAATGTTTGTGCGGTTATGGGCTGTGTTTTTTTCCATTTTCCCAGGTTGTCTTGCCGTTGCTTCTCCATCAGTCTTTGCCCATTATTGGCCGACGCTGACTTTCACGCCTCCCGACTGGCTTATGAAAACACTCTCCTTTAAGTGTCTGTCTTGGGCGTCGGCACGGAGCAGACAGGGGCTGTCACCGGTTAGCCCCTCACTGTTTGCCCTCAAAACACTGCGGTGACATTTTCCCAGTGACGTAACATTTCCCGGCCATTTGAACCACATGGGGTGGGGCTCCCAACGTCCGTCAATTTACAGGCCCTCTGTAAATAAAGGCAGAATTTGCCAAAGTCCCCAATAACTTGTTGGCGTTGGTGCAGCACTCATAACACAAGACCAGCAGCTTTTCTTTATTGAGGGCAGGTATAAGACAACAAACCCCACAGAGGAAACTCGAGAGCGGGAGCTTACATCACACCGGCGATCTCTGACATCTTATACAGCTGGGGAAAAGCCAGGATTGGTCAGTGGGTGTCGTCTATTGCTTTCCTGGCTTGTGGTGATTGGTGGAGACTTGGAGCCGTCCAAATCAACAGGTCAGGCTGATTCGTGTGAATTATTCCCTTTAAATCCAGGTGACCAGTCACAGAAAGGATCTTCTCATTATGCTCCCTCTCCACTGCCCCCCCCCCCCCCGCCCCCCGTTACCTAATGCTTCTACAAGCATTATGCAAAGAAGTAATCCGGTAAATGCCATTGTCCTGAGTGCAAGGAGGCAGCAATTTCACCTGAAGTAGTTTGACCCAGTGGTCAATGGGGAGTTTTCTGTGGGGTGGGCAGGGAAGCCAGAGCATTGTCCCAGGAACTGCGTCCTTAGCCGTCCCCCCCCCACACACACACACACGCACCACTGGCTCTGATACACAGATTAAATGACAAGTCCAGACATTTACATATAGCCGGTGCCAACAATCAGCGTCATTGTGCTCCTTTCCTTGGGGGGGGGGGTTGGCTGTGGGGGTTTGGGTGTAATAAAGTGCATCTGTGTGCGCTCATGAAATGACAGACAATGATGGCAGTGTGATCCACTGTCTCTGGGTAAGTGCCACAGGCTAGCTGGAGTAATCTCCCCCCCCCCCCAGCACACTTCAGGGTACCATGGGGCATGGCAATTGAGACCCATCATCTGTGGGTCCTTCAGAATGACACCCCTCCTCACTGATCTCAGTTCAGCATTGTAAGAAACCAACTCTCGCTGTGTCATCCCTTCGCATTGGTGACCCTACACATCCGTGGCCAATAGGGCGTCCCCAAAATCACAGTGATCCATTCTTTCTGTGTTCGCATGTTAGTGTCCTGTGGGGGTTGTCAGAACTGTGTCAGGCTGGGGGAAGCCCAGGAAGGGGCTTCACGCCAGAGCAGAAACGGCATTTGTTCCCTGGCTCAGAAGCAGGGGCATATTCTGGGCCCCCTGACAAAATGTTACCTTGGGCCCAATATAATTCATAATTTTACATATTCAAGAGCCCTTGTAAAGTGCTGGGCCCCGGAATCTGCCAGGGTATCCATGCCCCTGCTGTGTCCCTGGCACTGCAAGTGTGGTTCCACTAGTTCTACCCACCAAGCCGCCCAATTTGGCTCTTAGTTGGCTGGCTGAGTTCCTCTTCAGGAAGCTGAAATATATATATATATTTTTTTTAATTTGTAACGATGTGCCATCTGCACTTCCAGAAACTTCACGCTCCAATTCCAAGGTAATCCCCCTCATCTTACTGACAGCATGTGACACTTACCACAGCGTTCCTCCTCCAGTCAGATGGTTTCAGGAAAGAAAATGAGAAGCTCCCACAGCATAGAGTGGCTTTGTAAGACTCTCCATCTTCAGTAACCACTCGCCTAGTAAGTCCCTCTGGTCTGGAGCCTGACTTGGGTAGCAAAGGGAGGTTGCGCAGCGGACGAGTGAAGCCACAGGCAACACACACACACACACAACAGCAAATCAGTCATAGACCGACCTAAATGTGTATGGATTATGGAGAGAAAGAGTAAAACTGGAGGCGAACAAACTGGCCCCTGTTTAACCATGGAGGCCATTGTCCAATGAACTTTAGGGACACAACAGGGATGCTGGGAAAAAACACCAAAGTCGAGCTTAGTAACAAAGTAAGACAACAACAGGAATACAGCAGGCGTCCTATCAGCTTCTGCCTACTGGCACAAAGGAAACCTGGAGCCCGTTACAGCACGCGGAATTAAGGCGCTGCTTCCAGCGTGTCCATTTCGTTGACACAAAGAGCCACGAATGACACAACTGCAAGGCAGCGCTTTTACGCTGAGACAGCATCCGGTAAGCCGGTAACCCATCGTGAAGTGATTATTGGCCGGCTTCAGGATCTCGCTGGAGCAGGAAACAAATATGGCAGCAATCAGCTGCTCTCCTCATGGTAGGGGGGCACCTAGAGGGGACTAGGGAAGGCAGAATCCACTATGTTAATTATGTTAATTAGCAAATGGCCAGATACATATTTTTAACAGGATCATATTAATAAGCTGTGATTATTTCCTCGTATACAGTGGAAAGCTGAAGAACTTAAAGCTGAGGAATCCACACAGGGCGCGGATGGTACCACTTTGATTTGGACCAATTTCAGGAACGGATCAGCTGCAAATCACCGGCACAAGCGCATGGCTGCGAACAGGCACCATGGATGGAGTCGGCCAATGGGCACTTGTGTGGGCGGGGCTGAGGGAAAGGCAGAAGGAGGGGCCAAAACAGGAGACGGTAAGACAGGCAGAGAGGAGCGGGGTATAAATGGGGGTGCTGTCTGGCTCTCATTAGCAGATCGGAGCCCCGAGGGAGCGCCTCTGGGCCTGCCCCCCCACACCACCCCCATTCCAGACCCTGAAGGCAGTACCTCCAGGAAAAGCTGTAATCCCCTGACCAATAAAACACAGATGCTGTCCTGCTCCCTTCCTCATTCAGTTTCTCTCTCCTCTCCCTCCTTTGCCTCCTGCTCCCTAATTCATCCCCTTCTTCCTCCATCAAATTTTCTGAACAGGCTGTCTTCCCGCCGGGTCCCCAGCGCGCGCTGTTTTGTGTGGTCCAAGGCGGCCGTGGACATGCTCACGGTAACGCTCAAGTGCGAATGTTTCATGTTACGCGAGGATTTTAATGCGATTAGCGATTCCCAAAACCAGCCTGATAAAAACGTGGAAACAGATGAAAACAAACAAAGTCAGCAGCTGAAAAAAGGGGGCATGTTTTTCTGGGGTTAGTGGACACACACACACACAGACACACACACACAAAGGCGTTCACACGGGTCAGTTTTGTTGCTCTGGTTATGAACATGCTACTGTGATCCCTCCAAAGTGGCTGTCTTCACTAACCTCACAGGAAGTTCGTTGTCCTCTCCTTAGAGAACATTTGGGGGGGTAAGGGGTGCAAAAAAAACAAGATTTCATATGGCAAACAGCTGCTGGTAAACTGTTGCACAAGTTTATTAAACCTCGGTCTTTAATATGCTGGACTCCAGCAGTGACTCTGATGGCACCCATAGCAGCAGTAGCCAAATAGGACAAGGCCAGGGGGACACCTACAGGTCACACATTTTCCTGTAAGGGGGGGGGGGGGATGAGAATAGGGGTCCATCTGAAGCTGTCTGTTCAGTTATCTTGTGCGGTAACTGAATCCCCAGTTACTTTCTACCCTAAACACTTGAATCGATATCAGATTACCCTCATAGGGCCTCTACCATAGGAATACTGTCAGCTGGCTTTTTAAAAAGAATCACGGCATTGATTGAGACGTGTTTAAAGCAGAGACCATGATTGGATTGTATCGGGAGGCAACCTGCCGGGCGAGACCATCTACCCCTGGCCTTACAGAGAGAGGCATTCTGGGTAACTTGTGCTGCCACCGACACGTGATCTTCCCCACAAACATTGTTCTTTGCAGTACGGCCACTCAGGCCAGCCAGACTCTCCCGCTCTGCTTCAGAGCCCTGAGTCAGGGGTCCAAGGCCAGAGGTCAGACCATTCAGTGCTTCACCGCAGTGGGGGGGGGGTGGGGACTGTGACTTCATTAAAGCTAGAACAAAAGCTGGAAAACACAAAGCGCGACGCTGTTGCCTACTCAATTCACATTCTTTGCTGGACGTGGGACAGGCAGTGAGGAACTGAGACCCTCCCCCGGCCCCCCAGTGCAGCTGTTACGGGCAATGAACCAAGGCCGGACCAGATGGACCATTAGCCATGCCAGCTACTCGGCCCCATGCCTCACACACGGAGTGGCCCCGTGACTGCAAAGCCGTGTTTGGTTTAAAAACACACATGTTCTCCTCCCGTGCCTCTCACAGTAGGTCTCTGGGCCTGCCAGATGCAGTCTTCTGTGTTTCACGGGTATCTGCGTGCTTCGTGACACGCCGGTCATGTGGAATAAAGGTGTGCCCCCCTGAATTGTGTCCCCCCCCTCCAATTTACACCCTGACCTTCCAGGCCCAAGAAAACTTTTACTTCTCACCAGCCAATCAGACACAATGCTTCTCGATCATCCAATCAGCACCAATCTTGGAAGCGACACTGCTTCCTTGACCAATTATAATGAAAGACACAAATGTGCAGACAGAGATTTATGAGTCATTACACCAGTAAAGCACTGACATGCCTCACGGCTTTTATTTTTCCATATAAAAATATTAATTTAATCAAACATCACCACTGTCGTCATCAAACGCTCACATATTAACAGAAGCAAAAACAAGCACACCATGAAATCCCAGTCATCTCCATGTGTCACTATCCGATCTTCCCACTGCTTGTGCTTTCACTGAAAGCGAAAATCTCTCTTAGCACTCCACTGAGTCTGATGTACTTTTCATATTTCCTTTGGAAAGTATTCGATTAGCCATTTTCAGCCTCCTCTCAGATTCCCCCACATGAGGAAACCGGCGTGAAACCCAAAAATACAGCAAACACCTGGGAAGGAAAAGCCTGGCCTCCCCCCAGTAGAAGCTCTTCCAGAATATTCCACAGCTCCCGTCCCAGCTGATTTTTTGAAAAACAGCTGGGAGGAATAACAAAAAAATTGAAAAAAATAAAATAAAATTCTTATTCGGTCAAAAAGTGAGTGCTACAATGGCAAGACTGTCCAAAAAATCAGGGACGTTCTCGAACGTGACCAAAAATCCTGGTTCAGATGGCAGAAACCCAAGCTTTGGCCAGAACATGAGCGACCTTTGGGGCGAGTGTCGCTTCTGGGCTCAGTCTGCTCACCATCCAGCTGCTAACATAACCAGAATCGGGGGGGGGCACACAACACCCCCTCCAACCCCTATCTTTAGAATACCCTGTGCCCGGATACCTTCTGCACCTTTCCTTCTCTCTCTGACCTTTCTAGGAGGAGACATTTGGATTTGGATGATGCTGAACAGTCACATTGTGAGGGGGGTGTTATTGCATATGGGTCCATATCGTGACAGGAAGTCCTGCGCCTCCCTTGAGAGGATGTCCCAGGATGGTGGGGGAAGTAGCTCTCCCCCAATCCTTATGTCCCCCAGGGCCTTCAGCGTGGTTCAGTCCATCCCGTCCTTGAACGCTGGTGCCAGTCTGTGTCTCCCCTCATTTTCAGCCGTTCACCCGTACGTATGCCACCCCGCCTGGCGCGGGGGTCAGGCTGGCCGAGCCCGTTTTAAAGAACGCCAGCTGGTGCCCTGCAGAGCGTGTGAAAAGTACAAAAGGGAATGGGTCAGGTGACAAAAGCCATCGTGCCACCGGCGGGAGTTTCGTAACGTCAGCGATAAAGCGGATCTGGGGCCCGGTGACGGGAAGGTTTGGGCCGATTACGCGGTGGTGGAGGCCCGCTCTATCTTAACGGGCTCGTTAAGAATTTCAACAGGCTAATCCGAGGGGAGAGAGAGAGATGTGACAGCCGTAGATACCGCGAGGGAAGAAAGGATGGGCAGAGCAAGTAGAGATGTGGGAAGGGGGGGGGGGTGGAGGGGGCAGGGTGGAGACAGAGAGAAGGAATGCGAGAGGCTTTCGGTCTAGACGGGCCTGTTTCAATAAAGATTAGCGATTGCCACGCTGACGTCTCCCTTTCAGCCTGCACTTTAATGAAGTGTGTGTGCAGTGTGGGGGGGGGGCGATGAGAGACAAGCCCAAGGAGGCCCCTATTACAGCAGATGTCCTTCTTCTCAGTACAGGAGCTGTTCGGTCTGGGTGATGTCATTGAAGGCTCAACCTTACAGCCCCCGGGTCACACACACAGATACGCAGTGATACACGCATGTTTGTATTCGTATCCCTACGAGGCCTCTCCATCCACCCAGCCCTAACCTTAACCATAAGGGTTTTTTTGATTGCAGATTTTTATACATTTTTATTTTAATAAAAATATAAGGGGACCGAAAAAAGTATCAAAAATACAGGTTTTTATCACATTTGTGGAGACATTTGAGATATACATACCCCCCCCCCCCACACACACACTGTCACAGAAGCCCCAGCATCTCACCCGTCCAGGTGGTCTGGTTAGTCATGACGAAGGCGCGACACTGGTTGTGGCTCTCACAGACAGCGATGGCCTCCCGGACGCTGAAGACGGAAAGCAGGCAGCCTTCGTGTTGATAGGATGGCCAGCAGCGGTAGTTCTCACCCGCGATGGCGGCGTTGGGCACGCGCTTGTACTCTGACGGAGGAAGCAGATCAACCACAATGTAAGTCTCGGAGGAGGAGGAGAGAGGAGAGGGGAGAAAAGGTGGAGGAGAGGAAAAGGAAACAGAATGAAAGGAGAGAAACAGGAGGAGAGAAACAGGGGGAATGAAAAGAAAAAGAAAGGCATAGATGGAGAGAAGGTTTTTATAAAGTACTTCTTTAAGGACTGTATTACAAGCCTAAAAATTAACCTAAATGGTAATACTACTTTTTCCCATGTCAGCTGGGGAGCAGGTGATGCAGTGATTAAGGACACTGTCATGTAACTCACATGGTGGGGATCCACGCTGAGGGATAAGCTTAACCTGAATGGCTCTCATCAGGCCAGTGTACAGTGCAGTTTTGGATAAAAATGAACAGGCCAACTGCATATGAACATGCAGAGGAGTGTGTGTTTTTCACAAAGAAGGCACAGGGCGTGGTTTGGGGCACGGGCTGGTGTCACTGAGCAGGGAGGAAGGGGGGGGGTGTTTATTGGGGTCAGGGGGCGAGAAAAATCCATCAGGGGGAATCCCTGCAGTAAACAAGGGGATTCACGCCAATCTATGATGGAGTGCCGTGACAGACAGAGGGGCCATGTGACAGGGCAAGTGTGGGGGGGGGGTGGTGGCTTTTGTGACCTACCGATTCACTCCTCCACATGGGTGTACACGTGTACGACAAGCATCGCTATTGTCTGAGTGTGGTCTGGGGGCGGCCCTGCATTGTGCACTCGACAGCCAGTCCGCAATGTCCTGCGACCTCCCCCAGCCACCCCTCACCCAACCCCCCCCACCATCCACGGCCCCGCTTTAATGCGCATTGTAAACGGAGTGCCACAAGGCCCCCTGCCATAAAGCATTCCACCGTCTCCAGGCAACAGCAGGCCTGACAGGAGTGACAGATAAAGAGGAGGATAAGTGAAGGGATGATTGAGGACCAACCCCCCCCCCCCCCCCCCCCATTTATAAAGGCTAAACTAACAGCCTCGCCTTTCTCCCCAAGCCTCCTCTCCCACTGAGCCCCTGTAGGCGAGCGACACCTTCAGACTCACAGATAAACATTTGCAGCTATGCCTGGGGAATACCTAGCACACCTCAAAATCAGGGCAATTCAGGACAGATGCCAGACGGTGGGGAATCCCATCTACTGTCACAGTTACGTTTTCCCTGTTGACCTCCCTCCCTGCAGGGGGCAGACTTCTGTGAAGAGTACTGCATTTAGTACTTATAGGTCATGTGTATGTATGAGTCTGTGTGTGCATGTGTGAGAAAGAGAGAACATGCCGGTCTTCAAGTGCTATTAAAAGTCTAGCGGCTAGGTTACGGAGAAGGCAGCCCCCTCAGTGCCCCCCCCCACTTCATCAGAGACCCACCCCCCAACCTGTCTCCATTCAGTTCTGGAACATGCACTGGCGAACCCTGTACGGCCTCTGTTATATACGGGGCTGATATACACTGCCATTTAGGAGCAAGAGGAATGACGTTTAAACCGGCTCGGGTTGGGGGGGGGCAGCCCCTAGCTATTTACTGTCAGCGGCTGAAGGTTGAGCTACCACGCGACCCTGACCGGGGGGGCACAGCAATAAATAACTACAACTATTAGATGTTTTATGGCAGTAATTAATGCTTTATGGAGCTCTCACTTTCTGCAAACGCGGGGTTAAAAACGCAGGGCGGGGTCATGGCCGCTACGTTGCACTAATCGCTCAGCAGAGTGCAGCCCCCCCCCGCCCCCCGTCTGCCACTGCTACCGCTGAAGGGCTTCAGCCTGCCCTGAAGGATTCTGGGTAAAAGGAGTCCTCTTCTGCAGCTGGAGAAACGGCTCCGAGAGAGACCCCTTCATGGAGACACTTTTTAACGTAAAACAACTTTTCAGCAATTTTATCGATCTCAAATACCACCAGCGTCGCCTTGCTGGGATGGAACTTCCCCCTCACTGTATTTTCACATCAACTCCACTGTCAAATTACCAAATTACCAATTACCAATACTTTAATTACCAAAATTGCTGAAATTGTGGTGGGATAAAGTAGGCAGGATTTGGCTCCCAGCGGCCGGCGCGCTGATTAAACAGTCCCATATGAAGCAGTTTGTGGCCCTGCCTCGTACACACGCCCCCCCCAATCCCTCTGTCATCGCCGCTGATTCCCGGCTCCACATGCAGCACATCCATCGCTTAAGGCGGAGAATCTAGACAAAAAGATCCAGGAGCCCGAACCCCGGTTGGTTGACGCCTCATCACTGTTGAGCTTCTGCAGCGATATGAAATGTAGATGCAGAGAAAGGGGCCTTATGGACTCCCACAGGACGGTCTGTCGGGGGGGGGGGTCCTTGCTGAAAAGGGTTAATTCTAAAGAGACACGTGTGTGTGCGTACACACACACACACACAGGCGCACACACACACAGGCACACACACACACACACTCAGCAGACTGAATGTTTCTGCCTGTCAGCAGTTCTCTGCCCCATCTTTACACCTCCAGTGGAGCGAAGCAGAGAGAGGCAGGCTACCTGGGTGGGGCCGGGGGCACAGAAAGAGTGATGGGGGGAATGA
>JAODJU010000115.1:792808-803274 GCA_026776725.1 Gnathonemus echidnorhynchus
TAAATTATTTGTACATTATTTTCTAATTGTCTATTGATCAACAATAATACTTTACAGCTTTATATCATCTTTTCAACCTTTTAAAATATTTTCGCTAATGAAGAGCATTGCATTTCTTTGGCTTCTTACAGTTCCCTAATAGAAAATGTTTAAATAAAGGCAGAAGTTGCGTATTTCTCGAAAAACTGGTGATTTAGGCTGTTATTACTCATTTTGGTAATATGATAGTGCTTTACTATAACTTTACACTTCTGACATTAATTAAACAATAATTCACTTAAAACGTGGTCTGCTAGATGATCGTTATATAAACACTTAAGTTTTCATTTCACGCATCTGTATTTATAAAGCTAAACGTTTACTTTGAACAATTAATTTGCGTTACTGAAGCGAGTGTTTTTTGTCTCCCTGAGCAATGTTCAAATTCGAATCGACCTTCATTTTCTAAAATTAGAATTAATTTTTGTTTTGTGACCGCTGCTTAAATATCATAGCTAACAAAAATCAAACAAACATTTGTTGGGAAATAATTCAGCCTGTTCCTGCGATTTTTTTAATTACATTTTTTTTATTTTAAAGCTTCTTTTTTGACTGTTTCAATATTGTCAATTAATTTCGGTCATAAAATTAAACACTTTTAAATAATTAACTACGTTTTAGATATTTCCTCGTCTTTTATATATCGACACAATACTGAATATTTCCGCCAAACAAGAAGCCTGTGTCCGATCGTTGTATGGACACGCTGTTTTATAACCGAACCACCAAAAAAGAGTTTATATAACCCTTTCACGCTGTTCAGAGGAGTTGATTATGAGTTCCCCGAGGACCGGACCGCTGCAGAACTTCCCCAAAGCAAATAAATACGGTGCAGAGCAGAACCGCGTCCGACTCCGCTCGGTGGCCCGGCTCGCTATTTATAAAGCCGCTCCGTCCAGCATGAACCAGGGCCGGCAAATCTTATTAAATAATGCTTAAAATTTCACTGACATTAAAGACTTTTCTGGCTGCATAAAAAATTCAGTTCACTCTTACAATTCAAGATGAAAACAACAATTATCAGGTCTTTGTGTTTTTTTTCCACGCACCTTGGAATACACAGCCAAGTGTTAGAGAAAGGTGTTAATTTCGACACGGACTAAGTATATCTTCACGCAGTAAAAGTCAATTTAGTAATTACACAGAATGTGATTTATGGTGTACAAATTTACCCCACTCATTCAGTAGAGTAAATGACCTCAAGTACTTTAGGCTATACGTGAACTGGATTCTTACCAGTTAAAAACATTCAATCGCACATTATGGTGTTTTTAAATTATATATGCTTCGTCCATCTACAGTAGAATACAATGTTGCAAGCGTGCAGTACTGCTTTAATACTTGAAGAAAAATCTCGCGCATGTTTCGAGCTTGCATTGCAACATTTACCTTCAAAATGTTGGGGTGCTGCAGTCGCTCCATCAGTGTCATTTCTTTAACAATTTTGAACGACGCGAGTCTGTAACAGTCTTCCGTCGAGCCATATTTCTTCACGCAATTTTCCATATCGTGTCCCCCGAAATCTACAGATTTCAGAGCCACCGACAAAGTGTCGTTCAGAGCCGCCTTGTATACAGCCTTGGTGTAGCCGGAGCCGAGATACTGCACGTTGGTCACATTGTCTATGCTATTGCAGCCAAGTAACTGCGTACCGTTATGGGTCCCGGGAATCACGTCAAATTCCCTTTGTGACCTGAGGTACAGAGATGCTAAAGGAGAAAGGTGCTGAGAATACGCATATCGATTGCTGGATTTCTCTGTTCCTTTATGGGATTCATAGCTGTTGTGCTGAGCGAGGTCCATGAGCCTCCGCCTCTCTAGGGGCCGAACTGGGTTGCCAGTCCCCGACCAAGACGCCTGGCGCTCTCGGTACCTTAGCACCTCTTCGTATCTCTCTCGGATCTGCTGCTGGAGATCATTCTGCTGTAGGCTGCTACTTGTGGGCTCTGTGTACCCCTCGACAGCCTCTGCGGCGACAGGACCGCTGATTTGAAGCTGCCTACCGTCTGCAAGGAGCTGCTGCTCCTGGTAGAATCTGTGCACCCGTCCGCGGTGACTCTGGTGGTGGTCGAAGCCGGGAATAAACAACAAATTCATCAGAGTACCCAGAAAGAAAGACAGGCAAAATCCACCAGCTACGACGATCTTTCTTCGCTTCATTGTCATCTGTTTCACTCTTGCCAGTGAAATCTTTGTCTTCTTTCAGCCTCCGCCTACCACCTCTGCAGATGTATACGAACCCAACAGCCGCAAGGAGCTTTTCACCGTCTCCCCAAAACGATTCTTGGAGTGATGAAGTATTCCGATGTTGTGACTGACGCGGTATAGGGAAGGTTCACGTTTTCATTTGCAGATATGGATGAAGCTAGAGTACAAGCTATGGATCCACCCCATATACGGCTGAACATGGTTACACTTGCCTCCGTTAAATGCAAACCCCAGCCACTACTTCGACCAGGCAGATCGAGCTGGGATCCACTCCCGTGCAGAAAGTCCTTGGGTGACTAAACAAGAGTGACGTTCGTTGACTGACAGCTTAAGTTGTCATCGAAGCGCACAGTAGACTGTAGTTCTATTAATACAGTTTCCCAACCAGGAGTGAGCTAAGACGACATTATTAAGACTATATTTCCCATAGTGCAAAGAGAAAAAGTCGGCCCAATAGGACTGCAGCTGAATGATACAGCGACGGTGGGCGGTCCTACGGCTCGTGTTCAACTTGCGTCTCATGTAACTCCACGCGTTGGCCGTTCGTTAAATTTGGAGTA
Source organism: Gnathonemus echidnorhynchus (assembly GCA_026776725.1). NCBI lineage: Eukaryota > Metazoa > Chordata > Actinopteri > Osteoglossiformes > Mormyridae > Gnathonemus > Gnathonemus echidnorhynchus. The sequence goes on from JAODJU010000115.1 coordinate 795,616, forward strand.
ATGGCTAAAATATTTATTTCCCTTATGTAAATTATATTTACTTATTTGTTTGTCTGTTCGTTTATCTTGTGTAAAACGTTGATAAAGACAATATTGTGGACCTTCTGACGTTTAGTTGCTGCAGGTAAATGTATAAATCAGCGTAATTTCCCTAATATTAGGCTGTAAAAGTTACATGATACAAACTACGAGTTGTGTTTATCTCAGTTTATATCCGTCGTTTTATTATAGGTAAAATAACCCCATATATTTTTAATGTACGACATTTAAATTCAGGCGAGAAACAAAAGTTAATATTTAGCTACTGTTTCTTTTTAAGCTAACTTTGAAAAACTGAAACGCTCAACTGTCCTGGTCTAAGACGTAGGCTGCCTGATTTATCCCTATTCACTACACTTGAAAAGAAAATTGAATTAAGAACGTTTCTCCATAAAATCAAAAAACTAAACGAACGGACACATTCTAAAAGTAATTAAATAATAGTCTGATATATGCTGAGGCGATATAAAGAATTCTTCGACTGAAATCTCACTCTATGAGATGAAACCCACTTTGTCTACTGTAAATAGCCTACGGTGCACCAGCGCCAACAAAGATGTCAGTAGAACCAGCGACTATTTGTACCGTTAATGGAGTTAAGGACGTCAGGTTCCGAATGACTGACACAAACCATATTCTGAAGGCTCTTTGTGGTATTTGGTATTGTAACCTAAGATATTTTCCGTTTTTATAAATTGGGTTTAAATTAGAGAAAACAGGGGGGCCTGAATTCATCGACCAACCAATCACTGGCCTGACGCAGGGAGCCCCGAACCCCGCTGAAGCTGTGAATTGCAAGGCTAAATGCCAATGACATGGCTATCCATCAAGTCCGTATTACCATGCTGTTAGCAACTAATTAACAAATACAATCAACCTGGAAACTGGACAAACAAAGCCGAGACAGCGGGACGCAGCCACAAGGCGGCCGGGGGCGGGAGGTACAGCCCCTTTAAGGATTTATACAAGGGTGCAGAAACTCACACTTGCTTAACTGCGATAATTAACGCGGAGAATAATGGTGAAATAAACACAGCAGTGTCGAAATTGAAGCGAAGGGCTATTATAACCTGATTAAATAAACGTTTATAGCTACTCGAATATGAAAATGTAATTTTTCACTAGTCTGCCTCGTTCCTTATTAATAATGCCACGCAGCTTGTTAAAGCAAGCGTTTCCTGGGTGACCATTTTCTTTTACTCATCTTTAGTCGTATGTAACTAACATTTGTTAAGCTTCCAGAGTAGGAAATAATCTTTTGGCCTCTCCGTTTTCTTGTTTTTTAAATGCAGGATCTGCGTAATTTTGGATGTTGTTTAGTTTGTTTTCTAGCTATGTAAAGAACGCGGAAAATAAATCCGTCCCAACCAGTAAATTCAACAGATGAAAACTGTATGCCGGATTTCTTTAAGTCATAATTCAGGAGGAAGAGAACTTGGAAACGTGAGGTGCGAGGTTGTCGTAAACGTGAGGAGTTTAAGACCTGCTTTATAGGCTACCATTTCAAGACAGTTCTGCCTCGATAACATGCAGCTCCATCTTCTGGACGCCAGTTTCAGAAAATAAATATTTTTAGACCTGTTTAATTTTGTAAATTACTTACGTTAAGTAAGTACTTACGTGTTTTGCGGCTGATTTTACAACTCGTAGCCTATGTTAGAATTGCCTTTATTTTTTAGGTCGGACAGTTTGCATAAATGACTGTTTACGTTTTCTCTCATAATTTACATAATACTAAGACTCAGAATCCCCTAAGGTAATACAATGTTAATTATTTTTTTACATTACAATGGGAAATGAGGCGGTGCACGAGCATTATTTATTCTGCATGCATAAAGTCATTTTCCAAGTTGCCTAATCAACAAAGACTTTCTGCTTCCACTGAGCCTTTCTTTTTGTTTATTCAACAGGAGGCCATTAAACTATGGCAGATGCGCGTCAGATTTAACTAAAATATCTGTGAAATCCACATCCGTTTATACCAGCTCAGAAAGGGACACAATCAGCTAAGGCAGCGCATTTCTGCAACCGCGACAGAACAACATGCGCCCGTGGTTCTTTACCGTATTAACTAAACAAATGTAAACTAAAAGATTGCTTTGCTACCATAAAACTGTCCACGTCTTGTCAGATACTAATTTAACGGGAGATGAGGCTTAATCTAGCTACTCCAGTAGCCGAGATCTTTTTTTCTCCCGTTTAGCCCGTTTAGTTGCGATACCCCCAACGAACTCGCGGTCCTTGAACTGCGAAACGATACTGGAAATTACATTTTCCAAATGTCCTACTTAAAATGAGACAGGTGCCACGTTAATATTTCCGATTCCTTGGCTGACGAAACGTCATTTGCGCTGCCCATTGTTGGCGCTTCTAGCCTGCGGGAGGCTCAGCGCGCCTCGGGGGCGCAAACACTCGTTAATCCCCACTAAATAAGTTCGTTTCTTTCGTGGATTTCGTTTGACAAAGGGATAAACACTGTGTGCTTAAAGCCACTGTGATGGAAGTTTCCTTAAAACGCGCGTTTTACATGTGAATCCGTGCAGTGGGAGTGGCAGGTAAACGGCACCACCAGCAAAAGACGGATTAACGACGTGGGCAGCGCAAAAATTATTTTCGGCTTCTAACTCTCGATTTTCAAAAGCACACTTTGTAGGCTTACAAGAATGTACAAATAATGTAATGCAGACCTGAGCAACAATGACGTTTGTTAATTATGAGTAGATACATAACCGTCGATTTCTACTGATTCATTATCTGTTATTTTGCTTCGTTTCACTTAGTACATGTTTACAGCAATATTTGATAGGCCAATTTGATGATGATCGTATTTCATGGTAGTTATAGCGTATAGCTATATTAAACTTTTATTAACTTTAGAGTTTTTTTTTCTCTGAAACAAATTATATTGCTTATTTTAGTACTGGAAAAATAATACAAAAAGCCAAGTTTCGACACCAGTATAACAGGACAGGACTTTCTGCACCCTCTCATTCATGGGTGTAGTAACTTATAATTGAAAATCACAGCTGAAAAACAATCGGTCTTAAAGTGTTAAAACCGTAAGTTATCGGCAGGCCCTTGCCTGGTGCGACTCATGAAGATGGACATTCTGCTTTTTTGCGCTGCTATTACATGGTATCGTACCGGGTTTCACTGGCCCCCGGTGTGAAGCAAATGTCGACAAAAATCTCCCGAAACCCAAGTGTATAGCAAACCTGGATCTAGGTCTAATATATGGGCGGACCTGTAGCATTTCCCGTCCAGTCTGATTTTATCCGATCCAAGTCCCAAAGAAAACCGAGCTCTCCCTCTCCGCCGTCCAACGCCTGACAGCTTAATGTGCATGATCTCAGCGGACAAAATACCACCACGCGTTAACGTTTAAATAAAGTTATTCTCTGGATTTCTTCGAATCCCTGTCTGTCTTTGAAAGAAGACAAGTTTTAATGATTGCTTGAACTGTGAAGTTAAAGGCTCAGCGCGGTGCTGCAGCGTGATAAATTGCAGCTCGAGTTGGAAGCGGTGTTTAATTGGAAGGTCACTTTGTGTACATGTAACTGTAATGTAATAAATAGTACTTGGTGAAAATTTGTTGGACTCGCAGAGGGAGAGTATGACATCTTTTTGAATCTTGCCGGAGGCAGAAAACTGCGAAGTCTGCCAACTGAATTACAGCGAACGCTCCAACCCCTGCCTTTTGTCTTGTGATTCTCCAAAAATAAAACGTTTCTGGCTGGATTTTCTCATACAGCTTCATCTTCAGATCTGTTTTTAAAAAACGGTGGTTATTTTATTCTCAAGAATGTGGGTTTGAAATTAGACTGATTAATTTTTCAAATGGACGAATAATTCTGTAATATGGTGTTTGTAATGGAGGGGGGGGGGTTGGGAGGTGAGCCTATGACGGTCACCATTCAGTCACCCTTCCTGAGTTTATGAGCCTCTGCCTACAGTGTAAATATGACCCTGAAATGAGCAGTTTGAGGGAGCCATTATGGTTAAGTCTGTGTCCCATGTCTGCGCAGAGGCTCTCTGTGTTTACTCACCAGTTAACCTCCTGTGTTTTAAACCAGCTTAACATCGGAGGGGAGGGTTATGTTTATGTCAGCCTGTGTGAAAGCGTTAGTTTTATAAGCAATTTGCGTTTGATGGCACACTGATTCTGGGGGGAATGTGGGAGAGTAGTGTCTAGATGGGGGGGGGGGGGTAGTCACTTTTTATCTGCCTCTTTATCACAATCTGTGTTAAATGAATAAGCCAGAACTGGTCTGTCTGCTTCCTGTCTCTTGTGGGCCATCTGTCAAAACCATGTTTGGTGCCAGCTGACAGAGCGGGCACCCTATAGACAACATAAGCAATTGCTTGGGGCACCTTTTGATTTGGAGGGGGGGGGGCATTAGAAAAGCTGTGAATAAAATCAGAAGAAACACCTCTGGTTGCATTCTGAGACATTACAAATATTTACGCTAGCTAGAATATTTTAGTAACATACACACTAGGTAGTTAGCAGCCAAATACATGTGCTACTGAAATATAAATATAATAGTAGTCATTATTTCATATAGATAAATTGTCAAAAATTGTTTTCTGCTGCTCCAGGGTGGGCGCTCAGGAGAATCTTGCCACTGTCAGAAAAAAAGTACCAATTTTTACCTTTGAGGGTGCAATTACGGTCATATACACCAGGACTAATCCTTTGGAAACAGTCATAGTCCCCTGGGAGTGATCCTATGGAAACAAACACCCCAGGACTGATCCTATGGAACCGTCATATACCCCAGGACTGACCCTATGGGAACGGTCATATACCCCAGGACTGATTCTGTGGAAATGGTCATATTCCCCTGGGAGTGATCCTATGGAAACGATGATATACCCCAGGACTGATTCTATAGAAATGGTTATATACCCCAGGACTGATTCTATAGAAATTATACCCCGGGACTGATTCTATAGAAACGGTCATATACCTTAGGTCCGATCCTATGGATATGGTCATACACCCCAAGACTACTTCTATAGAAACGGTCATATACCCAGGACCGATCCTTTGGAAACGGTCATATACCCCAGGACTGATTCTATAGAAATGGTCATATACCCAGGACTGATCCTTTGGAAACGGTCATATTCCCCTGGGAGTGATCCTATGGAAACAGACAGGATTTAGGGAGAACTTCTGAAGTATAACAAAAGGAACATAATCTATGAGCTCCCACAAAAAATAGCAATTGTATTGTTACAGCTGACAGCAATATGATGTGTCTGAGGGCTAGGCAAAGGAAAGAATGACACAAAGTATGACCCAATCTTGTTTCACCAAAAGTCTTGACAACGCTAAGCATGTTACAGTCTGGTGCTCAATCTCTGTTCATTACTAGCAGAAATATCTTGCACCGCTGATTCTGAACTTCTGACACCTCTGCCACGGTACCAAGCAACGGCACGCAACAGCGATGACATCATATTCTGAAAATTTCCTGCAACCCAGCACCCCCCACCCCTCCGGACTTTGACTCTCTAGGAGAAGTGAGACTGGGAAGTGGTGCATTGTTTATCCTGCACAGAATGTCAAAGGTCAGCAGGGGGCATTCTGCTGGCTGGGTTTATGGGACAAGGCCTGAGGTCTTCCTCCATGTCGAGGGGATATCTTCAGCAAACATTTGCACCTGACAGAAGCCTGGGCCATGCAGGGAGGTGAGGAGCCTGCCTAGGAGAAGAAAACAACATTTAATTCCAGCCTTGGAGCAGCTTGAAGTTTGGAAAAACCTGGGGCTTAAGAAAAGACTTCAGCCCTGCAGATTTTGCTTAAGTATGGCTACAGGAGCCCGTACGCTAACAGAGCATTAATGCTAGTCCCATTTTAATGTTATAGATGTTTGAGGACTTGGGGGGGTCTGACTGGCACAGATGTTTCCATTCAGGGATGTCTCATAAACACAGCCCGCAGGTCAGCTCAGGTCACTCTATCTATTTGTGATATTATTCAGTATCGGCATCCAGGCAGAAAATCAGATCGTTGCTTTTCCAGTCTATTAGCCCTCTGGCTGGTTCCTGTGGTTTGCAAACCCCCTCTAGGCTCGTCCCAGCTTACCCCACCCCACCCTCAGGGGACGAGGGCCAGCGAGTGTTTCTGATGCCGGTGGTGATAGTGTCAGTGTGCTGCAGCGCTCAGCCGACGCAGTGCTGCTAATAGGGCCTATCACCCGCCTGTATGTGTCACTCTGGTGGCCGCACCCCAGCTGCCTCTCCCCCCGGCTGCCTCTCCACCCAGCTGCCTCTCCCCCCGGCTGCCTCCACCCATGGCTGCCTCTCCTCCCAGCTGCTTCTCCCCCCGGCTGCCTCCACCCATGGCTGCTTCTCCCAGCTGCATCTCCCCCTGGCTGCTTTTTCTAGCTGCCTCTCCCCCTGGCTGCCTCTCCCCCTGGCTGCTTCTCCCAGCTGCCTCTCCCCCTGGCTGCCTTTCCCCCTGGCTGCTTCCCCTCCCAGCTGCCTCTCCCCCTGGCTGCTTTTCCCAGCTGCCTTTCCCCCTGGCTGCTTCCCCTCCTGGCTGCCTCTCCTCCCAGCTGCCTCTCCCCCTGGCTGCTTCTTCTATCTGCCTCTCCCCATGGCTTCTTCTACCAGCGGCCTCTCCCCCCAGCTGCCTCTCCCCTCTGGCTGCCTCTCCCCCCAGCTGCCTCATCCCCCCAGTTGCCTCTCCCCCAGCTGCCTCTCCCTCCCAGCTGAGTGATCGTTGCTTGTTCACTTGCTCGATTTGTTTATCACTTGTATTCGGATAACGGGGACCTCCTGTTTCACTGACACACACCCTGTCTTCCATCTATTCCTTCATCACGTGCCCCTTTCCAGACCTTCCCATCTGTCTCTGTAAATCCTTATCTCTATCTTTCTCCCCTGGGTTCCCTTATTACCCCCCACCCCTCACCCTAGCTAAGTATGGCTAGCAGTACTGTGGTGATAGCTGGTCACTCTCTGAGACCAGGATGAATATACAGGCCTTCGTCAGTGTATCTATGCATGTGTGTGTTTGCATGCGTGTAATCAGCCTGGGTTTGGGCTGATGTAAACTCCCAGCACACAGCATTATGTTTTTGAAGGATGCTCTGTCTTTATATGCTAGATACGATGACAGTGAACATAAGCGACTGTTTATAAGGGGAGACACTATGCAAAGTTGTTGGGACAGGACTTTCATCCAAAAGAAGAAAACGGCCCACATGGGACATATTCAGGTCAGTTCTGCTCAATGTGCATTTTGTTGTTGTAATCTTGCAATCTTCGATCTTCCTGCAGAGGGTATCTCAGCCTATGAAAACATCTGCCATTTAGGTCAAAAAAAGGAAAAGTCAGAAATAAACTGGGGAAGTTGGGCCACTAAGTGCCGAATATCTCCTTCGTGCCCGGCTTTGCCAGCCATTCAGAGCTAATCTCATACCCTCCCAGCATTAACGAGGGAAAAGGCGGGGGTGGGGTCACTTGGGTGGGGCTGTCGGCAAACAGGCATTGTGCTGGGTGAGCACGTGGGTAAACAGATAGTGATGGAGGGAGAGGGAATCGCACGGTGGAGTTAAGTACAGGGGCAAACAGTCTTATGTCCCTCTAGGCTCAGCAGGATGAAGC
>JAODJU010000115.1:844993-865239 GCA_026776725.1 Gnathonemus echidnorhynchus
GCAGTGGGAACCATCGCTGCTTCACACTGCCCCCCCCCCCCCCCTTATAAATTATGTAACAACAGGATATTACTTTTGTGTTAACTTTTTATTATTAACACGATGATGCTGTCAACATTAAGCAATAAGAAAATACACAATAGATGCATGACGCAGCTGAGGACCTCTGCAGAGACGCACACAACGGCGGCTGCTGCAAGTCTTTGGCTGGTTTTCAAAATGCTTTTCATCATTTCTTCTTTTTATTTGCAGTTGTCGTTAACACCCACACAAAACAAATGTAAAAATCAAAACAATATATCATACTTTTCAAATTGTGTAACACTTCATAGACAATAAAAATAACTTCTTTTTACAAAAAATTATAAATATTCTGTTCTCATTTTTTCCTTCAATGTTTATACAAAACAGAACTATACAAATCAAGTTTTGCATGAGATTGATTCGATATAAACAAAATATTAAAAATAAAATTAAAAAGTAAAACGACAGCAGGTCTGTGATGAGACAGGCAAAGCCATCTGGTAAGGCCTCGCTGGATATTCATACCGAACAAAGCAGCAAAACACAACGAAACGAAATGAAATTTATGAAGGAGTTCACACATGTTTTCTCCTAAGGCAACAAGCCCATTCGCAACTCAGGGCTCTGGGTTTTTTAATTATTATTCTTTTAGCTCTTCGTTGTAGAGTGCAGTCAACAATATAGGTCTCTCTTCCCTTATTTTGGCTGGATTGAGAAAGGCATATGTAGTTTACCAAATGAAAACGTACAACTGTCAAATTGGGAACACAGACATAGATGAGTAGAATGATGTGTAGGATACACGTATAAACACATACACATAAACAGGTATGAAACTACCTATAATCCACTGTCTAGTTCAGTCATAAATGGTCATTCTACTCTATCCCATTGTGAAGTCACGTGCAACGGCATGTTCTCCAGATGGACATCATCAGCAGATACTACAGAGCCCTCCTTATGAAAAATTACTGAAGCATTTTGACACCCCCCTACCCACCCTTCCAGCCCTGTCAGTACTTACAGTATATATACCCCCCCCCAAAGAGCATTTATTTGTACCAGACAACTTCAACCTTTTGTCAATGACGAACGCACTCAGCTCACATGAAGCCCAAAAGCTAAAGTGGTCGTCCTGAGTGGTGACCTCACAGATCTAAGTGCATAAACAGCAGAAAGCCACTATTTGCTGTTCATTCAAGGAGGTCACCTCACACTTAGTATCTGTGAATAAGGGCACCGTCTAAACGACCCAGTGCTTTCCTGCCTCTGACGCTTGGGACGGAGAGAGGAGGCTCGAGATGACACCACTACCCAGCTCTGCAGCACCAAAAAGGCAAGTACCAGGAAGGGCCGTTTCTACTGCAAGGCAGTGCTTGTAAGAGCTTTTAAGTAATAAAATCAAAACCTCAATTTCTGTCAGATGCATCCCACAATAAAAGCATTACTTCATATTATTTTCTTTAACATGTCATCAGACTGTAAACCTATTGAATTAGATAAACCAAAACTGTCGGTCAGTTTGTTCATGTCTCAGGGGTGCCCCCTAGAGGAAAGTCCAAGGACTTGAACCTTCTGAGCATTTAGTGAACTGTATTCATTCAACAGTCCCCCAACACCGTGGCCACGGTGTCCGACGGGGATTCACAACAAGGCCGCCACTGTAGTGATAAATTACACAAAATATCCATCACTCAGAGCCTGAATGACAAAGGCAAAAAAAAAGAAAAAAAAAAAACAATTGTGACAATTGTGATTGCACACTTCCAGCGTTTCCATAAACAGGAGGATCCGTTTCTAGGCATTTTGATTGTATAGACAACCAAACGCTGAAAAGCAAAGGATCACTCAAAATGAAGGAGATAAACCCCAAGGACTATACATTAACAACAATGTGGAATATCACACCTCAATCTGAGAGCTGCATTACCCCAGTACAAAGCACTCCTCAGAGTCGGGGTCACATACCTGTAAGGTACAAAAAAAAAGTAACGAGCGCATGCTGAAATAAAAAGGACTAACCGTAACGGCATAAAAACCTGCTACTTAAAAATACATTTAAACCAGAATTTTCATAGGTGTGGCTCACTTCAGGTTTAGGGTTATACCACAAAGACGAGACTAGACAGACGCACATAAGGACAGACACAGAGGAGTGACATCATCACTTAGCGCCAGCTGAGGGGCGGGGTTTTCCGCCAGCATCTCACACTGACATGCAAATGAGCGTGCATAAACCACTCGCGCACCAAGACGAGACGCAGAAAGCGAGCGACTGGACGCCGCACGCGACGCAGACGGCCCTGCCGCCCCAAAGCTGCGGCCAGGGTGAAGGCGAGACCGCGGTGACGGGGCTGACGGGGCGTTAGGCCCCATCCCTTCTGTCCCAGTACCTCGCCACCTGTCAGTCAAAGCGGTGAGAAGACACGAGGGAGGAAAAGAGCATGAAAAACAGGTGGGGCAACATGGCACTAACATTCAAGAATGCTATTCACAGCTGCCTCCAGGGCTGAGTCTGCGTCGGCTGGGGACTTCAACAGGTGGGGGCTGTTCTGGCCGGCATGGGGGCCCATGAAGCCACCTGCGCTGTGGCTGCTGGCATTGCCGTCGACAACCATGCTGAGAGAGCAGCCTTGGGTTTTCTTGGGGTCCAGGACACTCTTGATGGCAGTCTCCAGGTGGGCACTGATGGACACCCCTGGCTGCTGCTGCTGTAGCGTCCCCCCTCCGGGGTCCTTGCAGCCGGGCTGAGGCTCTGTCCTGACCGAGGGGTCCCTCGACCCTCCTCTGAGCTGCACTTCTGTGAGCGTGCCGTCACCATGGCGATGGGTGAAGCACGTCACCATGCTGCTGGTGAGGCACGGGAACTCCCGCGGCAGGTCGGCCATGCTGACTGGATCTGCCCCCCCAAGGGGACTAACCTGCTTGCCCTTTCCTGTCTGCGAGGGCTTCGGCAGACAGCAGAAATCCTCCAGGTAGCCCTCTGGAAGAGGAAGAGCGGTCACACGATGCACCTCGCATAACACCATTAAATCACACCGGTTACCCCAGCTCTGCTAGGACCTCCAGCTTCCTACATGTTCATCCCAGTACCAGCACAGCAGATTCAGCTAATAACCTAAATACCATTCCCAGTGAGACCAATCAGTTGTTTGGGCTGGTACAGTATATGATGCCACCACTTCACCTGCATGCGACTTCTGAAGTCGACATGATTCTGGCTTAATATAGCACTGAATCACTATGTCATTTCAGATGGGGGGGGTACAGTCTGACAGCTGGATAAACATGCAAGTCAGCCCGTGTGAGAGAAGAGGCAGGCTGACAGGTAGTCCTGTTGGCTTCATGGACTGACACACACAGACATTAATAAAGAGAAAATTAGAAGGACACTGGCCTTCATTCCAGGATCCTCTGTGAACCAGACTGTTGATTAATCCAATGAGTTCCTCTAGGAAATGATACTGCAGTGGGCTAAGTACCATGCCTCCGTCCATGACTCACCTGGGTCCACCATGGCCAGTCGCTTGTCCTGTGTTAGACAGCGCCTCTCCTCTTGGTTGAATGTCCTGTCAATCATCACTATCTCTGATGAGGGACACACCCGCTAGAGAAATGGCAGACCGATATTTATTTTTATGTTAGAGGGAGGGGTGTTTTGTGTTATGCTAAACCACCAGAGAGACCTGAGATTATCAGATTCTGGGCTCAGAAGAACAGAATGCAGAATATCCCTTGCATCCAGCATGCATCACTGTTTGAGCCTCTTACAATGTAAAACTCCTGTGTATTATGGCAAAGTGCTTACTTCAGCCTCGACCAGTAGGAGGCGCTGGTATTTGTTCAGCATGGCCTGGGTTCGCTTAAGGGCATGTGAAGCTGCCTCATCAAACTCCTCGTCCACTTTGATGAAAAGGAGGCACGTCGTTAGTGTCTGCTGGCCTTGTGAAGGCTGCGATCGCAATTGCTTCCTGTAAGGGAAACTGGAGGACGGTACCTTTTCTGAGGTCATCGCTGGAAGGCAGGGCCCCCTGGAACACGTGGTACGCAAGGAGCCGGCGGGCTGCATCCTCAAGGGAGGAGAACGGTGACCGGTCTGGTGCCAGAGCCCTGGCCTGGTCCCACTGGAGCTGCTGGAGGATCCTGCAATATTGCAACATCAGGCAGGTCAGCATGGACTCATAAACAGAGTCAGAGTCTCATACACAGCTAAGCAGAGGCAGGTAAAAAAAAAAGAAGCAGGGAGGGAGAACATGGAGGACAAGTTGACACTTACATGTCACTCTTGGTCAGCTGGCGGGGAGCAGGTCTTTTCAGCATGCTGACCTGCGTGGAGTAGAAATGGGCTAATTAAAATCACACCTCACCTGACATTCGGCCTTGACAGCGTGCACTGGCCTCTCAGGGGCCGTACGCTCAGCGTGGAAGGTACTCGCCTGACTGCCTACTGTGGGAGTAGAGCCAAGTTGGTTTGGCAAGTACACCACCGTTTCCAGGGCCGCAGATGCCTTCAACGCTGCAGGGAAAAGCAAGTGTTACTTCACAAACATCAAGCTGGCCCATGTTCAAACAAGATGAAGGACATGTGTGGTGTGTGAGGGCCCTAACGTCAATCTACCCCTGAGGGCTCTAGAAACAGTCTACCGACTGTGCTCTCTACAGTGGAATACCACCCATTTTACCTGTGTGGCCAAGCAGGTTGACCAGCTGTGGTTGCCTCTGCCCATCTTGCATCTTGGTAACACTTGGTGTGAATTGCGAGTCCTGGAAGGAAAAAGAAGTTTAGTGCTGGTCCAGGAAAGAAATGGAGAAAAATCCATAGTCATGGAGCCTCAGGACATGGCAAAGTATGACATCACATCAAGGTCCATTCAGTGACTGAACACTCGCCTGGTTCTGATGGGGTAAATGCGTCTCAGGCTGCAGCTGGTGGGTGGAGTCCTGCTCCCGGGAAACCAAGAACTGCGATCCCAGCTGAAGCTCCTGGCCCCCCGGAAGCGCCGTCCCTTGCATCGTCTGCACCTGAGTCGCGTACCCAACGCTGGCCGAATCCGTGGCATTGACAAGCGCATAGTGGCCCTGAACGGGGGCAGAGCCCAGTGTGCTGGAGCCAGCGGTGAAGGCCACAGGGGCTTTTGCTGCCACCGCCGGGGTCTGAGACATTTGGACTAAAGCTGGGGAACACTGTCCCAGCTGGCTACTCACCACGCTCTGGTTCACCACCAGCTGCCCCGCTGTCAAAAAGTTCTGCCCAGAGACAAGCTGCACAGCCATGCTCTGATTGGTCAGGAATGCCCCAGAATAGGTGCTGGTGGCAGTCTGAGTCACGAAGCCTTGGTTGGATGTACCCTGGACCTGCGTCTGTAGGACCTGCCCGTTCAGAGCCTGGACGGCGGGCGTGGCTGTGCCAGGGGTAAAAGGCAGAGAGGAGGGCAGCCGGTATTGCCCCAGGGGTAAGCTGGTCTGGTGCTGCTGCCCCACAGCCGAATGGATCACTATGCTGCCCGAGTGGTTGGCCACCTGGGGGCCCAAGGTGGGCTTCTGGAGGCCTGGCTGGTTCACAATGTTAACAGTCATCTGTTGGGGGCTCTGGGTGGGGCCAGAAGCGTAGGTGCCACTGCCAGGGACCGGGCCTTGGGGCTGCAGACCCAAGCCACTGACACTGTATACAGTCTGCCCCCCTACCTGTAAAGGCTTAGGCTGAATGGGCTTAACCAGCATCTGTGGGGAGGGACCTCTCTGGATAATGATGTTCTGGAGGGGTATGGGCGTCGTGCTGCCTTTGAAGGGCATGGACACCTGGCCGCCGCCAGTAGAGGGGCTGAACGTGGCTCCCGGTGTTGCCCCAGTGGCACACGATGACCTCTGGACCAATGCGCTCCCTGCTAGCCCGGGTGAGTCGGGCTGACCCGGCTGCAGCAGGATCTGAGGCCGCTCTAAGCTGCTGATAGTCACCATAGAGGTGGGCTCTCCGAAAGATCCCATTAGCTGGATGTGGGCGGCCGATCCATTTGGCACAGCTGGAGGAGGCGCCCCCTGGTGGAAGCCCTGGGACTGCACTCCGGTGAACTGTGCACAGGGAGACATGCCGACACCCCCGGACACAAGCTGCTGAGGGAATGCCAAGGAGGAGGTGGGAGATTCCAGGAGAGCCTCTTGCGCCAGGGTCTGCTCCGTGATGTCTGCCTCCTGCAGAGACTTCTGGAGGATGTCGAAGGGCTGCTCCTCCCCCAGCTCCGCCGCCGACGGCGAGGCCCTCCCTAGCTCCTCCTCGATGAACTGAAGGCTGCTGGGGAGCTGCAGCGTGGCCCCATCCACCTCACCCAAGTGGTTGGCAGAGTCGTTCAACACGGAGACAGGGTCGGCCTATCAGAGGAGAACGGCGGCGTGAGTGCGACGGCGTGAAGGGCGCCGACGACCCAGAGGATCTCATGGGTGCAATGAAAAAGGGCAACTCTTACGGAGCCGCTGATGAAGAAGCTGGCCGAGCCAAAGGCCGCATTCGCCACATCATCTTCATCGATCTGCAAAGAAAACATCCACCTTTAAATACATGACTGAGTTAATATTATTACTATGGAGGTTATCAAAGATGGCACAACCCAAGGAAAAAATCTCTCATAAGGTACAAGACAATCTTCCCCTTTGTTCACCCAGTTCCTTAAGAGCAGCACTATTTCTTGCCTCAAAACGTTTCACGTGGTATACGGACAATCGTCATGAAGGCAAGAGGAAATGTGTAATTGCCAGGAGGATCAGTTCAGCGGCTGCAGACTAAGCAACTCCGAGGTGGGGAAGGAGAAGCTAAGCCACTGGAAGTCAATCTACGGCCCTATTCCCCACCGAAGGTCATGAACCAAGGTAATGACCAAATGCAAAAGGACGCAAGTACAAGCAGACAAAATATGGTTTCTCTCCAGGGTTTCTGGACTAAATTTCCATGACCGCGAGGAATTCTGGAAGGACCTTGCTATTAGAGCTGGAATTCCTTTGCATTGAGAGGAAGCAGCTCATGTGGTTTTGACATCTTATAAGGATGCTGCTTAGTTGCTACGTGCCAAGCTGGGAGTCTCCTTGAATGAGCTGCAGTCTATGGCCTGACCATCAGGACCCTCACAAGGAAACAAGGAAATGATGGACATATGGACTGATACAGACAGAGAAGAATACATATAAATTATTTTAATACCCATGATATATGCCTTGTAAAATTCTATGTAAATACTTCAGAATTCAGCTACTCTAGCAAGACTAATTCTCTGGTTGCATAAACTTAATGAAATGCTTTAAATAAAATGAATAGCTTACTGATTTGTTGCTGGAACCATGAAGATAATCATTCAATGCCTGCACGTCTCTGTGGGACAGAAGCAAGAAGATTAACTCAGGATCAGGAACATGATTGTGGGCCAGAGACTGGAAATCTAAACAACACAGGAATGTCTGAGAGTGCAGGTCTAACAGTCTGAATGCCAGAGCGTCTTCTGCATCCATGTTTCAGGCCAAATTTTCAAAAAAGGGGGGAGTGGGAATTTTAAATGGAAAAAAAGATCTCGCCCTTTGAGACTCACCCTATGATGTCTAGAAGACGGCGATCATCTTCATCATCCATGGTGACTGTGTGGCAGGGGGGAGGGGAAGGATGTCATTTGTGACACTGAAATTACACTTGGCCTAGTGCCACAAGTAAATGACTTGATGCATTGCGGGACACGCTAGTCACTCACGTGTTTACAGGAATCATGGGACTTCTTATCGGATGCCTCTGAGCTCCTACACAGACAAGAGAGGCAATGAAATGTAAAAGTGGGAACCAATCTCAATCAAACCACCATTAGAATTCTAAGGCTAGTAATCTCATAGGTAGATTATTAAGATATAAGTAAATTAATGAGGCTGACTTATGGTTGCCTGAAACAGGCCAACAGAATACGAACAAGTAACAAAATGATGAGAAATAAAGCGGCATTCTGATGTTCAAGCAGGCCATTGTAAAGCTTATGGGAATTCTGAACTGGTCATCATTGAACTCATGTAAATGACTGACATCACGATAAAGAATCAGCTACTCACCAGGTTATTTAATCCCATGTCACTGTCTTTACTCAGAGGTATATACCATTGTAAACAAATTTCCCATGACACAATTTATAACACAAGAATGATAACAGACTGTAATTCTCTCTAAAATCACCAAACTATCTGATAATATTCCACTCCAAAACCACTGAGAAATCATGTTTGTAACAGCATTAAATCAATACAAATTTGGGCCTTGCTTCTGGGGTATTAGTGATCATGTAAACTGTTAAATGACTCTTTGGAAAAGAGAATTTATGATTTTAACACACAAACATCCACTTCACCAGCAACCCAGGAGCAAAATGAAAGGAGCAACTCCACTGGTGCGACCAGAGCCAAGTGCGAGTGTTTTCGCTGCCAAGAGTTGTGTGCAAAACAAACTGAAAAAAAGAGATTCACACTTTCACATGCACTAATGGGACCACCAACAGTGCGGGTACAGTGCGCATCCATGTGACAATCACCACACCCAAGAACCACAGAAAAGATCTCAGCACCATATAAAAATACCTTCCACTGTAAAAATAAGGAACAGGGGACTATAGGTTTGACAGGGCTCTGTACCATTTATGTGTACTGGAAGACTGCATGAACTAAGTTGTTTTAGGCAGGTAAACAATACATATTTTATATGTATTACACAAACACACACACACACACACACACACATATATATAAATAAATAAATGTGTGTGTAGATATATGAACACACACAAAATTATTTAAGAAAATATAGACGGAATGTGGGTGGCGTAAGTGCCACACCATATATACAGACATACATGTATGCTTGCTTTTATATACACATTGAGGGCGGAACCAAAATGGCGGCCTGTCCTTGTCTTACTGCGCCACACAACTTGGCTCTTTGCCAGACTCTCAACAAAGGCAGATTATACTGCCGGAAATTATTTTTATTTTCAACCTCAATCACTATATAACGTGCAGAATAAAATATAGTTTGAATAAAATATTTTGCGTTAGTATGTGAAATAAACCATCTGGTCAAGGGGGAAAACACGGAAAGGCCCAGGCTTGTAATAACCTTGAAAATGACATCAATAATTTCACTAATACTAAAAATTACATTTTAAAATAAGCAGCTGATAGAAAATAATATTCATGGTTTAGTCCGAATAACAAATGGAAATAAAAAAAGTCAACACTACTCCAAAGCAATCAGCCCAGACAAAAGACTTTTTAGCCAATTTAATAGCTATCTAATCGGTTTATGCTTAAAAATAAAAACTCAAACATACATACATTTCGCCTCTTTATTTCATTAGATTAAAATCATACAACACATTCACAGAATATTTATTAAAATACACAAAAATATACACAAGGGAAACAGCAGCACATTTGACTGCTCGCAGCGGATAACAAGCTACAGCTAGCTAACAATAAACAACACTCGGACTGGAAATGAGATTACTATTAGTTGTTAAAAAAATCCTGCGCTCTATGACACAAAATACAAACGTGACCAATAAAAAATAGACATTTAAAAATAAAGTCACACCGTTGCGAGGAAGCGGATTTTTAGAAAAGTAGCTCGGTACGGAAGTTTATTTCTTTCTTTTTTTTGCCAGAGCTCAACACGGGGAGGGGGCGGAAAATCGACGCAGGAGAGGAAGAAAAAACTAATTTTAAAGCAGCTCAATCACACCGAGTCACCGAAACGTTTCCCCGGATTAGCTGTCGGTGCCTCCGCGCCGTCGCCCACCAGCTTCCCGTCTTTCGCTCGCTAGCTGTACGGACACCCTAAGGCGACTCTGTCCGCCGCGTCTCCGAGCCGAGCCGCGGCGCTTCCCCTCGTGCTAAAACGGACGGATAGTGGAGATCGCCTCGTTAGGGCAGACGCTCCCTATGCTAGTCCCGCTTCGCACTCGGCTTTCCCGAACCCCGGTTCCCAGCTCGCCCCGCCGCCGCCGTCCACTTTCCTTCCTTCACGGAGACTGCGAAGAAAGGTCCAGCCTTTTATCATTAACATCGTTCCTAATTCTTCCAAGCACGGCACGGATGAAAAAGCCTGGGACGCAGCCGATGGACGGCCGATCGTCCGCCTGCTCCGCGGATGTGCAGCCGCACCTCCCGGCCCAGAAGCCGCCTTAGTCTAATGGACTCTCCCTCTTCCCCGTGATCTGGCCGTATGGGAGGCTCGGCTCTCTGCCTATCGTGGCTGCCTGAACTGGCTTAGATAAAAAAGGACGTCTATAAATATTTATTTAGATTTGCATAACATCGAGACGATTAAAGAAAAGGCTAGCCCTTGTTCCCGTCTCACCCCTCTTCTTGAAACCTAATATCTCCATTTGGCAACTTTTAATTTGCTCCCCCTCCCTTCACCTCCTCCTCCTCCTCTCCCTCTCTCACTCTTATAGCTAGCTATATATTTTTCTCCCTCTCCTTTTTTTCCTCTCAGATAGATTTTTCCCTCTCTCGCTCTCTTCCCTCCCCGAAGGAAGGGGAGGAAGGAGGTTGTGTGTTTTTTTTCCTCCTTGAAATTTTTATCACAAAATTATAATACACTCAAAGGGGAACTCACCGTCATGAAAAAGCAGTGCCTTGTCAACGGGGTTTCCTCGCCATCACATCAGGGGCCAGCGGGGCAGTGCCGCTCCTGCAGACGGGCAGCAACTGCAGGCAAGCAGCCCCGAGGAAACTACCACGATCTCTGCACACAGAGAAGCAACAGAGGGAGGTTGTTAAAGCCATGCACGGTGCAATTTAAAATATAATATATTAATTTGGGCTCCAAAACAAAAATGCATTCGAAAAAACGGTACTTGGGGAAATTAGGACGTTCAAAGCAGCAGGGTGCTGAATTTGAACTTGACAGCTCTATAAACTCGAACACAAGGGGGCAGAATTGCCAACTTGGCGTGGAAGTTTATGAAGGAACGCAAAAATTAAGTTTTTTTCTTTGCAAATGGAAAACTTTAGGTGTCCATGGCAGGTCTAAAGTTAATATTCCATACAGTTATAAATCATATAAAAGAGGACTAACATTAACACAAAGAAGATACCCTGGACAGCTGAATTCAAGCATTGCGCGTCATACATTCAATTAGAATGAGACACATACACAATAAAATTGTGTGTAATATAACCTGACAAGTTGACTTACTAAAATGAATTTAAAATATATGGCTAAATATTGCTGAAGTGTGCCATATAAATTCACATGACTTGAAAGTACACGATAAATACATATCCGCATAACTACCTCTTGTTAAACCGGTCTGGTTATTATGACTAAAATTACTCTGGTCATAAAGTACTCTGCCATGCCTAAACGTAACACTGAGTCTAAAATCCTTATTGAAACATGACCTCTCAACGCGGCTCGTGTTAATACATCGTGGCAAAATAGAATTATCTCAATCTGTTTTAAGAAAATAGTGAAAAGTTTTATGTAATGTTTATGTCAGGCTTTGCTTGTTGTATACTGATTGCAAGATGGCCTGTGCTCCTGGAAGCGGTTTTATAGTAATCAGTTAATGATAAAGCAAAACCATACATCTGTTTGCGTCGTTGCTGCTTGGAATACAATGAAATTATATAACACCAGTAGCGTAACTCTCCTATAAATTTCAGTCAAGGTTTTTAAAAATTCACAGTGAGCTTCCTGATATGCAACTAGGTCACGTTAAACCAATAAGAAAAGCGAATGCTGGGAGGAACATGAAAAATGATCAAATCATAAAATCGTTTGCTGGACAGCACTTGAAGAACGATTTACTTCCGGCAAATAGATAGTCTAAAGTTTCGCTTTAATAATCGTCGGGTGTGAGAGTTGCCTGCGGATAGTGGTGGTGGATAATTAAAAATAAACGAGCAGTCACACAATAAAAGTTTCGTAATTGTATTGTAGTAGTAGAAACTGGTATTTATCCGTGTTCTTGTTGATAACATGAACGAAACGGAGAATTACAATTTAAAAATGGACATGTACAGTATGTCATGATGCTGTTAGACAGTGTCCCCTGCAACGCATGATACTGTGACAATGCAACGGCAATGTTACTTAGTCGATCATTCCATATGGAAAATAGCCTTCATTTTACGAACATGCTGATTCCTGAATATATGTAAAATCTGTTTGCAGCAAATAGACGCGGAGTGGGTGGGTGAGCGGAACAATGTTTCGCTGGTTTTATTTACTTTTTCAATACGTGAAGATACCGCATCATACTGGAAGGGTGGCACGTAGTGCCATATCATTTCATTTAATATAATCCATGCACTTAAATGAATTTCGATATACTCCTGAATTTAAGATCGTATTCCCTAACCAATCTATTCGCAATATTGATAATTTGTTCAGAATTGCATTGTTTATCAGACGGACACGTTAGAATATGGAAACATATACGTAGTGACCAGAATTCAACCACGGGATAAATTTAGCATGCCGTATCTATATCAATGACACCTAAGAGGAGTGTTTCCAGCCGCAAAATATAAAGACGGCGAGACTTAGGTGTGGTATGCAAACTTTCATGACTCAAAAAAGGACTTTTGCAAGTTAGGTTATTAATAATATATGTAGCTGGCAAATCACACTCCTATTAAAATGAGTAAGATGGCGTACTGCTATATGAATATTGCTGCTGAATATATTTAGGCATAAACTTGTAATTGAAGGACACCGCAAAAAGTGTTAAATGTGTAGGTGTTGAGGAAGTAGTAAGCCCATTTTGCTCCGTTAGCAAATGGAGAAAATATATAATTTGCTTTTTAAAACTCCTTCCTTTCCATTTTGTCATTTATACCTGTCTTGTCAATGAAAGTTGTGATTTTAGGTCTGTGACGTTTGGGCGCTATCCTGAACCATCCCATAATAGTGGGACTTGGAGCATGGAAACATTAAACTAATTATACCATTGGGCAGGAGATTAGAGCTGCACTCATTTGGAGCCATGGATTTCTGCAAATGGGATCAGGGTGATTAGCGTGTCCACAGTGACGTGCTGGAACTTTCAGCTTGGTCATGAGTCTTCGTCTAGATTTCTTCTTTTGAAGGAAGGTTATACCCAGCAATAGGTGACCAGACACATATTCTGTGCATTTTTGCTAATTAATGAGAAACAGACCTCATATTTGGTGACAGAAACGTCTGCCACTTACAGCATGGAGATCCAGATTCTCAGAATGGGAATACAGTGGAGAATGCATACAAATTTCTCTAGTGCAACAGTCTCCCAGGATAGATTACGCTTTTCAGGGTTTCGGTACCATTAATTCTGAGTTTTAATTCAAACAAATCAAAAACAGTAGTTGTGAGACACTGAAACCCAGTTCTCTTGGGAGACTTTGGCTGAGAAACAGTAGTAGGAGGAAAACCAAACTGCCAAATTTTTAGTTGTCCTCTGGGTGCAGGACTTCAGGACTGATAATGGCACTGATGAAGGTTAAATTTGACTTGAAGAAGCGGGTGAAACTGGCCCAGGGATTATGGCTGATGTATTGGCTGACCGTGATGGCCAGTATCCTCATCTTCAGTTTGGGGGTCTTCTTCAAGATTGAGCTGCGTAAGCGGAGTGAGATGATGGACAACAATGAGAGTCACTTTGTCCCCAACCTGCTGATCCTGGCAGGGCTGATGGCGTGTGGTATCAACGCCTTTGGTGGGAAGATCTGTCACGACTCACTGGACCCAACAAAGTTCCCAAAGTGGAAGCCCGTACTGAAGCTCTTTTTGGCTGGCTTCGTCCTCTTCAATGTACTGCTCTTCATTACAGCGTTCCTGTGCATCACCATGCGCTTGGCCTTGCAGTCCACGCTGGCCGAGGGCCTGAAGAACAGCATGAAGTTGTACAAGGACACAGACACTCCGGGTCGCTGCTACATGAAGAGGATGCTGGACCTGACCCAGATGGAGTTCCGCTGCTGTGGAAATAACAATTACAGGGACTGGTTTGAGATCCAGTGGATCAGCAACCGATACCTGGATTTCAGCTCCAGTGAAGTGAGGGAGTGAGTATTCAGCTGCTGTCTGCGTTTGTCAAGATTTGTTCCAATTAGGGGTTAGCCTGGTGCATTTTTTACTGGGTGACAGTGGGAAAGCTATGAAATAACTTTAATTTGCTGAAAAAATAGATATTACTTTGAAGACAACGAGCACTCAAAAGCATGGACACAATTATCTAGCTGCCGGTAAATACACAAAGTTAGCCTATTGTGAGGGTGGGCAGGTATTGTCTAACACAGGTTATCTAGATTGTTGTAACACAATACAATACAGCACAGACATCCTACACAGAACATCACATTGTTAAAATGGTTCATAGGGCATGTTTCCCACAGAAGAACAAAGAGGCTATTTATGTGTTTTATTGAAGAAGTGTGTGTAATGAAGTGTTTGTGGAAGAGGTGGTAGAGGTCAAGTTCTCATGAGTAGATACTCTTCGTGTCTCATTCTATGTCTTTCAAAGCTCACTGTCCCACCACCAACAAGGCCTGTACAAGTTTCCATTAAAGGCCTGTGCTGTGTTTCACACCTAGAGCACCAGTGTGAAAGTGAATCCAAACCAGCATGTCTTTCCTAATATTTGTGTGTCATTTAAGGGTTTTCTTGACATCTAACTTTGAAAGGTAGCTTGAGGAATCGTGCCAGGAAATTTGGACTAATAAAATGTTTTCATACAGAAACAACGAGAGGACAATATTTAGATTAAACCTTTACTTATGGTTTTTGTATAAATATCCTCAGGTGTAGTAAGTGTGTGTGCTACATTTTTTATGCTGTGTTTGAGTTCACTAAGCCAAAAGTGCACTAACTACTTAGGACAACCCGGATCTTCACCCTGTCACTCTCGCTCATACTAATCGCATCAGGTCAACCTTCTAATAAATGGCTTTAAGGCCTCGCTGTCCTCGTTAATCTGGGAGCAAAAACCTGTGCACCAGTCTCCCAGCAGCGGTCTGCAGCCTAGAGACACGCCTCCTCGGTAACGACACGTTAATATTCTTAAGGTTTGTTCCCCCTGTCATGAGGGTGTTAATGCTGTAAAGAGCATTTAACAGTATGGTAGGAATTTAATGGCAGTTTTTCATAGGATTTGATTTAGTGCAGCTGGTTCACATTAAAACAAATGACTGAACAGAAACACAAGGCAAACCCAGAGGGCTTGAAAGATCAGCACTTCCTCAATGGTTGAAAAAGAGCATAAGGACCATTATTATAATTTACTTCCTTTGTATATATAAAAAAGATCCTTTCACTGTAAATCTGGTGATTGTTGCAAGGCTTATGGAAGCTAAAAACCTGGATGTGTGCACGCGTGTGCGTGTGTGTGACACATGACCCATACTTGGTTCCCCCATGGGCAGCCGTGTCATGAGCAATGTGGAGGGCAAGTACCTGATGGACGGGGTGCCGTTCAGCTGCTGCAACCCCAGCTCGCCGCGGCCCTGCATCCAGCTGCAGCTCACCAACAACTCGGCCCACTACAGCTACGACCACCACACTGAGGAGCTCAACATCTGGATGCACGGCTGCAGAGAGGCCCTGCTCTCCTACTACGGCAGCATGATGAACAGCATTGGGGCCCTCGTCTTTCTGGTCAACATCCTGGAGGTGAGGAATGCACAGGCCACTGAATAAACATTCCATGTTCTTGAGCTTTGAATGTCCCATAATCCTCAATGGCTTAAACTAAAACTAGGCTAACAACTGGAACCAGTTACGCCATTCACTGAGGCCCTGTTCTAGCCCTTATGTGGGTGTAATAATGTGTTATTATCCATGATGAGAGAGGATTCAGCAGTGCCAGAAGGTGCATGGTAAGCCTAGGCAAGTTGGCATCCTCAACACCAGGATTTGACGTCTTGGGTGTTCCAGCAGGCAGTGCTAGGCCCATAGGGTGGAGCAAGCAGCCTGCATCCGTTTGGGAGGGTCCCAAGCATATTGTGGAACAGTTACAGATCACCTTCACCACACTGGAGACCTGTAACACCTATGGAATCGGGCTTGGTTAAAACACAGCTTTTGGTTCAGGGGTCAAGCAAGTGCTTCAGCTCCCACAGAATTAAATCTCACTATTCGAGAAATATATTACTGGGTACATTTACAAAGCATGTGATACTGTTGGCAGGATACAACATAATTTGTATTTTGCAGTAATCCCAGATATGTGGACCTCAGTCAGTCATGCAGTTTACTCATCTGTCCCACAGGTGGCAGTAATGGTGGGCTTGCAATACTTGGACACAGCCTTGGCGACACTGGCAAATCCGGAGGACCCAGAGAGTGAGAGTGAGGGCTGGCTGCTGGAGAAGAGTTTTAAAGAGACCATCGCAGATTTCACACAGAAAGTTAAATCACTGGGCAAGGGTGTGCAGGTGGAAGCTGGGGAGAGTGGGCAGGAGCAGGCAGTCGCCACAGTGAGCTGACATTGTTCCATCCACCCATATTTAAACCCCTCCCTACTCTTGGGAACAAGATGGAAGTGGGAAATATTCTCAACAAACAACTAATAATACCTGTCCAACAGAAGGCTCCTTTTAACTTCCGGTATTTTTCAGCAGCATTATTCTAAATTCCATGGGTAAAATCGTTTAACACTTCAGAATAAAAACAGGACGGCTTTTGCCTTGCAGCAGAGGCAAAAAACCTTCCTTCACGGCATCATGGATACCGTGTTCTTAGACACGTTCCGCAGAGCGGATGCTAAACCTGTTCACCGCGGATGGCATGTCCGCGTCACAGGGCCTTTGAAGTTCAGCCCAAGAACGCGCCGCTTAGCCACTGGGGTGCAGAGACACAAGCAGAGTTTTAGTCACAATGCATTAATATAAAGCTGCTTTAAATAATCACAGGGTACAGAGTCTGCTGTGGGAACTGGGAGGAACAATGGGGGCTCTCTCAAGAAAGTCGTCCTACTTGGGGGCCTGATGGTCACTCCCAGGCCCCCCCCCCCCCCAGCTGGAAATCAGAAGACGTGAGTGTTGGAATGAGGCAGCCATCTTAACCAAAACAACCACACAGACATACACCTTAAAGTTGTATATTCCTGTGTAATACTCACTTAAATCCTGACCTTGGTCAGTAGTGTCCTCATGTTTGTGGGTTATGTGGAGCTGGTAGGTTCAGCCCCAACATGTAAGATAAACATTACGAAGACATTCAAAGGGTCTGTCTTTCTTCCCTGGAGGAAAAGTCCACTAAACATAGAAGAGGAGACAATTCCTCTGCATTTCATTAGGTTAGGGTGCTGTGCCTGTGCTCAGGGCGTTCAAATCCCAGGGTCTCACTGTTCACAGTCTCAGTCTCACCATTGGACCCTTGAGTCCCAATTACTGCAGGGACTGGCTCACCCTGCTTTCTTAAAAATAAAATGTGTTGCTTTGGATAAGAGCACCTGCTAAATAAATAACACTGTTATGCATTTTTAGTGGTAACTTCATTTTAAATAGTAACTAAAATGGACAACATAAAGCAAGATATGGGGCAGCGCTGCACAGACTGAGGACCAAGACCAAGAGGGACAGACAGGGACACGGGGAGGGTAAATCGCCACAGGAAACCAGGCTGGGGGTGGTGTGGGAGGAATTCACCCCCCAGGGGGTCTGCTTTAATTTCAGGGCATTGCGCCATGAACTGTTTAGGACATCAAGCGAGCAAATGACAAAGAATTGAGTAAGCCCTGTGACCAGGCAGATCTTTCATCTTTGTTGTTCCAGCTATTTTAACATCTGGTTATTTTACTGAAGTCTCATGCTGTGAACATGTGCAAGAAAATCCCATAACAAGACCCTGACGGACCCACATCCAACTCATATTTACACCTTAGACAAAAATTGAGCAAAGCACGCATTTAATTATTTCTCTAAAATTGTCAAATTCATACACACTCATCCTTTTAAATTCGACAGCACGAGTCGCTAACTACTGGGGATTCAGACAAAATAAGCAGTGAAACAGTGAAGACTACAAAGTAAGCTGTAATGAGACACAATTACCACCTTTTCTTGTTTGTGGGGGCAGAAGGGTTTGGGAAGTCATTATACACATGAGCTAGGAACTGTGGGAAGGAGAGAGTCAAGGACAGTTCCAGAGAGAAGTTACTGGTGGGTTTAGCTCAAGAGGAACAACAGGTGTTGACAGTAAGCGGCTTTGGTCCCCAGATTAGCCTCCTGTCAACACTGCCCCCCCGACACACTTCTGAACATTTTTCCGAGGAAGCATCTCGAGACAGGAGGAGTACAATATTAGCATGGAGACACATCCCTCACATCCATGTAGGTATGCTTTCTGTTTAGGTACCCAGTAAATATTTCCTGCTTTACGCTGGCTAAGTCTTTCCTTGGTTTTGTCTTTTGCTTATAGGCTACCCATAGCCAGGATAAGGATCTAGATCCCCCACTGGGTCTAATCCCCATGTAAAGCCAGAGGTCTCATCCCAGATATCCGTTCACCTGCTAGTGGATCAACACACTCGAGACTGATCAAGGACAGCATGGCAACATGCACACTAAAAACAAACAAACAGGCCAACTATTTCTGCTTGTATTTTATTACTGTTTTACAATATAGTACATTGTACCCATTTATACAAGAATTCACATATTAACAAGTCTGTCCATTACATATCATAATAGCACATTCTCAGTACTGAAAGCATGTCACAGTATGGAGTGTGGTGGGGTGGGAGGTCAAGTGACAGCATGCCAGCCGAGCATGGAGGGGAGGGGGGCGGAGCTTAGTGCGCACACACCCTCCCACCTAGGGGGTGCTCAGCCTGACCCTCAGTGTGTAACTGGAGACAGGGTCTGAGATAATTTGTCACTACTGCTCTCCTTTAAGACCTGAAGAGTTTGGGGGACAGGAAGAGGCTGACTCACACAGTAAAATCACAGGTTTATGAATGCAAAAAAAAAAGCACTTAATTTAAAAAAAAAAAAATAATAATAATTGCCAAGTGCCGATGATTCCTGGTCACGAGAAAGTCCTTTCAAGGTTTAAAAATACCCACCTAACTGTACTTAAAAACCACACATTTCCTCAAATGAACAGCTAATCCAGGCTTCCAGAAAAGAGGGAAAAAAAATGTAATACTGGGATTCTTAAACTTCCATGCCGGTCTGGTTTGACTGCTGAGAGTGCTATAAATGAGAACGTTGTTCCTCGTATAAAAGCTATGGGTCAGAACTGAGAGAGCGACCTCGAATCTCATACGCAAATGACTCTCCAGCGTGTAGACATGCCAACCAGGCACGCCCATGTCACGCGCGCGCGCACACACACACACACACACACACTTGTGGGCTCCCATACTTCAGAATATTGGCTTGTATTCAACTGTGTTTGGAGCTCCTTAAAAATTAGCATTTTGTTTTAATAATGGGACTAATTTGACTGCAGAGACATGTGCCTACCACTAGGAGGCGCATGCATGCATAAACAACATACTGAATAGAGGATCGTAACATCGGAACTGAGGCTTCCATGCAAAGAGAACTTGTGCTTGCTTAAAAAAAAAAAAAAAAATAAGCCACATGTAGTGTCTTGCTGAAAGACCAGAGGAGTAAAGAAAACCAAAGCTAACTTAAATTTATATATGGATAAAGAGAAGTAAAACAGCACTCTACGGGCATCTGTGAGAGCTGGCCGTTGAGAGCAGGATGCATTTTATATTAAATCAGAATGAAATGCTACCTTGGCTGAAAGGAGCAAGAAAGAAAAGAGGAACTTCATGCATTTTTTGTTTTCTGAGAAGGAGGGCAGGGCTGGAGGGGTCATGCTGCATTGTCATGGCTGCCGACATCCTGTGTGTGTATGTGTGTGTGTGTGTGTGTGTGTGTGTGTGTGCACGCACATGTGTGTGAGTCTGTGTGTTTGTGTGTATGTGTGACCCAGCCCCACCCTCACTGGCTGGTACAACTGCAGTCCTGCGGTGTAGCCCTCATGATAATTTGGGGGGGGGCGGGGGGGTCCAACCAGGAACATCACAAGTGCTGCCAGTCGATCCCCACCAGTGACTGGTTGGCCTCCTGTGCATGGCCAATCTCTTCCGTGATGCTGTGCTGCCTCCATAGCTTCTGGATTTTCCGGTGCATTAATGCAAATATCCAGTGTTACTGGCGTGTAAACACCTGATTTGTGCTGGAAAACAACATAAACTGTTACAATT
>JAODJU010000115.1:880012-897842 GCA_026776725.1 Gnathonemus echidnorhynchus
CTGCAAGCGCTCATAATTCTGAATGGGCAGGGGGGAGGGTGGGGGCACAAGAAGGCAGAATTGTGTGTGGGGAGGGGGGGGGTTTGGTACTCACCATGGTGGGCACAGTGAAGAGCTGGACAGACAGAGATGTCACTGAAACTACACGCTCATGATCGTCCTCCATAAAATCTGTCTGAAGGCGCCAGTAATTCTAAACGGGGGGAGGGGGAAGAGATTCACTTCCAGGTCAAAAGGTGGGCAGACGTCCCAATGACCATTCCAATGACCTCTGTCCTTTGTCCTCCCCCCCAGCAATAAGGCCAGCAGGCCATATGATCAGACAGGTCTGTCAGGCTGCGGAGCCTGGACCGGGGAGGAGGGCGGACTAGCCCACATTAGGGCCTGGCCCCAGACTCCCTTCAAGCTTCAAGGACCGGCTTCCAAGCTCAGATTTTAGGAGGGCGGCTGGGGCGTTATTCCTGAAGTCATGGCGTCATCTCACAATCAATCACTGGTTGTGTACGTGTTTATCTTTTAGCTAGGTTAAGTTGGGGGATATGAGATGACTGGAATACATTAGGAATAGGAGCCCTCGTCTTACCTACTGCACTGCTGAAACCCGTAAGCAGCCGGCACTGAAAACCAGCATTAGAGATCAAATTTTACGTGGTTTACAATGGATTTCACTGGTTCTGGTTACATTACTCTTGACACCAGAAATTCCTTCTTAATTTTCTAAAGAACATGGACAGGCTTCAGAGAGCTGCTATCCTCAGAGACCAAAGGCCTTTATGTTAACGAGGGCAGGGTGTAGCATTCAGTTTGGACTGTTTTCAGCTGCTGCAGCGGTTCCACACATACATGCACACACACACACACACACACACGGTGGTTTCTCACTTTGGCAAACTGAATGGCGAACAGCTTCTTATATTTCGGGTCCATGAGAAGGCTGCTCATTAAGAGCTGGTGGTAGACGTTCCTCGCACCTGGAGAAGAGCCACCGGCATGAGCATGGACCCACTGAGAATCGGGGACCCACTGGAGACCCCCTGTGGCCCCACTGGAGACAAGCCCGCATGGGCTGCACCTCCAAGTTAGCATCCTGAGGACCAACCTTTCCACATCTTGGAGTCACAAAGCATAAGGGTGTCTACCAGGGAGTTCTCCCCTAACGGGCCCTTCTCCAAGCCCACCTGGCACAGGATCCTCCGCAGGGCGTCTGGAATGGGGGGGGGGGAGAGCGGCTTTAATGACGCACAAGCAGAGACATGAAGGAGAAGCGCTGGTAGCAGGCAGGGAGGAGACTAACCAGAGTATCCGATTACCTGGCCCAGCCAGGCCAGGGCTTTGAGGGCGAAGCACTGGTGAGCCACCACTGAGGAGTGCATGACCTGCACACGTAGGGGCTTCGTCTGTCGGCTTGTGTTCCTCTGCGGGGGGTCAGATGAACACATGGTCAGAGACATCAGGGCCCGCAGCCCCACAGCGATCAGAAAGCTTTGGGGAGCTCTGAAAGCCATGGCTGGTTAGGTAACCACACGCCACTGGCTGCAGATGAAACCAGGCTGGCAGACCCCACCCACTGTGGCCCTTTAAGTACCACTGCTCAGCACAATTAAAGCACAAACTCTTCATTGTCCACCAGAGAAATGCAGGCATGACATTAGGGCCTGTGGCTGATGTGGGAAACCTTGGTGACTTTAGGGTCTCTCAGAACCCTAAATTCGGCAGAAGCTCATTTAACCACCAATCAAAATTGCATCCAGGACCACAATGGGAGTGCCCATACTTATCACTTCCCAATGGCTGTCCAAGCCATAAGCTCAAAATCAGGGTGAACGGGAAGCAGATTGCAGATGGGTGCTACACCACAGCTGGGAAAGTGTTTCACATGCAGTGTGCTTACAGGATAGTGCAGAATACAGTCCCCCGCCCCCACATAACAGCAGACTCACCACAATGACAGTCTTTGCCTGCTCGCAAAAATGGAAGTCGCCATAGCGCACAGACTTCCGCCCCTGAGAAGCAGAAAAAAAACACACACATTAGGAGGCAGGCAGATGGGGCGTAAACCTCACACTGAGCCAAATTGTACCGGGGGGACGGTCACTCACGTCTCTGTCCACCGTGGTGGCGAAGCTGACCGCCTCCTTCTGGGTACAGTTGACAGCCTTTTGGAGTGTGTAGATGACCTGCTCATAGGTGTGCACCTCATCGTTGAACAGCATGCAGTAATACGTGTCCCCCCTCTCCCTAGAGGGGACGGCCGGGAAGTGAGTCAAAGCCTGTCCACCCCATTATTCAAACCCCCTCCGCCATCAGCCATCCAATGACAGTGTTTATAAAGAAACACCATGAGGCCTCAGCTGGCTGCCTGTTTGGGGGAGGGTACTTACGGAGGTTCCAGGCCAGCTGGAAGCTCGTTTTCCTCTTCCCAAGTGAGCATGTCCACAGCGTACCTCAGCAAGATGGAGAACACGCTGTAAGTGCGAGTGATCATGTCGGCTGAGAGTTGATCCAACGGGTCCTGTGGGCCATCAGAGGGGGTGACGCTCGTGAGACACACAAAGGTCAGCACCTACCAGGCCAAGATCGGCAAACTAAACACGATGTGGCGTCGTTTCCACATTCAGGCTGGGAGCGCATGAAGGCGGCCCAGGCCCCGTGAAGGCGGCCCAGGCCCCGTGAAGGCGGCCCAGGCCCCGTGAAGGCGGCCCAGGGCGCGACACTCAGGCGTCACAGAGAGGCCTTACAGAGAACACTGCATTCTGATTTTCCAGTGTAAAGAGCTGATTTATAGGATGTGCATGTATCACAGCACTGATGTCTGACTCTGAACTGCTAATTTTCCAAGCAGCACATTAACAGGAGTCTCATAATGCTAATGCAAGCGGCACACGATGTCATTTTTAAAAAGAGTAAAAGTGCTAATTATAAAAACAAACAGCCAGACATTTCTCAGGAGCAAATTCTACATGAAATGCAACACCTGACTGCGGGAGCCATGAAAATAACTGACCCTCCCCCACTACCGACTGCCCCCAATTAAAAAAAAAAGCTATTCACACTCCATTAGTAATGCATCACTAATGTTTACAGGAAATGGCCGTTTATGGATTTTAGTTGAGACTAAAACCTGAATATATAAAACGAGCCAAGATGAGACCATAACACCAGAATGGTGGGGGGGTGCAGGAATGCACCAGTCATGTGTTTTTCTGAAGTGAAGGGCATCCACTTATACACCTATCTGCTCTTGCAATGGCAGCCATCGCCAACCAAGCAAGATGCCAACCGAGTCAAGGACTGAAATGTCCTCCCTTTACATGACAGAGTCTGACCCGGCACTAGCACCCTCCCCTCGGTTTAACGCCTCACCTCCTGTGAGGAGTCACTGATGCTGGGCTCATGTTTCTGGCAGTAAGGACCCTTTTTCCAAGCTTCCGTGTCCCCACAGTCACAGAAGCCTCCGCCCCCGGAGGTCGTCATCTGCAATGGAGGCATGCGAGTAAAAAGCAGAGCACATTCTCACACACGCGTACACACAGGCACTCCAGCACACGTGCCCAGACCCTTTAATGAAATATCTTTAGCTGTTCTCACACACAGACACACACACGGCCTGTACCGTGCCACAAAATGCTGTCACCTGCAGCAGCGGAGGCCAGCACGGATAACACACACACACACACACACACACACACTTTTACTCTATCATAATAAACTTAGAATTTGGTGATCAGTGCTCATTGTTGATACACCACAGCACACTGTGCACAATGACTAAATGTGTCCTCTGCATTTAACCCATATGTGAGATCGTGACACAGCAGGGGGCAGCTAATTCAGCACCCAGGGAGCAGTGCTTGGGGGCAGTACCTTGCTCAGGGTAGCTCAGTGGTACCATGCTGGTCGGGGATTCGAACCAGCAATCTTTCAATTACAAGTGTGCATCCCTAACCATTAGGCCACCACTGCCCACTTGCTAAAATGTTTAAAATACTAATGAATATAATATGAAATTAGCAGTGGGTGACAGCAAACATCTTCAAAATGACTTCCAGGGTACACTTGAAACTCCACCAATCAGATTGCATATTATCCCAGGTGAGAACAGGGATGATGCCATTACAGGGTGTAAATTACCTATGAGAAAGGTCTGATTTCAGTTCGACCCAGCCTTTGACACTGAAAAATTGACAGCTGGGCTAATATGTGAGTGGTGCCACAGCCAATAGGCTCTTGCGGGCGTGATCTCACAAAACCCACATGCCAGCAACTAAGAGCGACACTGGTGCAAGCACTGGCTTCACGGTGGAGAGAATGGGCTACCGATCCCCACGCGTGTGCGGCTGCATGTTCCTACCCTGTAACGGTGTCCTTTATGCACGCTGCCCAGGAAACACTGCATACAAAGGACGCAGGTAGGGTCGGCGGCGCACTCCCTGTGGGCATGGAGGAGAAGGCACACGGTTAGGATGCATGCAAACAGGCAGACACACACACACACACACAAACATGTACACGGCTCACTGCTACCCCTGCACTTAGCTGGGACCGCTTGGCCAAGTGGGGAGGTTTCCATAATCCACGGTGAAGGCTCGGGCCATGCAAACTGCACCGTAATGCCACTCGTCCTGTCTGCCTGACAGAGACCCAAAGCCTCGCAGACTTCCTCTTCTTCAGGAAGCCCGAAAGCTGCCCTGCTGAGAGCCACGACGACACACGGTGGAGCGGGGAAAATCCCTCACCTGCAGGAGTAGGTGGGCTCGCCCACCTTGAAGACATGGCCGCACAGTTGCGAGGGCTGGTTGCTTTGCTCCAGCTTGGCCAGGCCTATGGAGGGGTCCTCCCCGCACAGGTACCACTCCAGTGGTCCCTGCAGAAGCAGCTGGGCCAGAAGATCCTCATTCTGGGGGTTCAGGTTGGGCCCCAGGCAGTAGATCTTGGGTACATAGCGGGCCAGGTGCTGGCAGACTGCCTTGGGAAGGTCGGAGGCTTGGAGCCATTTCTGTGCAAATAGAAGTAGGCGCTTCATTATTGTGAGTTACTGCGCTGCCATCTAAACACAAAGCCATAGTCCACCATAAGCCAAAAGGATGCCAGCCAAAACACAGCTCTCCTAGATCCCCACCAACCCCCAACCCATAAGTGAACACACAGAACTAGGCAACAGAAAGAAAAAGTAACTGACACTGCAAATGGAAGAGGGTGATGTACGAGTTGATAGAGAGATGGCTGGGTTAAGATTAGACAATCTTACA
The DNA here is from genome assembly GCA_026776725.1 of Gnathonemus echidnorhynchus. NCBI lineage: Eukaryota > Metazoa > Chordata > Actinopteri > Osteoglossiformes > Mormyridae > Gnathonemus > Gnathonemus echidnorhynchus. The sequence continues at coordinate 885,262 of JAODJU010000115.1, forward strand.
CTGCAGGAGGCTAAGATGAAACACTGAAGTGTAGTTTCTCTTTAGTTCATAATCTGAATTGTATCCCTCTATAGTAACCTGTCCCAGAAATAGGACAGATTCGTACTAATACAGAAAAGGTCATCTGACTAATGGTGTGTCCAACCAAATTAAACAGCAGTATGTAAACGGCCTGAGTCAGTGAACACAAGCTTTGGGGCCAAGATCTCAGATTGAGAAGAGGTAAACATGCCAAGTGAGTCGCTATGTGTGCGTGTGTGTGTGTGTGTTTGTGTGTCTCTGCCAGCAGCTTCATACATAGAGTCTGTTCTCCTAACCCGTCACTATCCTCACAGGACAAACAACACCCGCACATTTCAAAAAAAAAAAAAAAAATGATAATAGATTGGGCTCCTGAACCCTGTGTTACTGAAGACGAGTTTTCTTTTTCAACGAGCCCCTACTACACAAAGTATTCAGCTTAAATTAAAAGAGGCTGTGAAAATGAAGACCATGCAAGTAAGTCAACAATCTGTGGATAAGATGGAGACATTTATTACTCCGGAGCTTTTCGTTGCTAGAAAGTTCCAGACATGGCACCAGGAGTTCCCAGCCGGTAATCATGCGGATTCACTATCCATATAATCAGCTTCATCAAAAGGTGAGCATTTGAAAGCATCTGAAGGGCTCTCAATAAGGTGGCCTGTTTTACTTATCTCATCTGAAAACATATCAACCTACTCAGAAATTCCCTGCCTTGTTCAGACAAGCACCATCTCCCTGACAAAAACTCAAATACCCTGTGCAAAAACGTAGCATGAGTAGACATTTCTGGAGCTGCATGCTTCTGCTTGTGTGTTGTTTTGATCAGGCCCCCACTTGGGACATGCTACCACTCCAACAAGACCCTGCAGGTGTAACTATATGATAAACAGCAGGGCATCAAACAGCTGTTGTTCTCAGCTATTGCACAATCAGTAAACAGATTTCTACACAATATACTGCACCTGTTTTAAGAATGGAGAAAACCCTGAACCATCAGGAAAAAAACAAGTTACTTACTTTTCCTCTATCCCCTTTCACTAACTAACTGATACCCAACATGTTCCACCCTGTGAGATTTCACACACACAGATCCAAAGGGGGAATCTGTTCTCACTTATAATTAAACCACGCACAAAGCAGCTTCTCAGCTGTGCTTAAAACAACATCCAGACAAGACATATTAAATATATGCAGAAACTGCATTTTTGCTGACCTACAAAAATAACACACACAATGTGGAAATGGCCATTGTATAGCACAATAATCACTCCTGCTCATTTAAAAGCACAAAGAGGAAGAAATGCAGTATTCTAAGCTTATAAGAATCAGTTAAGCCACAGACAGAACACAGAAATTCCTGTTAACTGAATAGATGACACAAAATCGCTCATCAATGGCACAAATAAGAGCTTTTCAGTTAAACAACAAAGATCTGCTAACCTGGATTTAATTTAGCGCTTTTATGGTAGTTTCCTAAATAAATATTCATACTGGCAAGCTGACACCCAGACAGGTGTTTTCTCTGTACAACAAAATTACTGCAGATTTTGTAATATGTCTCCTTAAGCGTCCACACCATATTTTATAGTTACATTAAAATAAAATGTATTAATAACTCACCAATACTTGACAGTAGATAAAACATTTTGTACGTACTGAGAGTGAGCTATTACCAGGCTGTACTATAGACGTGCACCAAGGTGTCCAGCTATGTGTGTGTGCGTACATATATCAAAAATTGTATTTGCTGACAGCAGTTAAACGCTTCCAGATCAGTGGACTCATTAATACACCGCGAGGGTATTAATCTAATTTCGCCTTATTCTAGTTAAAATGGGAGGATATAAATGTTAGCAAGCATTATTTGACAGTTGGATATTTTGATCAAATGGCTAGTGTGTGGCATAAACAGAATTACAGTTAACCTGTAATGAGAAAGCACACTTAAAAGAGGAATACGTTTACAATTACACCTAACATTCAGTATCCACAACTCCAACTAGTTCACAGGCGCATCCTATTAGTTAGTTAGTAACGAGAATAAGCCGCAAGGCTGTTTACTTGGCGATAACAACAGCTGTCTTTGCGAGCTAAACATACAGCTGTAGCCAAACAAACTGTAACAGTACGGGGAAAATATTTTACGACAATACTAATCGTTTTCGGAATGCCAAAGCTACCGAGAGCACTGTCAGTAAAGGCGGGGGAAATAAATGTCATTTTCAGGACGTGTTGTACAAAGCAGGGTTTCGCTGAGCCAGCTGAGTTAGCAGGCTAACGGCGTAGCAAACTAGCAGCTAGGGCCGCAAACGGCAAAACAAGCCGAGCTCGGAGGGGAAAATTTAGCAACTTTCATCGCTCCGCGGACAGAGAGCGACTCCCTCGCTTAGCTCCGCCGCCAAGCACGACAGCTGTCGCCTACCAGGCCCGTGTCCTTAGCGGAGAAGTCCAGGAATTCACTGCACAGGGCGGACGGTGGTTCGCGGTCTGAGTCGGCCGCAGCCATCTTGAGCAGCTCGCTCTGGCCCTCCCTCGCGACCAGGTGCAGGAAGCGGAAATCAGACGCCGTGTGCCACGCGCCGCCGCCGCCACACGCGACTCCCGTTTAGCTGATCTCTGGCAAACGGGGAGCTGATGCGGCTTTTCACGGATATACGGGTATGGGTGTGGGAGCATTTACAGCATCTTTAATTATATCATTATGAACTTCAAATAGTGCAAGAGTTATAATTAAAATGCAAAACGGACCATAGAAAGGATTCAAAGTTTCCACTCGAGTGTACAAGGACAATAATAAGTGTTTCTAACTGATGAGATCTATTTGTCCATTTATGTCAGTGTTGATTATATAAAGACATCGATATAAGGGAAACGTGTTGTTTCAAGGAGGAAGCAAAGAGACATCAATTAATTAAAACAAGACAATTTGTTCCGTTTCTGTGATTGAAATTATACTTATCGCCATTCACGTATAACCAAGATAGCCACTGTGTTCCTGAAATACGAGCTACGCTTTGTCATGAAATTCACGCAGAATTAATGATTTTTTTAAAAAAAACTTTTTATTATAGTATTTACATTTCTTTAGCTTCCTAACACTCTATTTTGTCATTGGATCTGTTTCATTGTAGACATTTAACCTGTTTCTATGTTTCTCCATCTCATGCTTAGAAAATGATTGTTCACGGTAAAGGATAGATAACATTTAATGTGAAACTTGAGCCGTTAAAAAGATTTTTCGGGTACCTTTGGAAATATGGCTACGTAATACGAAGTCCCTTAAGGTGAATTTTATTATCTTGTGTGCATAAGATAATTAACTTGTGCGATTTTGTAAAACACCTTATGGGGCTTTAGGGGCTTCATACTATAACAATAAGGCCTCTAAATGATAATTATAATAAATACAAATTATATTTAATTTTTGACTGTAACAAGATTGATACATCAATAAAGTTGTTTTACTGGTCCCTCTAGCAGGGTATCACGAGCTGGAAGGCTAATGGCCCTGATGTGTGCCAGGAAATAGACCACATGACTACTCCCAGTGTCACATGGTACACTCCGCATAGGTCAGTACCAGGTGGGAACCCACTGCACCCTGGGAGCTCTCAGAGTCTCTGATGTCTTGGTGCACAGTCTGTGTTGCGCGCTGGTTCGCTGGGTACCTGAAGTAAGAGATGTCAGAACTCAGAAGCAATGTCACTGCTTATTGGCTATTGGTACCATACGGCTAATTAACCAGCCAATCAGTGTAGGGCACTATATTCCACGCACTGCTTGTCAGCCATTTTAACATGAGCCTGGTGCCTCATAAATGAACAAACACTTCATATAAAGTAGAAATGGCTACTTGAGCCTGATTATTGCTACCTTTTGGCAGCCTTAGTAAGACACTCATGTCTTGCTTACAGTGCAAATAGAAAACTCAAAACGTCTAGGGACTGGAAATGGAGCTACCTCAGAATAACACACTGTGAAGGTTACCAGAGCAGAAGGTACAGTGGCACTTTACCGGCTTATTGAGGTGTGGTGAGGGGGGGGGCTTCCTTCACCGGCATCCTCTGTGGTCTCATTCTTTACACCTGCGGAGAACGTTAACACAGTGTCGGCTCCGTCCGGGTGAATCACTCCAAAATCACTATGTGAAGCAGCACTTTGCGGTTTCAGTGGTTGTTAAAAACAGGGAGGGTGTGAGTCATTGTTTTAATATTCTCTCTGTGGCTCAGAGCTAGACTGACTGCCTTCTCTGTATAGTACACTGTGCAAACCCTGTCTTATCTACACACAATGTATTTTCTGTGCGGTATTATACCAGAGTGAATACACTTGGATTAATAGTTCTCTGGTTCTGGTCCTGATCAGCTATTTGTGCCGTGTTTCCCTAGAAATTTTAGATAATCTGTGGATTTCTTTGCAGTTCTGTGAGTGGGTGGTACTGACATAGCCTGGATCTGGACTGTATCAGGTTCTGTAATAGAACTTGCAGCTCCTTCACATCCTTCTTCAGTGCGCTTAGGTCCTGGCTCAGCTGCTTCTGGCCCATCTCCAGGTCCTGGAGAGTACTCAGCCACTGTCCCTCGTTTAGCTGCACCGACCTTTCCCACCAAAAAAAGTTAGAGGGAAATACTACTGGATATTTACAGGGTCATGGCTAGAAATACTGCTCTTCCTGCTAGGGTTGCTATTTTTAATCTAAATACCAGGTATATATGTTATAGAATCTTCCAAATTGGGGGACCTCGACAGCAGGATAATAGAAATTGCCAAGTTTTGGTATAATATTCCTCAAGGGTATAAATGCTACTTTTTCATATTCAGGGCCCCTGTAAAGTGTTGGGCCCTCTGAATCTGTCAGGGGATCCGTGCCCCTGCTGTGGCGCTGGCTAGTACATAAGTATCCGTACAATAACAGGCCTGGTGCTTTGGGCCGCTACCCACCTGGGTCTTCTACTCCTGTCACCCCCTTCCTCCAGGTCCAGCGGGGACATGTGCCTGTTAATCTTCAGGAGCTCATCCAGAGTCTCCTGTCACAGTAAAGAGCCAAGAAACAGCCATCAGAGAGATTTCCAACAAAGGAACCAGCAGGACCTCCCACCTCCCTGCGCTACCTTGACCCCCACGGCTATCTTCCTCGTCTCTTCATGCCCTTCAGGATCGGTGACAAAGTGCTCGTCACAGAACTCGCCGAGGGGCGCGCAGCGGCGCTGGACGTAGCGGTCGTCGCAGAGGGCTCTCAGACAGGGCATGGACTCCTCCACCTGCAGGATGACGGCGGCCTGCTGCATGACGCCGTTGGCCTGAGCGTTCTCATACACCCTGGGAGGGGGGGGGGGACACTTGTGAAACACGCCACCTGGAAGGAAGCAGCACACCCACACCTCACAACGCCATACCTTTGGAAGGTGTCGGACAGGAGTGCAATGAGCAGGTTGACGCAGAGTATAGCTGACAGACCCAGGAAGGTTCCGCAGAGCAGGTAGGCCATCATCGCATCCATGGCCACCATGGCGTCAAACTCGTACTCGTCCACCAGTGTGATGCGGTACAGACTGTATAGCAGCTGGGGGACTGTCTGCATGCTGGGCACAGCCTCCATGCCTGAACATGCCGTGAGAATGAAGTGGAGCGTGACAGAACCATCGGCTTACCAATACCAGGAAAAACTGGATCCGCTCGCTGACATGGTGAGTGCAAGTTTCCTGGGTGGATTATACCTTCGGCAGTCCGACTGGGCTTGTGGGACGTCGGTACCTATTTGGATGCCCCCTTACCTCCGAATATGATCCAGAAGGCACAGGCATAGGGAATGAAGATTTCCACATACAAGAAGAGGAACCGGAGGACATCACCGACGATGTTGCCAAGCATCACGATGAACGGGCCCATTTCCCTGACGACACAGCACAGTGCAGGATGTCGGTACATCGCACAACTACAGGCACTTTCACGTCCCTCCTGTGCACAACCGCAACGATGTGCATTAGACAAACATGTCACTTTTAAGAGAACAGCATCTTTAATGCCTTACAGCAATTAATAAGTAAAGACGTAATTATGAGAGTAAAGGCGATGAATTTAATTAGACTGCTGAGGATTCCTCTGATGAAGGATCGAGCGTCCCAGTGGTGAATTAGCCTGTGGAGTCAAAAACACAAAGTCTCCCATGGTGATCTGAAGGCTCTGGCCATCTGGCGAGTGGATACCTGATGATTCTATCCCACTGTCGTCACGGTTACCTTAAGGCTCTGGCAGGGAGTCACTTTTGCGGCATTGCCATGGTTACCTAAAAGCCCTGACATGTTTCATCAGCCGTAGCCAGAGGAAGATGATGGTCACGGCGAAGAGGCGGAGGCTGTACTCTCGCAGTGCGCTCTCGACAAGCAGGATGTCGGCCACATGGATTCCGAAGACCGCCGTTAGCAGCATATACACCAGCCAATCAAATACATTCCTGTTAAAAAAAAAATACACCAGTTGACAGGTGTGACTAACATACCTCAGTTATAAGCTAAACCTCAAAATGGATCCATTTGTGTCACAAATGAACCTACTTGAAGCATTTTAAAGTTCTGTCACTCTTGTGGAAATATTTTAAAGATGCAGATTATGAACTTCTTGACACGGACAATTTGCCGTGGAAACAGATGGCAAGATAAAAGCCAACCTGACAGCAGATGAAAGGCGCACGTGAGCACCTAGGAGCGCGCTGGGTCATTTACCAGAGATCTCCGTAGTAGTCTGGCTTCATTTTCCTGACAAATTCAATTTGCTTCTCCAGGAAGTGCTGCTCCTTTTCAAACAGGAAAATGAAAGCTCCTCAGTCTCTACTAATTACACCTCAGACCCTTGAAATTTTTTTCCTGGTATATCTGAAGTGAAATAGAGGCTCAATAAGGTTTGTCATATACTTTATTTAAGCAAGAAGTCAGTTGAGAAGGTAATTGTGACCAGCGGAGACTGCTTTTTACGGTAATGGACTGTAAAACGGGTTTGTAGGGAAAAAGCCATATGCAGCTGCTGTGATGGGTCAAGCTCTCTGTTTCCCTTCAGATCCTTTGGAGCCGCACCGTCATTTGAGGCGACTCGCACGGCACAAGCGGTGCTGACCTGGGGCCACATGGGATGCACGCGGCGCAGGTCGTCATGGAGGCGGCGCTCGAGCCAGCCGCGCCACCTCCGCAGCTTCCCGTGGGAGCGAGCCAGCTCGGCCACCTCCCGGGAGACCTCTGCGACAGTGAGCCCCAGGGCGAGAATCACCACCAGGACCCTCCACCAGTCCTCCATGGAGCAAAGGGAGGTGGAGTGGGAGAGAGATGGGGGGGGGGGGATGAGAGAACGTGTCATTGGTGGTGACAGTTTGGTCACTTGCCTTCCCTTTCTGTCCTCATCGATTAGTCCTTTGTTCATTCTCTCTCATGATCGTCCTTTCTTTGATTTTCACTACGAGATCACGCCATGGTCCCTTATCTTTCTTGTCAATCTTTCTCCTCCCCCCCTTCTCAATAATCACTCCCTCCCCACTCTCCTTCAGGGGTCCCATCTTTTCTTCCTTCCTCACCTCAGGAAAAACATAAGGATGCTCCTCATCTCGGACCACGGACACCGAAATGGCAACCGTTGTCCAGGAAACGATGAAGAGGAAATTTAAAATCAACAGTATCCAGGCACCAGTTCTGTAAAATATGAAGGATAAATGGAGTGTTGTATCAGTGAAGACCTCTCAGATACCCTCAGGCCAGCCAGCCCCGATGCTCTGAGATGGGAGCCAGATAAGAGAACTGCAGAAGGAAGGCCAACTGAACGATTTATCTGTGAGCCTCTCTTCCGTGTTATTCACAGCAGATGAAGGGGCTTCAGACGGCAGCCCAGATAAAGCTGCAGCTTAGTCTTCAGAGAAACAGGGTACTTACTCTTTATTGCTTTACCAAAATATCCTGCTCCACACTTGCCCTTGGATATGTCTGACCCCGATGCATGAACCCCCGCCAAATTTGTTGCCCCACCCCTGCCAGACTTCGATTCATCCATGGACATCTCTAGCGAGTCCCTGCTTCAGATTCTTCCATCTCGACCCAAGACATAACCCCCCTCCCCCAAGCAAGACATACCTGCCGTACAGGTTCCACTTCACCGTGATCAACTTCAGCACCACCGGGTGCATGATCAGGTCCAGCTTCCCTTTCTGCACGATTAACTCCAACTGTCGAAGTGAGATCTGGGATAGAGCACCAGGAACATGTGACCCTCAGCCCCCCCCCCCCAACTCCCTCATTGGCCTACCGGTGGCATCGGTTCATTCGCAATCCTCCCTGAAAAACAACCCGACAAACACTGTGTATCACCAGAAGCGGAAAGCTAAACGGGCCAGGCTCTGCTATGGGCCTGCTCAGCAGAGCGAGTGAATCCACTTACCGTCTGAGTCACACGAGCTCCCTTTCCGGGCCGGTTCTGGTTCCAGCAGGTGCAGGTAATAAAACTGCTGTCGAGTTGTCCGGTCTGTCAAGTGGAACTGGTTGAGTGCCAAGTGGGCCTTGAATGACATGGTAATATAATGAAGGACAGCAGGACTGCTGGAAGAGTGGGAGTCTGGAAACAGGCAATAAATGAGCCATAAACTCTCTGAAAACTGTGATGAGCTGCAGAGTGATGTGAAAGTCCCAGTTTCCATGTTCACTGAAAGGTGGCAAGGAAGACTCCTACCCCTGCTTACCACAGGAGCCATCTGGTCAATCATAGCGGAGATGCAGAGCTGTCCGTCAGAGTCCTGCACACCGGCGTCCGCCCCAAGCTCTAGTAAGACACGCGCGGCTTCGCTGCGGCCTGCGGATGGGAGGAGGACAAAGAAACATCAAGAGTGCATCGTGTAAAACGAGGCATGCAATCAGGCTACACGCAGCACGCTCTGAAGGTACCGCGGTTAGCCGCCAGCTGCAGCGGCGTTCTCTGCTTGTAGTCGCGGGCGCCAACATCGGCCCCGTGCCGCACCAGAAGCCTGATGGCAACGGTGGCATCGTTCTTAGCGGCAAAGTGTAGCGCCGTCTGCAGGTCTGTGCCGGTCCGAGCCCCGAGGTCAGCTTCACGGGACAGAGGCCGTGGGAGGGGCAAGGGGGAACGGGTGAGCAAGGCAGAAACAGATTAACAAGGATATATCTTATACACACACACATATTAAGTATCCATATCTTTGTGGGGACTCTCCATTAATTTCTAAGGGGATAACCCTAATCCCAATATGAAATCTTTAACCCCTACCCAGCCATAACCTAAGCACAAGTAACCAAAGTACAAGATTTTTGACATTTTTAGTTTTTTGATTGCATACACAGAAGTTGCAGGTTTTTACTCGCACCATGAGCACCTGTGGTCCCCATGGTGTAATATATACATGATTACACACACACACACAGCCCATCGTCATGGCAACCAACTCAACTACTAGGTCGGACATCAAAAATGAGACCACAAACGATTAAGAACCAAACAATTGCTGAACAAACCAAACAATTTATTTTATTCATCATAGCTCTAATAAAGCAGGTGCTTTGTGTGCAGTGTTTTCCTGTCCAACTGCGGACCTCGCATCCCCAGCAGGAAGCAGATCATTTCCTTATAGTCCAGGGCTGCGGCCACGTGGAGTGGAGTCACCCCATAGGCGTCCGCCTGCTGGATGTCAGCTCCCTTCTCCAGGAAGAAGCGCATCACATCCACGTTCCAGGCCCGCGAGATCTGTCCCAGATGTGTTTTGCTCAGTATCAACTAGGCTGTCACACACACAGCCAACAGCACTGTTTAATTATTAAATTCAAAAGAGTAACAAGACATGGCTGACAGGTTAAACAAACTGAGAGCAGTGACCCCATTCAGTTCTACATCCCACCTCATGCAAACACGTCTGTCCGTATTTGTCGGTAGATTTGGGATCCGCCCCCTCTGCAATTACATCACTCAGGTACTGAAGATCCACCTGTAAAGACAGAGTGAGCACAGAGCTCTGTGACATCACAGGCACTGTCGTCTAAAAGCTGTCTTTCGTCACCAAGGAGATGCTTAAATGGCCCCTCCCAGACCCTGAGCCCTTCATCTCACCAAATCGCTTTCCTGGTTACTGGCCCCAATCTCTCTGAAGTAGTCCAGCAGTTTTCTGTTCGGATTTTTGCCCAAGCCGTCTGTAACGTCACTGTCATCCTGAGCTAGGCCCTGGAACTTGCTCACTGTGGATTCTCCTGTAATTCGGTGACAGGAACAATGTACTGTACCCATCTACTGCGACCGTGTTCGGTCTACACATCTACTGCGGTCGGGGTGTAGATCCCAGAGTAGAATTTTAACACCATGGCAACCGTGAAATAAATGGATCAATGCTACATAGTCTACCTGTGGGTCTTCCGGACTCGATCGTGTGACCGGCCTGCAGCCTGCGGCTGCAGGTGTACGATGCCCACCAAGCCTGTGCCCCCTCTCTGCTTCTGGGAGACTCTTTGGACACCTGGGGGCCGAGGGGCTGCTGGTCCAGTTGGAGAGACAGACGTCTTATGTCAACACACCTGAGAGTGCCCCCCCCGGACTGCCACAACTTACATGGCATGCCCGAGGCCCCCCCTGCAGTCAGCTACACCGAAGGTCACCACTAAGCCCATTAATGGCAGGTGGCCACAGCAATACTACATACGTTGATTACATCAGAGATCAAATGCATTTAACAATCAAACAGCGAAGGGCTTAATTACAAAAAGGCAAGTCATACAGCCATTCGGCTGTTCCTCACTTGCTCGGAATCTCCATCTTCCATCCCAAACGCTGCATTATCATGACCAGCCTGCTCCAGTCGCTTCGGCATTCCACAGCACGGGGTTTCCTCGGGAACGCCAATCGTCGCAGTAGGGAAGGGCTACCCTGGAGCGGCTAACCTCTTGGGGCCAGCCAGTCAGGTATGCCTTCTGCTGGGGAGGCCTTGTCCCTGGAAAGAAGGCAAAACCCGAAGCAGCGGAGAGCTAAACCCTGACAGATAGAGTGGTCATCGTTTATCTGGCACCCAGCCTGCCCCACTTACCTAAACAACAGGCAGTAAAGGTCAGCTGAGCTCATTACACAACCTGAAGGCGGCCGCTCGCCTAATGTTTAACGGGAAGAAACAGCCCAAACCCGAGGCGTGCTTTATGGACCTTATCTTCTGGCGGCTGCTTGTGTTGACAAGCATTCACCCAGGGGGAGGAAGAAAGGCTGATTTATGGGAGACGTGAGCAGCCCCATGGGTACGTGTCTATCCAGGGGGGTGGACAGCAACATGCCACGGGGCCTGGGACAGGCGGGGTCTGGCACAATGGCATGGCCGGCAGGATCCGTGACAGACGGTCCGGTGGCTGCGGGCGGGCCTGGGCCATAAGCGCTGGCCGAAGTCCGGGAGAACAAAAGTCCAGGAGAAAACAGAGAAGACAAACAGAGGAATAGCGCAGAGACCAGGCTGCTTTCCCTGCTCTTTATTGCTGCGATGTAACAGGAACACGGATAAGCCCTCATTCCTTACATAGCACGACACACATTTAAAGTCCAGTCCATGAATAACAAATCCCATCATTACAATCCAAAACCGGAGTAATACATTTACTCAAATTCATGCAAAACAATTCATACATACAGTGGTACCTTGGAAAACGAACTTAATTCATTCCTGAAGGCTGTTTGAGTTGCAATTTGGTCGATGTCCAAGTTAAATTTCCCCATACAAAATAATGTAAATGAATTTAATCCGTTCCAGACCCCCAAACGATTGCCTATTTAATCTTATCTACCTACCTAACTAATGATAAAAAGCATTGACAGTCAACATAAAACTCATACACACATGAAAAGCACATATACAAAAGCAATAAACATAAAATAAATGACAGTCTCATACTCCGAAGCGAGAGCAGACACACGTACACCACCTTCAGGTCTCGCTATAATGTATAAAGTTCTACAGTTACTCTCACTACTTTCGTCTTTAGTTTGCTGCTATCACTGCTCACTTTCTTTGGAGCCATGATCACTGTATCACTAAATGTACTGTAGATGAAGCACCAAACAAATTTACACCGAACACAGGAATACAGCATTCGCACGTCGAACTTGGTTGAGAGGTACTGCGAGACTAAAAAGGATTCATAGACATCAGTATCCCAGGAGGTCAGTTCGCCTTTGTTTCAGCCCACTCAGAGGCGTGTCTCGATCTGTGCAAGTTTTAGCAGGTCTCTTTTGCTTTGTCGTGCTCCGAGTTTTCGGTCGAGTTGCAGTTAGATTTTTTTTGACCGACCCATTCAAGGTCTGAATTGGTAGAGCTGAAAGGGTCTCAAACCATACAAGTTTTAGCAAGAACGGCCGAGGTACAACAAAAAAAAAAATTCAACAGAGCCGTTCAAGGTCTGAGTTGGCCAAGTTAAGAGGTGTTCCAAGAAGTTCCAAGGTTCCACTGTATATTTGGCATTAATAATTCGATGATGGCGCAGGATTTGTGAGGACTTATCAAAGTGTCTGAAATGTACCATTCCAGCCTCTCCTTCAGTCTGCTTGTTGGG
>JAODJU010000115.1:899001-911355 GCA_026776725.1 Gnathonemus echidnorhynchus
ATGGAGCGGTCGGGGGAAGTGGCTTAGAGTCTGGGTGGATGGAGCGGTCGGGGGAAGTGGCTTAGAGTCTGGGTGGATGGAGCGGTCGGGGGAAGTGGCTTAGAGTCTGGGTGGAGTAGTTGCGGGAGGTGGCAGAGTAGAAGTGGGTGTGGTGACACGAGATGCGCACCGCTCTTCTCCACAGGGACGCGGCAGCGTGGACATGGACGGGTTGTCTCCTCTATGGTCTTCCGGGATGCCTGCTCCCAGCGGGCACGCTGTGCTGCGTCCTCATCCACGATGTAGCCCTGCGGACAAGACAGGAACAGTAAGAGAGAAGTTAGGGGAAGAAAGTGGGAGGGGCTAAGGACTGCAGCGCAATGTAAATAGTGATGAAAAATACAAAATGTAGACAGACTGCAGGTACTGCAGGTGACCACCACAGGGACACTTCTGTGACCTGCCATACCAACCTGCTCAGAGGGAAGAGCTCTTTCTTTAATTACAAGAGACAATCATTCATTGCGCTCAGTTAAGATTTATATAACTAATAAAACACATACGCACAAAGTAATGTGTAACAAAGTGACAGCTATCAGAAACTTTTTTATTAATTGTAATTAAGCATAATTAAGTGGATCTATGCTACCGAAAATTGTCCTTCCTGTTATATATTGTGACACATCTGTTGTGTGCCAACAGTCAAACTGTGTCACTGTACAGAGCAGCTCCCCGGTGAGGAGGCTGAAGCAACTTGTCATGCAGTGTGGCTCTTACAGAGTCCCAAGGNNNNGGGGGGGGGGGGGGGGCTACCTGTAGTGCTACACCCGCCTCTGCCGGATGCCGGGTCTGGCACTCGCCTTCATGGAAGCTGTCCTTGCATTCACGGCAGAAGACAAACTGCAGAGAGAAAAACGCGGCGTACAGGGGACATGAGACACAGCACAGGGGACAAGAGAAAAGACACGGGAGAGGACAGGGGACAAAGGATAGGGAACAATGGACAAGAGACGACACGGGACAGAAGACAAAACAGGACAAAGCACAGTATTATATTAAGATGTCTTACTGTACGGTACTCATTACATGCATGGTGCAAAATTAAATGATGTTTTTAAGTAGTTATACTACAAGTTGTGGCTTGTGGGTATAGAGGATGGACACTGGTATGTGCTCACAGACCTATTACATACTATGTAATATGTATTACATATTACACAGTATGTTCTCAGGCCTTCTATACATGACTCGAATGAGATTTTATCACCAAAACGTTCCTGTTGCCCGTCAAGGTCATGTCTCAGACACCATCCATTCACAGTCCATGTTAACTGCGGTCGTATATTTGATGAGTCGTATATATGATTCAAATGCCCCATTTTTTGACCCCAGAAACCTTACACACCATGACCCAGCTCATAAAAAATGGTTAGTTTTTATCAGCCCGTTTACGCAAATCAAAACTAACAGGTTACACTATGGGCACCGTAAGCTTAGGAAAAAACATCCAGCCATATGACGTGCGCCGGTTGGTGCGACATTCCCTCCTCAAGGTTTGCTGTGCCAGTCGGGCACTAGGGGGAGCAAACCCTCCACCGTTTCCCAGCACAGCCCTGTCGTGACTCCCTCCGCAGAATAAGGAGGTTCCCTCTCTATGAGGCCTCATGCAATTATTTTTTAGACATTTCTGGCCCAGCTGTATCACATGAGCTCCGGAGTGACACCGTCCGCCACTGAAGTCAGCAGCCCGGAGGTGGTGAGGTGGGGGGTACAGTGAGGGCATTGTTTTGTTTGTCTTAAGGGGGGGGGGGGGGCAATGTATCAAGATGGAGAAGCAATTAGGGCAGCCCTGGCACCTTCAGCTCCTGCTCTGTAGGCTGTGTTCGGGTCAGTGGTGTGGCCCCCTCCTCACTAAAAAGGGGAGTAAGGGGCACTGGCGTGAACACAGGACAAAGAAAATAAAGAAATACCCACAAGACTCACTTAGCTTGGACACCCTCACACAGAAGCCCTCATTTACAGTTTGTCTGCATTTCACAGCTTATGTGTTTTTAAAGCCACCTGCTAATCATCACGCTGTTGCCCATGTGCAGTTTCCGCTTGCAAGCGCTTCCCCGGCTTGCTTCATTTAGCAGGCTGCCGTTTTCTTTACAGATGCACCTTGTCTTTTGCAGTGAAATGAGCTTATTCCAATCGTAACCCTGTGAAATGTTTGTCGTTCGGGGCCATTGATTTTTTTTTCTCAACTCTTTGAAAGTAGCATAACCACTCGAACCCAAGGACAGAAGAGGAGCCTGCTGCCCCGGTTTATGTTTTTTTTTTTTTTTTTTTGTGGCGGGGAGGTGGATATTTGGGTCAGGCCTAGATGGAAGCAGGCCAGCTGACCCCTGCGGCGGGGCCGAGAGACGGGGCGGCGTGGCGGAGCGCGGAAAACGCACGGGCGCAGCTGGGCTCTGGCGGCGGAGGGGTCACGCTGGCTGCTGACCTCATTTCCTTTTCGCCTCCCTCCAGTGAGCAACAAGAACAAATGGCCACACCTCATCCATTCCTCTCAGCCGGCACGGCCAGGTCCCCCCCCACCCCGGGCACACCGACTCCAGGGTCACTCAGAAATATCACAGAATCGCGGCTCATTACGCTTCATATTTACTTACTTTAAATCACAATCGCGATTGTATCTACACAATACATTCATATCACTTCGGCTGTTCAGCTATAAACACTATAAAAACGAAAAATAAATGACACTAAAGTAATGATTTTTTTTCCAGTTGGTTTCAAAGGAAACTGTGTGAATGGCTTGTTTATGCAACGGTGAGACCTTAAGAGAAAATGAGTGTAATCACAGAGGGGTCGTGCCGGGGACGTGGAGGCTAAGTTCTCACCTTTGTCACTACAGGGATAATCTCTCAGTGGCCCTTGGGGGCCGGGGACTTGCACCTGCTCGTAGTGGGGGAGGGGCGGGTGTGGTTTTGCACACTATTCCCCTGTTTGCACACAGTCAAGCTAACTGGTATCTAATAGCCCACAATGTAAATAGCCCTGGGCACCCTCTGACTTGTGCTCTATGCTGGCTGGGACTGGCTTCATACTCAGTGTGACACTATACTAGATAAAAAGTTAGATCATAATCTTGTTTAATTAAGCAATTAAAAAAGAGATTTTTGTCTAAGACTTTTTTGTCTTATTCTAGTTCCTATAAAAGCATCACTAGGCAAACTTACATAATGTACCCTAGTTAGACTCATCCTCTCCCTACAATCTGCTCTGCTAATCACAAATACATTAAATTTCCTGCCCGATAGAGTTAAAGGATTCAGCCATGCTTTCTCCTACACCACTGAGCGGTGATAGCAGCCAACGTCACAAACAGCAGGGAACACTGGTGCCCCCCTCAGAGCCCCAGTGAAGCTGCACTCATCTTTTATTCCTGCAGCAGGGGCACCTAAACCCATCTGGGAAAAAGAGGAGAAAAAAACAGGATGGATTGGCAGACCAACATATCGATTTTTGTGTAAGTGGAGTCTGTAACAGGACACAGCGCAAGTGTGAGGAGCTCCCTGGACAGATTTAAAACCACAGCAACTCATCAAAACCCCTTTGATTATGCTCCCTCCATTCCATGAGAATACCCGTCTGTGATTGGGCCCCCTTCCTATTCCACCAGGATACCCCTCTGTGATTGGACCCCCTTCCTTTTCCATGAGGATATCCCTCTATGTTTGGACTCACTTCCTATTCCACCAGGAGACCCGTCTGTGATTGGGCCCCCATCCCATTCTACCAGGGTACCCCTCTGTGATTGGGTCCCCTTCCTATTCCACCAGGGTATCCCTCTGTGATTGGGTCCCCTTCCTATTCCACCAGGGTATCCGTCTGTGATTGGGTCCCCTTCCTATTCCACCAGGGTATCCCTCTGTGATTGGACCCCCTTCCTATCCCACGAGGATACCCATCTGTGATTGGGCCCCGTTCCAATTCCACCAGGAGACTCCTCTATGATTGGACCCTTCTTCAATAAACCCCTTATGCAGACCTCACACCACAATGGACAAGACCTCCAATCTCCACCCTCCCACCTCCACCTGGAATCTAGAATCCACACTACAGGATGAATGATGTGACTTCTCTCTCACTTCCTGGAGGGGCAAGCAGGCCTTACACTATAGCAGTCTTACAACAGGTCATTAGAGTATCATTAGGGTCTTAGGGGAACTTTAAAGATAAATTGGCAGGCTGCTTCATTTGCTGAGGCATCCTACGCCCCGCCTGTGTGAAGTCTATGCAGTCTCTCCCTATCTAATTAAGTAATAGGACATATGTTCTTCCCACAGTATCACATGAACACATTTAACTGCCTTGATGATGCAATTACTGCTGATTAAGAGCAAGTCTCAGCGCGAGACACCACAATGCTATATATAAGCTGGAATGAGACAAAACAAAAGCAGACACAGGAAGAGAAGGAGGAGGAGATGCGGGATCAGCTGGTGGCTGGGCGATGGGCGGGTGGGACTGCTGCCAAGCCCCTGGACAGGGCCCTGAGCTCCATGAATGGGTGGCCTGCACGGGCCCCCGGGCTCAAGCAGCCACCGGGGAAGCAAGATGCTATTTTGTTTCCCCGCGGCGACAATATTTGTGTTTCCAAAACATGCAATCAATCAGGCCTGATGGATGGCGAACTACGCCCTGCTTGGTAATCGACTGCGTAATTAGAGAACATTACACACACCGTGTCATAATTACATCTTAATAGCGGCCTGATTGCGTTCATCTCCCACGGAATGATGGAGGGCCGGGTGCGGGGCAGGAAGACGTCATCGCGTTCGACAGCAGCTTTGTGAGAACGTGGTCGTGGAGAGGGTGCGGGCGGGCTGTCACCAAGGGAAGGATCGCCAGGAGACTAACTGAGCGGCTCCTGTTGCCTGTCAATATCAGTACCACGTTATGGAGTGGAATCTGCTAGAGGGAGAAGCATCTTCATCACTGCGCTCACCCTACTCTTCCTCCCATGTCCCATTACCCAGCGTTTCCCTTAGTATTGTTGTATATGGTGGTCATGTGGTCGCCGGCGTGGCAAATCGTACCCCGCATCCGAGCTCACGGCCCGGATCACACTGAACCCGCCTCCGGCCATCCTCAGGAAGAAGTCCTGCCCCACAGCCTGGAGTGGGGCACAGGACCCCACCCATTTGCAGCAGACATTCCTCCGTGGCATAGCGCTGGTACCGCTCATACTGAGACCGGGGAAGAGGGGGCGAGAGGGAGGGAGGGAGAAAGAGAGAGAGAGACAGAAAGAGAGTGAGAGAGCGCATCTTCAAAAACTCCAAGTACACAGAGGAAACACAGTCAGCTGGCAAGTCGTAGCTCAAAGACTCCACACTAACATGACCAACAGCTCGGCGGTGACACGCCAACAAACTGACGACACACCTATTCCGGATATACACAGGTCTACCGAGAGCCACGCAAAATAATCATGCAAATTCCCGTCTGTAATGGGAGCTAATTGCCATAATTAATAACCGCTCCGATCACAAAAACACGCCCTTGAAGCCTTGGGAAGGATTTTCGGCTCACTGTCTGGCGGAGGGGGAATGAGGCGGAGGAAGTGGCAGGGGCAGCCCAGGCCCCGGCAGCCACCCACGCCCCCCCCCGATCCCGTGACACTGGGCTGCCCCTCCCCACACTGACGACTGGCCTGACGCAGAGCCCAAGTTTTAGCGTAACTCTGTTTGCCTTCCGTATTTTTCCGAAATAAAAGAGGCCTGTCACGTTTGATGGCACGATTTGCATTTGTGTGGGCTTTAAAGTAAACGGATGTGCGGGAGGAGACTGGGGGGCTTAGGATTGAGTCCTGAGCACGAGAATGAGTTACGGAAAAGGGTTGGTGCTCTTTAGCAGCCCCCCCGAAAATGCATTTCACAGAATTTTAAGGTGGCAAAGTGCTCTGAGAGCTCAAGTGGAGGGGCTGTGTCATTCGAGTTGTCGTAGGTGATGTGGGACAATGGAAGATGCCATTTCGGGCAGGTGGGGAGAAACCAATGTGACCATTAATAGTCTGTTTGATGTTGCAACCTGACAGGGAGAACCAAAACAGATTTCCCACGAGACAGGGGTGCAGTCAGGATGGAGCCGTCGCTCACCGGCGCTGAGATCCCCCTTCCCCCACCCAGCTGCCAGTCCACAGGGACCAGATCAAAAGCTGAAACTCACCTGCTCTTCACCAAGGACCCGGAAGTGATGGACCTCCTTAATTAGAGAGTCTGGACAACCTGCTGAAAGGATGGAAACAGCGAGACAGAGAAAGAGAGGAAGAGAGAGTGAGGAGATTGAATGAGTCAAAGCTGCAGCTCTGTGGACATTCAGGCAGCAGGGGTGACCGATTCAGTCCAAGGATAGGTAGACAAAACCATAAAACCAGTCCTGCGACCCCAAAATCCAAAGATTTTGTGGCCCTTTAGGTCTAGAAACACAGATTATCACTGACAGGTGCATGAGCCCAGATTCGAATGCCCTGACCGCCGGAATCATGGGAGTCTCCCCCATGGGGCTCGACTGCCATTGGCAGATGCATGACCAATCATGTTTCAGAAACGCCCCACTTGCCAGAGCTGCATGGCTGGCACCTTTATACGAGCATGTTGTGACTGCTCAGCAGAGGAGCATGCATGAATATACATGTGAGTGCAGCTGAGCCTGGGCCCAGGTCAGCCAGCCCCGCTCTCCTCGCTACTAACAAGCTCCGGATAATGATGCACCTCCTCCACATGTAAATTGTCTGCTTTGGACCAAAGGTGGTGTCTGGGAGTGACAGGCCGGTCTTCATGACGTGGGCTAATGACTCGCTGTCTTCATCGCTCCCCCGCTTCCATTGGCGGCCAGCCGGCGGGAGACAGGTAGCTGGCTGGTAGGGGGTGGCTTACTTGAGCTCCCCTCCCCCCCCACTCAGTGCTGAAGGGAAGCTGAAGGCTGTGAGGTTGGGGGGGGGGGTGTCAAACGTTTGGAGGAGATAAACAAACAGCCCTCAGAGCAGGGGTCTGGGTGACATCCTTCCTGGAGTCAGCACCTGGCCCCCCGGAGCACGTTTGCTGTGGCAGCCGGGTCAGAACCTGGCTCTCCGTCATCCCGCCGCCTCTGGGGTCGGCTCCAGCATGTTCTGATGGAGCCGGGAGGCATAGGAGCAGACAGGGGCTGTGGGATGGACTGCAGTCAGGGAATGGCACACGCCACAGTGAGCAGGAAGTATTTACCCACTTTTGTTTATTTGTATTTGTCTACATGTGGTGATTTTCTATTGCAGATTTTATCCATTAATGAGAGAAGTGCATTCATTGAGAAACAGGAAAGGCTACTTTTGAAGTTCAGTTACATAAAACGCTATCTTTGGAATAATAATGTGTTGTGTTTATGTCTGTATATAAAATCACACTGTATTATATTTGGGTACACCTTGAATAAGCTGGATGAAGTAAAGCTCTCTAGGGTGTATGACAAAGTCTGCTCAAAAGCTCATTATATAATCTACATGTTCGAAATTTTATCTTACAAAACAAGAACAGAGATGTCTGGTAGAGAGCTTTCTGCAAAAGGAGAAATATTTAAGCAAAAAAAGAATTCAAGGGCAAAATGCAGGTACTCAGAGCTTAATATTATTCCCCTGATCCTGAAATGCAGAATTTTCTGGCGCAGAAAACAGGAAATGAGCGGTGGGTTAATGAAACGATCAGCCCAGAGTAGCCAGGATGCAACTGCAGACCCCCAAGGTGCTGTCAGCCTTGTACTGGGGAAGCACTATCACCATGGTGGACTGACAGGGACAGAAAGGGACATGTCACCTGCAGGGAAGGGGACCCGACAAACACAACAGAGCTCAGGGGCCGATTGCCGGCGCAGCCTCTGTCCACCCATTCCATGGTGAAGGTAATGGGCCATTGAAAACACCACCTGCGTGTGTCCCCCCCGCCCCTCCAACTGGGGCATCTGTTCCCAGATAGGTACGCCCAGGTTCAGGGGCAGAGGTGTCGAAACCCAGGACAGGGCGTGGGCTTGCGGTTGCCGGTTCTATACCCAGGGGGGCTTGTGTGTGATTTATTTCCCCGCCCCGGTCTGCAGTGTTTAGCTCGAAGCACTCCAGGAAGCGGCAACGACAAGTAGCGAGGATGGGAGGAAGCTCCAATAGCAGTGGGCCGCAAGCCCACATCACGCTGGCAGGGGAGGGCGCAGGCACCAACACACACAAGGGGGGCATGGGGGCCGCAGAGCCGACAGGAGCAGCCATTATGCATCATAACAAAGCACCTTAAACACCCCCTGAATGGGATTAGCTTGTTTGGGAAACTGAATTCAGGGCTCGTACCGCCCAATGACGTTTTTGGAGTTGGAACTAACAAACATGTTGGTGTGAGGACCAGGAAAAGATGTTGGATTTTACAGCAAAAAAACGTTTGTGTCCCTTCCAAGCTGAAAGTCCCCTCACCCCAACTCTCTGCCGATGCAGAATATGGCACTAGCTTCACTGGACCAGTCACTGGACCAGTATGAGCAAGACCAGAGTGGAAGGAGACTACATTCCGCAGGTCTGAAGAGCAGCCGAGCACTGGCACCGCAGTGAGGAAATCGGAAGTGGCGCCGCCCTAGGGATGGAGAATGCTAATGCAGTAATCTCTCCGGGGCCCCTCTGAAGCTTCACTTTTATCATGCAAATGCCTCTGACGAATGTTAATCAGACAGACAGGCTGGGACATCTTAGGCGGAAGACATCTCACTTTTGTCTAAATGTAATTAGAGATATGGTGGGGGCGCGGCATGACATAACGTTGCCATGGCGACGTGTTGACGGTCCACGCGGGGGAGGGGGGTGCATGGAGAAAAAGAGCGGGAGCATGAGGATGAACACGGGAAGAGGAATGGGTGGGGAGAGAGAGAACGACAGGCTGGCAGAGAGCTGGACACAGAGAGATGGCGATGGGGGAGCCAACAGGTGGTGAGGAAAACGGAGAGAGAGAGAGAGAGAGACAGAGGGAGAAACACACATGAAAGACAGAGAAACAAAGGAAGATGGTGCGCAGAGATAAAGATGGAGAAACAGATGGAGAGAGTGATACGGAGGACACAGACCCAGGCACAGAGACAAGGGAGATGGTGAAAAACAGGAAGATAGAGAGAGGCACAGAGGACAGAGAGACAGGCAGACAGATGGGTGAGGATGGTGGAGGGAAACAGAGACTGACTGACAGGTGGGAGGCCAGGGAACCCACAAGACCCATCAATGCCCTCAACTGAGCGATTGACCTTCATTTGAACCTGGGCTATGTAAATGATCTAACAGGGAGGCTATGAGAAATGGGGGTGGGGCCTCATGCATACCAGGCAGGACAGTCAGATGACCACAACTCATATTACGTTACCACATCTGCTGGCATGTGGGGTGCTTTGCATTTGATCATTCAGATTCTGTGGCCCCACGACTTCCACTCTCTCAAGATCCCCGGTCCGTGAGCCTCATAACTCAGTCAAGAGGCCCTGTTTAAGGGCTCCATTTGCATTCTGGGAATAGTGGATGCCAAGTGGCTAATGTCTGCAAAAGCTCGCAGGTGAGACCATGAAGGGTGCAGCCAACCTGATGCGGGCATGTAACCATCACGTCGGTCCAACTGTCATTATTTATCTGCTGAGTATGAAGAAAATGGCCATTTCCCAATGTGTCCCTTTCCTCACAGAGGGGTGGACCGTCACTGAAGCCATTACGTCTCTGACTTTGATCAAGGGCTTAATCTTCTGTCATCTCATTGTTCCTCTAATGCCTATACATATTTCAGGGCGGACGCACGCACGCACAAACAGGATAATGAACAATGCTGGCAGATCGTTAAAGCACCATTTAGCAGATTTTCGGGCGATTAATTACAATCCGCCACATTTGGCGACGATGAGGATGCCGTGGCCGATTTATCAGGGCCCCTCGTCAGCAAACGACATCGCGTTAGGCGTTCAGGGAACGTGTGGCTAAACACGGGAGGATGACGGAATCTGGGTGGCAGCCTGAACGACAGGAGTTTCGGCAGACACCTGAGCAGAGAAAGCATCAAAGTGGCCTGAAAATCACAGCCCTGCAGAGACGCCCCCTAAAGGTGTCCAGACGCACGTGTCTATTCTCATTTGATTCTGTGGCCATATCTTGGATATTGCTCGTCGGAAGTCAGGACCACGGGGCAGCGAATGGAATTGCTTTCTTTTCATACAGCACGGACACAGAGAGGAGAGGCTGGGTCCATTCCAGAGCAAATCTGCCCAGGCTTTTCCCACAAAGCAGAAGGACCCTCTTTCTTGTGGTTCGCCTGCCCCCCCCCCCCCCCCCCTCCCTTTCCTCATTCCAGCCCAGGAGGAACATCCCGCTGAATGAAGACCTCCCCTCCGATGGCTTCTGAGACAAGAGGGGGCTTCGGGGGTCACTGACACCCAACAGGCCACATGCTCTCGGCCTGTCATGATGGCATCCCTGATAACGGGCCGTCCCGTTCGCTCACCAGCCCCGATGCTGTTTGATAGCCCCTTTTCTGAAGGACTTTGATGCCTCCCCCCCATCCGCATCAGACTTCAGTGGCACTGCATCTGAAAGCTTTGATGGCCCTCATCTCAGACTGACTTTCATGGTCTCGCCTTTGATGTCTCCTCGTGATTCAGTGGCTGCTTGCCCCCAATTATAAGACTAATGGAGACCAACTGTACAGCAAAGCCGATAAACGACAGCACATCGCCCCTCCCACCCCACGTTTCTGACACGCCGGATTTCAAAGATATGCAATCGATTTTGCACGCATAATCTCACTTCCTAATCAGCATCTGATTGCGGGTTATGAGAGAATGAAAATTTGAATTTGCATTTGAAAGCACAATCAAAATCAATGGCTTTCATTTAAATTATTTACGTAGACAATCGATATCTCCGTCCGCTCGCGTTTATCTGCCCAAACGACTGCGGGATCAAGAATTTTCTCCACTGATATCATTAATTAGCTGCGTAAACAGAACATGAAATACATCACTGCCGTTCTGCATTTTCATCAGTCCATTTGCCGTTAAATAATCCCTCCTATCCAGCAGTCCAGCATCCAGCATGGAGACGTCATGGCTGAACTGGGCGAGACTCCTGCCTCCTGCCTTAAGCACATGCTTCTGGGATGGTGGTGATCCCGAGGATGTCCGGTGATCCGTCGCGGTGCCCTGGTGAACTTCCGACTCTACTGATGGGTGGGAGCGAAAGCTGTATGATTCGCTTTGATTAAATACAGTATAGGGACAAAAGTATTGGGACTCCAGTAAAATTACTGGAATTAGCCACACAAACAGCAGCCACTGCTGACATACAGGTGTGTAATTAAGCAGACAGCCACGCAATCTTCACCAAATCTTCAAAAAATGGCAGCAGAATGAGTGGTCATATAGAAGAGGTTAGTCTACCTATCGCCATCACTGGATACCACTGAACACCTTTCAAACACATTGATTCTGTCCTGCAAGAGCTGCCCCGGTCAACCACAAGTGAAGCAATTGTGAAGTAGAAACATCTTGGAGCAAGTTCAGCTGTAAAGTGATTGCGACACAAGCTCACAGAAAGGGAGCTGATCACCCAACATCGATACCCAACCTGAATGGCTGCAAATTCCATCAGCAATGTCCCAACATCCAATGGAAAGCCTTCCCAGAAGTGTACAGGCTATTATAGCAACTAAGGGTTACACAACTTCATATTAATACCCTTTGATTCAGAGTGAGATGTTGGACAGGCTGGTATCCTCATACATTTCTCCATATAGTGTACGCCCAGACGGCACAAAAACAAAGTAATCTGAGGCAGACAGTTAGGCACAATGGGGGCTACGGGATTCGATTTTGGCTACAAGTGGGAAAAGCTTTCACCATCCAACCCAAAACAGCCCCCCTGCCCCGGAAACACCAAAAGGCGGGACATGGGGACAATAACACAGATACATGCTGGGGAGGAAAGATGCAACATTCAAGCCATCTGATAAATATTCCCGTCAGGAGGGAGTGTGTCAGCAGGGCTGAGTTTCAGAGACATTAGCCTGATGTGTGGAGCTCCCTGGGTGAATCGGGCTGGAGGGCGGGGTGGGGGAAGACCCCCGCAGCTATGCTGGCTCTTAATGGCAGAGATTTTAAAAAAAGAAACTGTTTCTGCTACTTTATAAACTTATCAGGAACCTGCTGCTACTGGCAGTGGTGTGAACAGGTCTAATGGCCCGTTTAATTACACCATCCGCCAGCGTCTTCGAGACACCGGGGACCAGGATGGTGCCTCGGGGCGGCTTCATCCACATCCCCCCCCCCCCCCCCCCCCCCCCCCCCCCCCCC
>JAODJU010000115.1:911455-925099 GCA_026776725.1 Gnathonemus echidnorhynchus
GGGGCGGCTTCATCCACATCCCCCACCCACCCCACCCGCCTGCCCACCCACCAAATGAGGAAACGGAACCCGGGAAAATGCAGAGAATTTCAGGGGCAAACTGAATCCGCATCAGTCATCCTGTCACACTGAGGGACGAAACCCCAAATCCGCGTAATTAAGTATCCGCCACGTTTCGTCACCCTAAAATCATCACCAGTAATAAAATCCACTGCTTTTCTTTTACCCACCAGCCTGCTAGGGATTAGCGGCCGGATGATGGATGGATGGATGGATGTTTTTATTTTAATCCAACAAGAAATTTAGATGTACACACGCACACTGCATGAAATATATTAAAATATGCAACATATAAATAAATATATAAACATCGCCTGTGTGCATTCTTTATTTAAAAAGCAGAAGCAATTTTGGACAAGGTCATGATTTTGACAAATAAGTTCCATTTGTAAGCTTTACCTTTCCTTTTAAACTTAAAGTAAGCATATCGCCTGTCAGCTAAAGCTCTTAGTAGCATAGTTTATATATTTAAAATCCCTGTACGTGGAAAAAAAAAATCACTCAGCCTACGCTGCTCCTGCCACACAAAGAGACACAACAGGCTAAAAAAAAAACAGGCCTTCATCGAGCTGACATCTCACACGCTGTTCTCCAGAAACCACGCTGCAGAAAAGCCCTTTGAAGATGTGTGCAAACAGAGACAGGCGGGCGACAGGACGGGCACCAGGCACTATCCAATCAAGCGCCGCCGGCATCAGGGAGGTACGTCAACGTCTTATCGAGGCGGCCGGCACGTCACGCCACTCCTGAGCTGTCCGGTGATGCATTTCTGTTGAAGCTCCTCAGAGGGCAGGGCACCCCCGTCAGACAGCCAGACCAACACGGTAACCCTCAGACACTTGCGGAACACTTCATGGATGGAATCCGAGAGTTTCCATGGCGATACAAGAAGTGAAAACCAATTGCCTCACTTCAAAGGCTCGGGGACTTAAAAGCCACGCTGCAAAGTGCACCTTATCGCTGCTCCTGATGGCAAAGCGCTTTACTGAGCATTACTCCCGTGAGCGGGCTCGTTTTCAGAAACATTTCGCTCCCCCGAGAAACCTCTGCTCTCTCGCCCCAGAGATGGAGGCCACACATGTGCCTGTTTACAAACCCCGAGTGCTGAGCCCCAGAGCGCGGCCCTCTGAGAGAAGAACATATTACCGTGCTGCTTATCTGAGGCTTTTACCCAAAGCCATGTAGAATTTCACTCATTTTCAGGGGCGCATTATTTGATCTGAATAATTCCGGGTAGGAACCTCACTTAGAGGTGCTGCAGGGTGCCTTTTCGGGAAAGTTTCGGTTTAAGAACAGCGGGCACCCGGGGAGTCTGCCTACTCCCAAGTTTGCATTTTTTTAGAAGGTCTGCCTATCAAAGGGGCTACTTTGGGAAGGAGGTACACAGGAAGGTTCCAGACACCGGAAAGGCACAGGCTTCTGAAAAGAAATGGAAATGGGTGGTGCACCATGCAGGTCCTTCATCAGAGGGTGGAAAATAGCTTATAGCTAGAATGTTAAAAAGCGAATAGTCAAAATCAGCAGAAACGCTGCCCCCAGCTGGACAGGAATTCTACCTGTTATTAGTTGGAATCCGAGGGGGTGGGAAGAGGGGGGGCAAGGGGGCTCTGAAGCTCCAAAGCATCTCCATGGGTGATAAAAGCTAGTCAGATACTTCTTCTGTTATTTTCAAGTGGGTAGGATCGGCCCATTCTTGGCCTGGGGGGTGATGAAATCAGATATGACGCTTGCCCTGTCTTCACCAGAGCAGCTCTGGGATGCTGTGTGCTTCGTTAATACAGTTAAAAACATCTCCCATTGCTTCACGCACCCCTTTGTGTTTGGTTTGACTGCGTCCGTCCGTTTCTATGTTTTCCCGTGGTGCGAGGAGGTTCAAACTGCTTCTGTTTCCCCACCGCGCTCTTAAAGGCACGCACCCGAGATGAAACAGCACCGAGCTCTATTACCTCCCGGTCACATCTGAAAGCTTCTATATTTAACTCCCCCCCCTCCCCACACACACTTCTATTGTTGTGCTAAATCCTCTTACGCTGAGCTCGACTTAGCATTTGGGGGGAAAAAAATGCCAGTTCAATACGCGGAAAGAATAGGGGGGGGGGCCCGATCAGGGCCGTCCCATCTGCCCCATACCCTGCTGTGCCCAGCAGTGGTATTTACCACCACTCAACCACATATTTGCATGGGGCCCCCTGTTGGTCACAAACAGTCACTACAGTGGGGTAGCAGAGTCCCTGAAGTGACTTTTTCAGTGGGGCCCCAGTAACAACGAACTCACTCCTGGCTGTGGTTCCATTTTTTGTACATATCTGAATCCACTGCAGTTACTTCAATGTAAAACAGTTTTTCTGACCTCTTGTCAGGAGAAAAGCAGTTTTTTTTTGTTTATTAAAAAAAGAAAATAATACATTTAGTTAGTCACCCGGATCCTGGTAATCAAATCATTGAGAAAATTACTTTAATGGGTACCAGAATTAGATGATGAAGACCAACACTACCCCCCCCATCCCAAGCCCGGTAAGAGAAGAGGATGAAAGCGGGTCAAACCAGAGAGGAAACAGAACAACTGGACCAAAACATGCTGGGAAAAATCCATCAGAATTATAACTCAATTTCCACTTTAATAACTAGCTGAAATAGATAACAAAAAAGCACCTTTTTCATGAAGAGAGGAGCCACTGAATCAATACTCATATAAAAACCTGGTTGGCGTCCCCTAGATATAAATACAAGCCATATTTCAGCCCCTGCTCTCGCCTCGGGCCCCAGGTCTGATAAACGGGGATTGAAGACATCCGAGTCTCATTTTTAACGCCCTTGTAGCAAGCAAAGGGCAGTTGGGCTGGACGTGGGACTGGGCGGAGGCCAAAGGCAGAGGGCGGGGGGTGTGGTGGTGGCAGGGGCCAGGGGACGAGATTGTGCCACCCCCCAACTCCCCCGATACCCTTTCCTGCACAAACGGCTCCGTCTCACCCCATTAACGCGACGGTTGTTCTCACCATCGGCTCCAGCTGCTTTCGGGGGCTGAACACAAACCCGGGAGGCCCCTCCCCCCCCCAGGACCGCCGTCTGTGTAAGCGGGCTGGAAGCTCAGAGCGGCTAATCCAGAGGAGCGGCCAGTGATCCTGGCTCTCTATCCCTGCCAGCCTGCTCCGTCCTCTGCTGTGTCTTTTTACCATCGCTGGTGGTGGGGGGGTAGGAGAGACGGGGAGGACGCAGGGAGGCCCGTGAGACAGACACACAGCGAGACCCCAATTACACATGTAGATCCCGGCGACACACTCCCACCTCTGCGTCACACCATCAGGAAGGCCGCACACCAACCTGCCTCAGATGGCACAAGTTAAATCGTTTCTTTTCTTTTAATCCAAATTTCCAACCTGCTAATTATCTGCTAATTATCTCGTTGATTAAGGAGCGCGCGGCCCTGTCCTGCAAGTGACAGGGCTGTTGATGAGGATTAATGGGCCCGCCTCTCCCGGCACCGGCAAGAAACAGGTTCATTACCGGCCCGATTGGGTCTCCGGGCCAGCGAGACAGGCAAGGCCACCCATGGCCACCTGGACTGGGAGCACCTGGGCGTGATCCGACTCAGAACCACTTTCCAGTACACGGGCCTTGCAGTTCCACTAAAGGTGGATTCCAGCCCAGCACAGTGCTGATTACACCCTGCAGATGCTTCATCTCTGACACGGATGTCCCCTTTCATCGACCAGTCAGGCGTGACGGGGTCGTATGTGTTATTTTATTGTATTATTCAGGATCTTCCTGTTCTCTCGAAATATCGCCGTTCTATCTGCCGATGCATAAGAAGGGAAAAGGCGTGATGTCGGGCCGGGAATCTCGGCTTTGAAGAGTCTCAGGTGGTGGAGGGGGCACAGCTCGCAAAAGGTGGTACGAGGACAAGACCGGGATGCTCTGATCTGTGGTCAGAGAAGCTTCACAGATATCAGCTCCTCCATCTACGTGGGAATGGTTGAGGAGACTAGGAGGGCCAAATACTGCCAACAGCAGCATAAAGCTTTTTACTTAAAGCAGTCACCCCCATGGGTTTAAATGGTGCTTGAAGTATCTTCAAAATATGCACCTGACAGCTTCCAGTGACTGTGGCAATGATTATCACTTTCAATGCCTTGCAATACAAAAAAACCCACGCATTTCTGGACTGACACGACAAAGGGACCCTTTGTTGATCAGCCTCACAAAGACAATACCGTCTCCATTATTCTATTAAAGGGTTTTTTTTTCCTTCCTGATTGTGCAAAGACAATAACTTGCATCAGTCTGCCAAACGCTTCACAGGCAGGGTGAGATCACACGGACCAATCAGCTCACCCGGCTCCACTGCTCGTCTCCGCCTTCTCTCTCTCTCTGAATTCATGCTTTCCTTCCAATCTGCACCCACAAACCTCTCCCCCCCCCACCCGTCATACACGGGCGCAGGCATGGGAAAGGTGGGAACATTCCCGTTCGATTGTGGCTTTTTATGTCCAGTCCTGTCCATTTTTCCTGATGGTTTTTCACAATGTCCACCAGTCACGATTCAATTTATAGCAGGAATTCCAGAAGACTGGGCACCAGCCAATGGGTGCCCTCTTTCACACCCTGCCTCCGACCATAATGCCTGAAGGTCTGACCCCCCCAAATTGTAGCTCCCCCCTGTTTACACTTTTACCAAAAATCACATTATGAATAAAAGATAATGGTCTCCTTGACTTTGGAGTCATGGATCGTTTCAGTTCATTGTGATTCTCCGTTTAATGGCTCTTACAGAGTTGGTGAATTTGTGTTAAGCTATTACCCGGAAGGCAGCCATCTTCGCCTTGGCCTAAATGCCCTTCTAGTTCATCCCAGAGACACTCCGCTGGGATTAATTCTCCGTCGGCCATGGTCACAATCCCACTTTATTCTTTGCAAACCAAAATACTTGCAGTATTCATGGGTTGTACCAAATGTTGTGCAATTCAGGGGGGTGGGTGTGTCCTGTGCCTATTTGCAGGAATACAAAACATACCTATCACCTACTCCATCAGCCCCCTCAACCTCAGTGGGAGTGGAGGTGCCCAAAACAGCTACCCTACATTCCCAGTCTTTCTGAGTCTTTACCCCGGCAAAGAAACGAGATTCAGCTTGGCTCTTCCTAGGAACAAACACAGACCACGGTCATACTCGCAAAACCCTAATCCCGTTTGTTCAGGTTTTGTTTCACAAAGAAACAAAGATGAAGCCCTTTCCAGGACAATGACCCTGCAGCACCTCCTATGGGAACAAAGATGCAATAACAACACAAATAACCACAAAACTCCCTCAAACATAACTCCTAAATGTATGAATGCCGTGAAAAACTGTGGATCAAAAGGAAAGCATCCTGGAGTTGAGTGTGGAGTCAGCGTGCAGCAGCGCACAGGGGGCCCACAGCCAAGGCTCTGCCAGCGGTTTCCGCCCATTATTTTGAGCGCCCTTGTCCTCCTGCTTCCATCACCCCCTCTGGCAGACAGGCACGTTCAAGCGAGGCCGTTAAAGTTATTTAAAAGTGGCAGTGCCATTTAACGCTGGGGTCTGACCTTTTCTGCGCGACTGTCCGTCCTCAGCCACACGAGCCGTGATGGATCATCCTGGCGCACGAGAGGCTGACACACACACACACACACGCAGACACATGTTTGTGTCCATATCTTTGTGGGGACCGTCTATTGTTTTCTATAGAAAAAACCCTAATCTCAGCAACGACAACCTTAACTCTAACCCAGCCCTATCCAAACAAAATTCAAGACTTTTGGCATTTTTTGTTTTTTGACTGCATTCACAGACTTTTATAAATTTGAGGTTATCATTGTGGGGACACACATTGTGAGGAAATCTGATCCGCACAACGTAATAATTTTAAAAAAAGTCACATACACACACAGATACAGAGACGGACACACACTGCGGAACAACTTTCCGGATCATTCGCACTTTACCAAAGCTGCCCTAAATTGGATTGCTAATTATGAGTACAAATGATAGAATAGGTAAAGAAACGCGGTTATACAGTTATAGAGAATGTGTCTGCATGCAGATCTGCATGCCTGCATTTGTTGATATATGTACTTTTCATACAGTAAAATTGATGCATAGTGAGCAGCAGCATTTGTGTGCCTGGCTAAGGAAGTGAGCGCGTGTGCGTAACATAAAACTGTTTACCGCCCCCCCACCCCCCCCCAACCTTGAGAGACAAGGAGGGAGTGCAGATTGGAGCGTGAGGCTGGGAGACGGGGACTGGCCCCCACCCGCCGGCCCATTACGTCCTGGCAGTTACAGATGGAGTAGGCTGGTAGGGGGGCAGCGGGAGCGTGTCTCTGAGGGGGGTGTCCCGATACCATCAGGCCCTCACTGCTGCGTCGGCCCCTGCACCATCCATCACTGCTGCCTGCGGCCTCGGAATCCACGGCTACTGAGCCCCACTCGAGGGGGGGCATTTTAAGGCAGGCGTGCTCTACACATGCGCATCCCCCCCCCCCCCCACACACACACACACACACACACACACACACTCACACACACAAATGAGACTCCCAGTGTGAAGACAGTTACAAACAATCAGGGGTGGGCTGGCACTGACCCGGGCAGGGCAGGGAATATCCGACCTCAGGGTGGTGCACAAACTGCCTCTCGTTGAGCCGAGTGACGCAGTAGATGCGGAAGCAGTCCAGACAGATGACATGGCGGTCAGGACATGGTGACACCAGCACTGGGCTCCTGGACAGGATGGGCACAACATTAAAAATGGCGTCAGCGTCATGGTGACACCCGGAATCCGCCCAGCGGGGTTCACAAGCTGAGAGGTGGTGAAGGGGGGGTGAGGAGGCGAGAGGCGGAATGCCTGCAGCCTAGACTGGGACCTCCCAACCTATAGGAAAGCGCTGGCCCGAGTGCCTGATCTGACATCATCAACGAGCGACGCAGTGGTTCTCAGAGCTAACAGTGATAACGGCAGTGATGGGCGGAGCTTCCACTGAGACGCAGGCACCCACAAAGCCACTGTCTCCCTCGCAGCAGTACGGCAGGCTGGATGTAGAAAACTCCAATGGAATGCTTCAGTCTCGGAGAGCCAAAGCCTGCAATGATGTCCTTGTTCAGATATGGCGGACATGGGGGGGTGGGGGTGGGGGTAGGGTTACCATACGTCCGGACATGTCCTCATTTTGGGCCCCCGTCTGGGCATCTGGGTGGTTTTTCAAAAGACGACGGTGTGTATCAGGTTTAGTCCTGCAACCCGTATGACCGAGTGTCGCAAGTTACAGTGGAGAAGCAAGTGAAGGAAAAGACACCAACCTTCAATATACAGCAGCCACTCAGGATCATCACAGCGTTTGCTGGGCCCGTGCACACGTTTACTTTAAAGGTTAAAGGTTAAACGATATCCACATCCCTACATGTCACACTGCTCACAAGTGACGCCAACTTTCAGAAACCATTGGCACTTTGACACTTAATTTTTATTTTCATGTGAACTTTGAATCGCGTCATCTGCTTGAAGTTTAACAAACTTTAGCTTCGCATTTTGTAACTTTTGTTGAAAAAGACTTGGATACATGTATTATGTCAGTTGTGTGTAGATTGTAAAGTGAGAGTTAACTGAAAGGTTACCGTATGTTTGGGTTTCTGGGTGGTTAGGAAAACTCATTAATATTCATGTGAGAATCACTACCTGATTGGTCGGTGAATGTTAAACCTCATTATTATTCATGTGAGAATCACTACCCGATTGGTCGGTGAATGTTAAAACTCATTAATATTTATGTGAGAATCACTACCCGATTGGTCGGTGAATGTTAAAACTCATTAATATTCATGTGAGAATCACTACCCGATTGGTCGGTGAATGTTAAAACTCATTAATATTCTGATCCCTGGACACGTCCTCTTTTTCTTCTCACCAAATATGGTAACCCTAGGTCGGAGGGCTTTATTGACCTCACCTGACAAGGCCATCTTGGTCTCCCCCAAACTCCCTCCTTACCCTTGAATCCTAAATGACTGTGCGATGCTCCCAGCACGACCTCCCAGTCCACCTCCAATGCATGCCGGCTGGACCTGGTGCCGCTCACTAGAGCTCATTATCGCTACTAGCCTCTGAGCCTTGAGTGATGTTTGACCCAGGATTCTCACAGAGTTGCCCCCCCCCCGCCTCACCCACCCTGGCAGAGAAACCAAGCAGCTTTAGTGGAATTAGTGCGGGGGACCCGTCAGAGCTGCCACAAACCTACTGCCAAGATCACTTTGCTGTCCTCTCTGCGTGCTTCAAGCCCGATTTCAGTGCGCCGCTTGCTGATTTGGTTCCATTGTTTTCCCCTGATTGCAGCTCCGCCCTCCACGACCTTTCAGTAAATACAGTACACAACGAGACCACAGCAGGACCTCCTCCTCCTCAGAGCTCCTGCCTCCACACACTCTCTTCCTTGAGACCCGTCACATGACTGTCTACAGCAGGGGTGGCCAATCTTAGAGGACTGCTAAAGGCTATTGTGTATGCAGGTTTTTGGGATAACCTTTAGGTCAGCTGTTCAAACCCAGGTGTGAGGACTCTTCAGCCAATCAGTCCTCTAATTAGTAATTTCATTACCCTGCAGTGAAAACCCACATATACAGCGGCCCTTTCCGGATCTGTCTACCCAAACCTCATCTACAGTGAGAGGCCCTGTGAAACCCAAGTTGGAGGGGAGACTCACAAGATGTCAGTGCAGGCGATGCAGGGGATACCCCGGACGTTGGGCGTAATGAGGTCCAGGGCCACAGATGTGTCATCAGCAGCAGTGGGGTGGGTGGCACACTTCAGGTAGAACTCCTGCAGGGGCAGCACTAAAGTTAGGACAGGACCAGGAGCCCAAGTGTCTACTGGTGCCTCAGAGAGACTCCATCCATTATGTCTCCTGTTCCTACTTCGGCCACCCAATTCAGGGGCGATGATTTTTTGGTGAGGGGCATAACAGGGGCTATAATTCATACAGACCTTATTGTTAGCCAATGATATGTTTTGAACTGGTGATTGACAGGTGAAGGGAAACTCTAGGGGCCAATCAGCTTTCAGCTGGCCCCACCCCTATATACACCCCTGACATGATTTAATGAAAAGTCCAAAGGCTGATGTGAAGAGCTGTGGGAACCTTATGGAAAAGTTTTCTGAACACCTGAGGATATGACAGGAAATGGGAACTTTGGGAATATTTTGGGTGGGGGGGAAGGGGGGCTCTTACCGCCATTCGGCCATCACAGTCCTGGGACTGACATACACCGTGTATTCTGTTCGGGAGGAGAACATCGTCCCAACAGGAAGGACCCTGCAATGTGGGGGGGGGGAATGGAAAAGTACTAGGATGACTAACTCCTCCAGCATACCTCAGCATACCCAGCATGCCTTGCCCAGATTTCCCAGCATGCATTGCATAATAGCTAACAGCAGAGGCCTGTGCGGCAGTGTGGTGAGCAGAGCCTACTGATGTGCCTATGGCCTCATTTATAAGCCAAAAGCAAACCAGCACAGTCAGGATCTTAGTCAGGCAGCAAAATCTTGAGTCGGCTTTATTTATCCAAACGGACAAGTAAATAGGTCGGGGATGTGGGGAGACCTCAAATTTGACGCAACGATCGGAAGACCCTCCCCAGAGCCTGATGGGACGTAGATTAATTGCAGTTTTTTCATGCAACCCATGGATACCTATGCCATCTGACAGGATCCACAGGTTCGAGAGCAGAACCAGGTGCGGCCCCGCCCAGGTTGCTAGACCACGGATCGGCTAACACACTAACGTTACTCGTGAAGGCAAATGAGTACAGCCAGTAATGTATGTGTGTAATAACTGTAAAAATTCAGCTACACTTAGAGGATGAGACAGCAGTGTGGCCACCCCACATCGGACTAGCCCCACGCCCCCCCCCCAACTGGAGATGCCTTCCCAACTCCCCCCACGACCAGCATTAGCCCCAAGGCGCCAACTGCCAGCCCTCCTCTTCGTCGTCGTCCTCTTCCTCGATCGCCCAGGCCCTGATTAGCATAAGCATTTAAACATTCTGACAGGCGCCTTAATAAGCCTCCGAAAGGTTAAGAAAATCATTACTTCCCCCGCGTGGGGAGGAGTGCGGCGGGGTGTTAATTTGGCAGGGCTGGATCCGGCACAGAGCGCCGGGGCCCCGAGATTACGCGCAGACACCTGCTCGGAGACAGCCGCGAAAGGTCACATGGACCGCCGGCATTCTCTCCGACACAAAAAACACCTCCGCTGAATGTAAATGATTAATGAGCGAACCGGCGATGAATAATTCACCGCACACCTCTCCATTGTCAGCGGAGGCCCGCCCTCCTGCCGTATCGCGCGAATGCGAGTTTGCGCATGCGCAACACAGGAGTAAGTGTCCAGATCTCCAAAGCTTTAATTATATTATTGTTTAACAAACGCTGATTTGTTTTAAAGCAGTCTTAGCCACGCCCCCCCCCGAACCAGGTACACATATATCAAATAACTACAATGGGCAAATCCCTCGACCCCACCCCCACTGCCCGCCCTACAAGGCCACAGTAGGTAAAGGTGGAGTCAGGATTGAGCACTTTGGGTGTTGCTCAATATGCGTACTTGACCATACTGGTGTTCTTATGTACCCGTTTTACATCATCTTCCATTGCCAAAGACCAGCTACGATACTCAAGAACAGAACTACAGAATATGATAAAAATCCCTGCATGTCGTTCTTGCCCCGCCCCAAATATCAAGGATACATCGATCGCATCTTCGTCCAAACGAGAACAATCCCATGATTCACTGGGCCCCAAGTTCGTTCTTGGAAGGCAACTTAGCAAGATCGGTCTTGCCAAGACCACGAGTACGGTCTTTGTGTTCTTGGTACCGAGAAACACCCTTTAGCTGAGCTGCTCCTGGGGTCATGTTGGAAGGGAGGTGCTCATTTCCAAAGACAAACGGTCTCACTCTGCTCTGATCGTCAGCCAGGGGTCAGTGTTTCATGAAGCAGCCCTGACGTAAGCAGGTGTGTGTGTGTGTGTGTGTCTTTGTTTTTATCTGTTTATGAGAGCGTTTCAGCAAACAGCTCCCTACTGAGCAGTGATTGCCTCCCCTTGTGGGGACGTCCCCATCAACTAAAAAAAACAAACAGTACGTGCCAAAGCTTTCCTTTTGCTATCAGATTCTGTTTGTTTTTCAGTTTCCTTGGGGGGTTATGGACCATTAATCACATTAAATATTAGAGTTTTAGTGTTGGAATCTAATTGCGCAGGTGTTTGTGCATGTCACTGAGTGTTTGTTTATGTCTGTCTGTGAATGTGTTTGTGTGTGTGTGTGTCTGTCAGTGTTTGTGTCTGTTTGCCAGCATCACTATGTGCGTCTGTGTGTCTGTCAGTGTCACGGTGTGCATCTGTATGTTTGTCAGCATCAATTCTGTGTATCTGTGTGTGTGTCAGCGCCACTGTGCGCATCTGTGTGTGTGTCAGCGTCACTGTGTGCGTCTGTGTGTTTGTCACTCGTGTGTATCTGTGTGTGTGTCATCATCACTGTGTGCATCTGTGTGTGTGTGTGAGTGTCACTGTGTGCATCTGTGTGTGTGTGTCAGCGTCACTGTGTGCATCTGTGTGTTTGTCACTCGTGTGTATCTGTGTGTGTGTGTGTCAGTGTCACTGTGTGCATCTGTGTGTGTGTCAGCATCACTGTGCATCTGTGTGTGTGTCAGCGTCACTGTGTGCATCTGTGTGTTTGTCAGCGTCACTGTGTGCATCTGTGTGTTTGTCACTCGTGTGTATCTGTGTGTGTGTGTGTCAGCGTCACTGTGTGCATCTGTGTGTTTGTCACTCGTGTGTATCTGTGTGTGTCAGTGTCACTCGTGTGTATCTGTGTGTGTCAGTGTCACTGTGTGTATCTGTGTGTGTGTCAGTGTCACTCGTGTGTATCTGTGTGTGTGTCAGAGTCACTGTGTGCATCTGCGTGTTTGTCAGAGTCACTGTGTGTATCTGCATGTTTGTCAGCGTCACTGTCCATGTCAGTCGGTCTGTCTGTCAGTGTACCTGTGTATCGTATCTCCCATAGGCACCCTAACCCGCCTGCCCGGCCATCTGCGGTTTGATTCTCGCCCAGCCGTCCATAGCTCCACCTGCTGCTAATTGGCCCGGAGTGGTGATGTAATCTCAGCACGCGGTCTATGCTTGTCACGGACACCTCAAATCGTCTGGGGCTCCACTCGTGTCCCCATCTCCCTCAGTCGTGCCGAGGAGCTGAAGAGGTCTGCCCCCCCGCCAATGGATGGCTAAGTTTTGGGATCCTGGATCAGGAGGCCCTCAGGAGGAGCTGCTGGCAGCTTAGCGACACGCATTAGGGGGGAGAGCCTGCGCTGCGCATGATAGCGGCTGACTGGCACTTGGAGGGTTAGCAGCAGGCAGCACGTGGAGAGGCTGGGGGTGGAGCAGCCGTCAGTGTCACCTAGGAAACGGGACCAGGTTCATGGTGCGAGGAGGAGAAAGCCCGACAGGTAGGATGGGGTGGCTGGGTCAACACGGAAAGAGCCCGGCAAGTCATCAGAACCTGAGCCCTCAGATCGCTCGGGGGGGGGGGGGGCACAATCCCAGCTGACCGCACACCACACACACTGTCCCAAGCACCTGATCCTGGGGCCCTAATCTTAATTGTTCACGGGAGGGGGAATGGGGGAATCGATTAATCAGGCCTGCAAAGTAGACGGCACCAGGGAGGCAGCGGTACTGACCCGGCTCAGCGTTAGCGTCCCCTGCAGGCAGGTCCGGCACCGTACCCGCAGCTTCCCAGGCCTGATGGCTCCACATGGGCTCTTGCAGAACACATAAAAGCTGCAGTGTGGCCTGGACTCTGTACACGAAGGGAAACAATCCACAGATCGTCAGGCAGTGGTACAGAGCAATGCTCTCAACCGGTATACGCACCACTGCATGCCGACGCAGCCAGATGCAGGCAGACTCAGGGCACAGTAACACAGGGGGTTAGTCACGGACACATCACGGCGCCCCCTATCCCCCAGAGGCCTCTCTGATATCCCTCGCTATCCGAATGTACCTTTTCAATTTGCGGGGAGGCCGTGAGGCAGCGGGAGCCAGGATATCTGATACCGACAGGGACATGGACCCTAGTGAGCTACGGTCAAATGAGAGCTTAACAGCAAATAAAACAATGTCTGTGTGTGAGTGTGTGTGTGTGTAAGGGCGAGAGAGGGACAGAAAGACAGAGAAGGAGAGCTGACAGTGGAAAGCACACTTTCAGGGCATGGAGCCGCACGCCACCCGGCTCCGGAGGAATCCTCCACGAACACACAGAGCGGATGTGGCTGGTGGGTGGCAGGCCTGGATGGGACCGGGGGCGAGGATGAGCCCCAGAGGGAGGGGCGGCGTCGGCGGGGACAGACACCGGCTCCAATTACCCGAAAGGAGCTTGAGGACAGCGGGATGGCTGGACACCTCTATGACAGATAATTAAGTCGGGGGGAGAGGCATCCTTCCGTTATCGTGTCAGGGGCAGTGAAACTGGCAGCCACGCGGAGGGGTGGGGGCGACACGGGGGGGGGGGGGGGGGCTTTGGC
>JAODJU010000115.1:942677-955786 GCA_026776725.1 Gnathonemus echidnorhynchus
CACATTGTTTGGATACATTTATTTTCTTACTTTACAAATGACTGTTTTGATAAATGTGCTTAGATGTGTTTAGTACATTATATACTCTTCTTGTTTTATCCTGTGTTTAAATGCTAAAAAAAACATATTTAGGTGTAATTTTCTGGGGCCGGGAACCAATTAATTGGTTTTCAATTATTTCTTATGGGATTCGATCACAACTCGAACTTTTTAGGATTCGATCCGGAGTTCTGAACGGATTAAATTCGAGTTCTGAGGTACTACTGTAGTATATTTACAAAAATCAATGATAGATGATGAACTTGCATAACAAAAACACTATCAGGACTTTCCATGCTACTGCTGGAGATAATTTAGGACTATGGTATTACATTGTTTTTATGCATTTCGGAACAGCAACACCCAAAACTATTGACAATTGTTGCCAAAAAAAAGCAAAATATGGCCACCCTGATGACTTTTAGCCGTGCAGCATGGCGGTAGGGATCACAGCATACGTTCTGTGTCTGCTTGCCCTCCAATCACATTGGCTGAACTGTGCAGTATCTGTTGGATCTGAAGGTCAATCATTACTTTTACAAACGTGAGCAACAATTGAGCACTAATTGTCTGTTCCATTTGGACTCGGAAGGTGGAATTTCTGAATTCCTATACACTGTCAGAAAAAAGGGTACCAAATTGTACCTCTGCTTGTCACTGGGGCTGTACCTTCAGTGGTCAGTTGTTCCCTTAGCTGTATGTAAATGTACCTTTTAAGGTACAGCAATAGACTATGAGGAATATTTTTGTACCATTGTGAGTACATTAATGTTGTTTGTACCTTAGGGAGTCCATTTCTGTACCTTATAAGGTACAGAATTGTAAGGTACAGCCCCAGTGACAAGCAAAGATACAAACTGGTACCTTTTTCCGAGAGTTTAGTCAGAAATTTCAACTGGAACACCCTCTAAAATTGGAGTTCAGACTCAGATAGTCGGAGAAACCTCTACAACCCCAAACAGAATTCAAGATGGCTGCACCAACAGAAGGCTGTAGTTACATACTGTTTATTACCACTTATGTATTATTTGTGTCTCATTAAATCATCGTACATGTTCAACTGCTATCTGTGGACTTGTAAGGGCAAAATAGCACATAATGCATTGTTATCAATGGATATTGCTAACAATGGCTAACAATGTAGCTGGCTAGAACTAGTATTGCCATATCGCTTTCCAACTTATGGAACTGGAACATGGTTAACTTAGGTGTGGCGTCATTCCCAGCTGCAACGTCCAACCTCTGAGATAAATGGAACGCAGTGTGTGAAAAGCAGACGTGACGTCATGCACAAATTGCTGTTACTCGACATTGAGAACACAGGTTGATAAAGTTGCGAGTAGGGCTGTCACGATTACATTAAATGCAATTACTCGAATATTAAAAAGCATTGATTAAATTTTCCTTCTCAATTATTTGGCAATGTGGCGGAAGGAAGAGGGCGCATAGCGGTTGAGGGTACAAATAAAGAGTGAAAGTATTAGTTCTGTGGAAGCACTTGACATTAAAAGTGAATGAAAATGCAGTCATCTGTCAGTATTGCACAGCAGGACTTAAATATCACCACAGCAGGACTGCAATGCAAATACACCTTAAAAGACATCTGACAGGAAGTCTGGTTTGATGGATCT
This sequence comes from Gnathonemus echidnorhynchus, assembly GCA_026776725.1. Lineage (NCBI taxonomy): Eukaryota > Metazoa > Chordata > Actinopteri > Osteoglossiformes > Mormyridae > Gnathonemus > Gnathonemus echidnorhynchus. The sequence continues at coordinate 944,348 of JAODJU010000115.1, forward strand.
ACCCCAATAATGTGAGATTTACCATACATATGTGCCATTCGGCCTCTCAGAGTAACCAAGCCTGACTTTGTCATCATATGGTGACTTAAATTATTTTTCTTAATTTACTTTCTATGACTCCTGTACGTCAACATAATTTCTGGTAAAATATAGGTTAGCCCAGTCGCTTAGCTGCATCATCTTACATAATATGGTATACAATAATAATGATCATTAAGTTAACATATTTTGTGTTTTAGGGCTGAATGATATCGGCAAAAGCTCACGTTGCGATGTTTGAAGTTTTGCAATATTTAATAGTTTAAAATGAACTATATAGCCAAATATAAATAATCTGCCAGCAGTCTGTCAATATCGTCTCTATGGAATACAGAATAATTCCACAGGGTGGAAGACGAATATCTTTTTGTGACCGGTGGCCTGTCCTACGAAGCGGGTTTACTGGCTTATCGGGGTAACCCGCTTCGTAGTACGGGCCGCAGTTCTTGTCCACTTCACTCATTTTTGTTTAATTTCTCACAAACGCACCACACGGTCTATGGGTATGTTCAACAGCAAGGATGAGAATGATTACGTTTGTCTTGCAGTGTGCATACAGAGCTCATGCAAAAACTTTAGTCATTTTTTTTACATGTACTAGATCATTAAAGGAACTGTCATTAAAATTGCTGACCTTGCTAAGTTTGGTTTCCCAAGACTAAGTAAAAATGTTTTAATACAAATTATTGATGGTTTGAACGCAGCATAATATCGCGGTTCTTGCAATGTGACAAATGCATGTGCATGAAATACCATGTTATTAATATCGCAAATCGTGCAAGCCTGGCGGTACAGTGGCGCACTGGGTAGCGCTGTCGTCGCACATCGCCGCTCTGTGTGCGTGTAGTTTGCATGTTCACTCTGCCTATGCGTCTTTTCGCCGCTTCCCTTATACTGTTCAAAAACATCAAACTTAAATGAACTGGAGTGCCTAATAAACTGACCGCATGTGTGCCAGAGTGTGCACCCTGCAATGGTTGGTTGGTTCCTGCCTCACACTAACCACATTATATTAATTATATTACATTACATTTTATATAAACTATAACTCGTCAGATTAATATATAGAGTAATGAATTATTGATATAGGCTAATCGATAGTAACAGCCCTTATAGTTGCGTGAGGTCGCCAGATTAGATTTTTAGTCTCTAAAAAAAGGTCAAAAAGTTGATAAATTGGTAACACTGCTTCCCTCAAATCACATTACAAAAACGGGATTTCAAGAAAGCAGCCTCGACGTTGCACACTGCTGCACTGCAATGACAAGAGGGCCTGTAAGCGTCTCCTGACCCTTAAGACGGGCCCCCCCTGCTGTCGGGTGGGAGAAGCGTTAAACAGTCTGCACCTGTGAGTCTCTAATCCAGAGGTCACCGTGCGAGTGTCTGGGCTACAGCCAATTAGGAAACAAATATAAAAAATATGATTTTTTTAAAAAATTATTATTACCAGAACGGTTATACGATTCTCTTCACATTTCCCTCTAAGTAATCAAGCTACATACGCAAGAAGAAAGCTCCTTTTACTCAAGGGCAACGAGGCTGTAAATACCTGCAGCTTTCGCTTTATGGACTCAGTGAGCAGTTGAATTTTGCGCTGCGTATTCATTGCGGTCTTTGTAGGGATTTTGCACACAGTCGCAGTGATTAATCTTGGTGTATTACTGATATCAGGTTCCAAGGTTCATTCTAACACGCCAACTATAACGCAGTAGCTGTACCCAATGCCAAAAGTTGTTCCTCCATTAAAGTGGCACGGGACACGTGATAACTCACTCAAATAGTTCAAAATACAGCACCTAAGCTACTACATCTAATTGGTCACATACCTATCATGTTGACGATTTCGGGGTATAGATTCTTGTAACGTCATGAGGATTTCTGCCTCTTCTGTCCCTCTTTAGGCTGTGATCATAATAAACCTCACACGCCGTATTCTTCGGGAACCGCGATGGTCTCTGGGAAATGAAGTTCGGTGGCTGTCAATTTCTGAATACCGGCATAATCATTCTGCACATTAGATTATGGCTATTCTTATGTACTTGTGTAACGCGGAACAACAATAGTTTGTTATCATTTTGCGTTAAAAACAGGCACAAAAGGATAGTTTATCTAAGATGGATAGAAACATTTTCTTTATGTTTACGTCATGCCGGAAGTAGACGCTTTCGACTCCGCTATTGTGTTTAGGAGGATCTAGGGGCATGCTTTAATGTTTTGATTGAATACATATTGTTGATTCCTGACGTATTGAATGTACCGCTAATATAAACAAAAAGACGCACTGCAAGTGCGAATCGGTTAAAGAAAATAAAAATAAATCGGCCATAGCTAATCAATAGAGACAATTGTGTAAAACCAGAAGGAATCTTTGGGAACAGCGATTGAACCACGGGACAAATGATGACGAGTACAACTGCAAATAGAGTAAGACATTATTTCCCCTATATATATAACATTTCATATATGTTAGATTTGATTTCGTATATATAGTTTTTTCATTCGAATAGAAAAATCGCCCTCTATCATTACAATTTGCAAGCTAGCGCAATTCATTTATATTTTAGGCAAGGTTAATAATATTTTGAGGGTATACTTAAATGTGCGTTACTTATTTGTATGTTACTAAAAGGCTTCATTTGCAAATAAACATTTCTGGCCGCACTACCCACCTCCATTCTTCATAGTGGCAGCGTTCATGTCTAAGTAACCTGTATCACTGTGACATTCTTCTGCTCCCGGCTTCTTACCTGTACGACATAACGACTCTTCTCATCGCATCATTTACACCTGTGTTTGCTCGCGACATTTATTTTTTTTAAAAGATGGCGGCGATGCTATCACATTTTAAGAATAATAGATGAATGAGGGCATTGGTATGTAATTAATTTTCATAAGTTATCAGGCGTAACGTATAGCCTACTACAACGGCCTATGCCTAGAAAATCGATTTTATTTATGAAAATTACAAACTCATTAATCAGAAAAAGGCGAGTGATTTATAACTCTGGACGTATACTGAAGCCTTTTTATCAGCTGTAACTGTAGGTAATTGATATTTATCAGTATTACAGAAGCAGTCAAATGCATTTTAATGTCAGCTTTAATGTAATAATTGTAATATTTTTTAATAAAAAGGAATAATACAATTCTACAAAAAGGCGAAGCCCTTGACAAAGAAGGATAAACGGTGCAATTCAGGCTGACTTCAGGCGAACTTATAATTCAACCTGATCAGTTGTGTGGATATGAATACATCCAAGGGAAACAAATATTCTGAGATGTTCCATCTGGTAGCCTAATTTTTTTTGTCCGGAATAAATTTATATTCACGTTCATAATTTCTGCCACTGTAATATTTGATTCACTTCTCATTATACCATCTCGCAGTCACATTATTTGAAATGACAAATTAAATGAGATTGCAACACCAATTAACCATATTGGTGACATACTGACATATACGTACCGCACATGTTAAACTGGGAGTTGCAAAGTAAAACTGAAATAGCATTTAACAGTGCAACGCCTGGATAATAGGAGTAAGGGTTGAACCCAAATAAAACGTTTTATTTTTCTGTTGCAGTGTAAACTCAGACATTTTGTGTAGAATTTCCTTCACTCTAGGGCAGAAAGTCATGACTACACGCTGTGCTGACAGTACCGGGTAAAAGCTTTTCATTAACCTCAGATGAAGAGTTGTACAAACCCTGGTTGACACACTCTTTCGGAAAAATAAAATATGACGTCTTCATTTAGTGACGTCATCTACAAAAGGCATCTCGTAACCGTAGCGGTATAAGTAGCAAGGTGCACCCAGGGACTCCGGAGTGACGCGGCAGGCACACACCTCTAATTTTCCCATGGGCCAGCCTCCTACTTCCTTAATAAGCCGTCATATTAAAACCCATCAACAACTGACAGTTTTTCCGTAGCTATCTACCACGCCTTCCAAATACCACTGTATTTTCTATATATTAACTATTTTTTATTATTTTTTTCCCTTTAGTATACCCTTTAGTATTTTTTAAGTAGAAAAAAGCAGTAAAATAAAAAAATCATTCCTAACTCTATTTCACTGTTTGTAAATAAGGTCTTTTCAGAGCAAGGTGTTGCAATGCCCAGTTAAAAGAAATATTGTGCCTTTTTCTTTTTGTAGCAGACATCTGTGTATATGCTTACATGCAGGGTGTTGATAAAATCTTTCAGAAATTTGACTGTATACTGAAAAAGCGTTTAAAAGATGCATGAATGATTTTTTATTGTTATTGTGAAATTAGCTGCTCTGTGCTAATTCACGTATCCGTCAGAGTCTAAATTTTGTTAATGTGCTTCTTTAGGGTTAATGTAGAGCACGCAGGAACCGGACCTCATCCCGACCTATACTTCATACACATTTGAAAATGCACTGCAGCCTCCTCCAGTGTGAGGCAGTCCGGTGTGGCGCTGTTTGTGCACTTATTAAACGCGCAGACCTGCTAAAACCTGGGGACCGGTAAATGATGTAAACTTCATTAATATTCAAATTGAAAATGCATCAATGTAATGTTTTCTGCATCTCTTCAAATGTGATGTGGCACATTACAGGCAAGCTTGCACGGTGAAGTGATTGACTAAACACGATTCAATTTGCATATTAATGAGCAAGATGACAGATTATAATATTTGGCCTTTCTTTTCCCCTTTGCCTTTAGGGAGCAACTATACTTTCAGACATTTATTTTGAAAAATGGATAATGGTTTTGAAAAAAATTGAACAGATAACCTATAGAACAAAGAAACTTAATTCAATCTTATAATTATCAACTCTTGAGTGACTTTTTTCTTGCCATCTGATGGGAATAGAAGCTGTATGTGTGTCCTGCACTTGTGCTGAGGGTGCTTGTGAGGGCTTGTGAGTGATTGTGAGGGCTTGTGAGTGATTGTGTTCCTTTAAAGCGCACGAGACCACAGGTACTGGCACGCACCCTTCTGAAGTCTCAGTATGACTGCAAAGTGCTCTTTTTGTCACGCCTGTGTCACCACGGCTTCTCCGCTTGCGGGCTCCTCTCCGCCCTGCTGTCAGCCTTGCTCTGTTTTGACGGCTGTGGTACAGTCTCTTTGATGCAACAAAGCTCTTGTGAAAATATGGTAGAGTTCCCCTTTTAATTTCAGTTTGTTTGGCCCACACCAACTGGAGTTACCTTTTTGAATAAAATTCAGTTATTACTTTAGGAATCTTGCTTGTATTTTAAGTAACCCCCCATCCAATCATTAGAAAAGGTTATTGCTCGTAGGTGACAGTAAAAGGTATGGCATTTAAAATTTTACATTTCCTCCCTATGATTTTGTACGCTTTCAGCCAATATGAAATTATGTGGGTAGACTTGGTTGTTGGACCAGGCCTAATAAGTGGTCTATCCTGTTACTTCTTGCTAAGGCTTCACACGCTTAGCAGGGGGTCCACTTAGCTGGAAGTTTCTCTGAAGTTAATCTTGCCATACTTCTGTCGACTCACTTCATAGTGCTCCATGACTCCTGTATGTTTTAAAAAAAGCTTCCTTTGGGAAAGGAGATGTCGTCAGCTTAGAGGTGCAAGAAGAGAGATGAGAGCTCATGATGGCTAGGGGCGTTTCAGGCTGGATGCTAGAGAAATGGGAAGATGAAAGCTGACAGGTAGAGGAGAAAAGAGTGTATCAATAGGTCAAGCGGCCGGGCCGTAGGACCCAGGTGACGCTGGGGGGGGGAACCGCCAATCTGAGATCTGTTTCTAGCCGCTGAGGTCTGGCTCGGCAGCCACTGGAAGTGGTGCTCTCTGGACTGTCAGGCCGGTCAGGAGGTGGAGTCAAGTGGTGCTTTTCCACTGACACCAAGAACCGAGCCGTACCTGGAAGAGATGGTTCTCCATTGTGAATTAAGCAAACCATTCCTGAGCCGTACCCACACTGACATGACGCTGCTTACTAGCATGACCAAACAGAGCTGCTTGCATCACCAATCGCCAACTGCTCAAAATGTAGGGAGATAACAAAGATTCTACAAATACATAAATAGATAGATAAAGTTAAAGAAAGAAAAAGAAAGAAAAAAAAATAAGATGGTGATTCTCGCAGACTTGCTAGTGGAAATTACCTCATAGTTAATCATGAAGTACACCATGTGAGTAGTACAGCATCTTTTTGGTTTTACTATAGCTCACCAAACCCGAACGCCTTTACTGAGCTGATACTTCTGCAGTGGAAAACCAAAGTGGGCTGGAACTGCACTGTAACTAGTCTCTCTTCACTGTACAGTTTGGTGACTGAATGCCAGTGCAAAAGGGCCAATGTTGAGGGCCTCTGCTTGTTTGGCGTCTGTTAAGCATCACACCATCCATGTCCTTTAGTCCAGGTCATAGCTCGATTAATTTCATTACTTGGGCTGCACTGCCACTCAGTTGGCTGATTCCATCTCTCATTTGGGAATCTGTGTGAGATGGTTAACGGAGGGGGGATTGGGGGGGGGGGCGGGACCTATATTTTCCAGTCAGATGAAACCTGTTACAGGCGACATTTGTGTTTTACTTTGCACAGATCTGCCTCCAGGAAGAAGTGTAGTGTTCAGTAGACTACTGTGTTCAGAGTTCATAATTATGTGACATGGTTGAAGATCACAAAATATTCTCCCTCCCTTGCAAAAACCGTTACAAAAAAAATGTTCTTCTTTTGATTAATTGATGGAATGAATCCCACAGGATAATGGTCTTAAAGCCCATTCTGCTGTTTTCATAACCCCTATCCAAATGCCGAGCTGCAAGGCACACTGGGTAGGATGTCAGTCCATCTCAGTGAACACACTGGCATGCTCCATACCTGCAATTTAAACATGTGGCGGGGAGGCGGGGGTGCTGATTGCAGGGGGAGAACATGCAAACTCCACATGCACAGAGCCAGGGGTGACAATTGGAGGGCGCAGTGCTACCCATTGAATCCGCACACCATGCCAGTGGCTGCACATTAGTTAAATACAGGTGTGTGCGCTGGAAGGGTGTGGCGGTTAGCAGAATGCGATGTGTTATTTATTAACCGCTCCAGGAATATCGATCCGATGTGCGCGGCCGGCTTCCTCCCAGTGTTGATGACAAGGCAGACCGATAGCGCATCCGGCTTTTCTCATTGTCACCTTTCTGTCCGGCGTAGGAAATGAAAGTGGAGCCAGATTTCGGTAGCATCTCACCAGCGGAGGAGCTGCTCCTGCTGAGAACTCGAGTTCGGGAGCTGGAGAGGGAGAAGGCCCAGGTGGACGCGGAGAATCGACGGCTGAAAGACCTGTTGGTGAACGGTGAGGACCACTGGTAACCTCCCCCCCCCCTCCACTAGCTCTACTTCTTGTTAGCTGTCTGTGAGATGCTCTTGCTCATTGAGCTGCTGGTCTTGGTTTTACCTCTCTAGAGATTCCATCTCTCCTGTCTGCCATGAGGCAGAATGTCAGTGTTGGGGGCAGAGAGAGTGATCCTGAAGTCTTCCAGGCGCTCTCGCCCTGCGCAGAACGGCTGGATTGCGCCGGGTTCCCCCCGTCGATGCCAGCCGACCCCGGGTTCGGACAGGCCGAGGACGTCGACGGCTTTATGCAAACTGTCTCAGACGCCCAGGTGACATTGGTCAATGGTGGTTTCCCTTCAAGCATTGAGGACGGTGGGCCGCACTGTGCCCTCCCTGTAGAGGACAGTCCCACCTGTCCCAGCCCGGCCTGTAGCTCACCTGACTTCGGCCCAATCAGAGACTGCACGGAGATGGAGCACGTGCACACGTCGGGGCACGTTAGTAGCCATGTAAGCCCGTCGTTGCACCTCTACTGACAGGGAAGGAGAGAAGCATAGCCGCTTGTGTCCACCCACAGTTCATTTTACCCACTCTCAGCACTGGCTGTTGTCACTTAACCTCAGTCTCAGTTGTTGTTCTGTCTCTGTGTGTCAGTCGTCTGAGGACTTCCATTCGGAGGTGTTGGCGTGTGTGGGTGTCGGGCTGATCTCCTGAAGGTGTCACTCCATCTTCTCCCTATTCACACAGCCCACGCTCTCTTTAAGCAGCATCATGCCTCTCACTCTCTCTCCCTCTCTTCTCACGTCCGGTCGGCGGTTCCCCAGGCACGCCCGGTTGAGGTGTATCCAGGTTCCGGAGTGTTCTGTGAGGCGCAGGCCTGGACCTCCGCCATCCAGGCCCAGTCTCCCACGGCCATGGTGCGGATGCTGCTGCTGGGCGTCTTTGACACAGACACCCTATTGCACAGCAACCTGAGGGGAGGGCGGAGCCGGAGGCCCATGTTCCCTAACCACCGGGTGGGCCTGGATCCCCACAAGCTGGAGGCGATCTACAGTAAACCTTTATTCCTGTATCTGTGGGTTATTTGTATTCCTGATCACATGATCAGTACCATCAGGCATCAAAGAGATTAGCTATCATGCTCACTGACTCCATTGAAAATGCATATATCCTGTTTTAGTTGATGCTAAGCAGGTATTTATTCATGTACAGTTTATAGTTTTAAGGAACCCTTTGAAGCTTTCTTAAGATTCTTCTAATTTGTGTGGTGTAATGCATGTACTGCCATTTATTCCAGGATGAATGATAATGGACAGGACCAGAATGAATGTTGAGGAGGTGAATACCCCGGTAGGGGCAGTACCTCAACAATAATTCATTCACATTCATCCTCATTTCCGTAAACGATTTGACAGCGCTGGCAGCCTGGGGGGATGGGGGGGGGGGGGGGTAGAAAAAAAATTGTACTCACTCCCACTCACTGCGTGTCTCCTCCACCAACTGTTGTTGTGACGGTTCTTCCAGATGCCACCCTGGCGAGGTTCCCCCTGGCACGGAAGGGGCAGATAGGCACCGGGATCAACTCCAAGCTGTCGGAGATGAGATTCCGATCCAGGAGAGCCAATCAGGAGAGGAGATATTTGTGAGCGCTTAAGTGTAGTGGAGCATGAGTAGAGCCCACCATAAGGTTATGACGTTCTACAGAGACAGTGCATGCAGGCTCCTTGGCTGATCTCTGCCCATTTGGAGGGCTATAGGAAGGACGAAGTGGGCTGGAGGTTGGTGCAGTCTCAGCCAATCGGTGGGCGAGCTGGAGGAAAAAGCATCTCTGGGGACAGAGTGTGTCCCTCCCACCTGAGTCTGCAGCCCTCTGGCCAGTAGGCTACAAGGAGGTGTTTTCCAGCTCGTCATTTCCGGAAGCGTCTGCTTATTCTGTCCCCCCATGAAGCCTGCTGTCCAGACAGGTGGCAGAGGAGGAAATAGAGCTTCTCCTTTTGCCTCTGAAGCTCGAGAATCCTGGACGGGGGCCAGATGATTTTTCTTCATCGATTTGCGTGCTCTGTGGCGCGGCCCACTGAGAGGTTCATCTGGCAGCTCTGTCGCCGGCCCTGAGTCTCCTTCACCCATGGCGAGCAGCGGGCATCAATCCTGCCCCACAGGTGTCATCGCCGTCCCAACCTAATGGGTCTCCCGGCACTCTAATGCCTCAAGGAGCAGCAAGGGGAGATTAATTCATCTTCATACTCTTAAACAGCCTAAGGTCTCTCTCGTGCTGAATGTGAATGGAGGATCCCTTGGAGCAGAGGGAGGGGGCTGGTGTTGTGGTGATGTAACAGCCACAAGGGGGCTGCATTTCCTTACAACCCCCCCCCACCACCCCACCCCACCCAATTGTGTAACTGCAGTCACAAACACAAAGACTTGTGCCGGACAATGCGTTCCTGACAGACCCGGGAACAGGGAGACGTGTCTTGGTCTGAATGTAAAATCGGCCAGTTCTGGTCCCCTGCTGGCCCGGCCAATCATGTTGCAGAATGAATGCAGGTGACCATGTGCCTCTCTAAGAGTCTAAGCTTTTAAGATTCTAGGTGCTGATTACTTTGTATGAAGACCCAGAAAATAAGAAGAGCAGGAGATCACAGCCAAATTGTCTATTATCTGGCTTTTTTGTGTCTTTCTGTGTATGAGAATTCTAAACCCTCTACCCATCCACACTAGTGGGTCTGCTGTTCAACATTAATTAATCGTGCCAAGTTTCACACATCACAGAGCAACTGCTTACAGTATTCCCTGACATGTACCCTACGCAAAATATATCAGAAAATGTCAAGAAACCCCAAAAGCTTTTAATTGCAAAACTGTCTGAATTTTTGACGTGTACGCATTTGTGTTGACCTTCAGTTTGAGCAATTTCTCGGTTGATCAAATTACAAACGACCAACCCAGAAGCCGACCCACTGGGAAAGTATAATGGGATTAGCATTCTTTGGCAGCTATCGCCAGTAATAACACCAGTATTGTAATACCGTATTGTGTGACTTCAGCCATTTTTTTCCCCCTATTCATTGTTAAAGGACATATTTCTAGTGACACCAAAATGTATTCAGCTTAAAAGTTTAAAAGAACCAAACTTCTAACTGTGGTTTTCAATGTGCTCTTCAGCATTGAAGTTCACCATTTATGAAATGCCCTGGAACTTTCTATCTTGCCAAAATGTTATTTAGTAGATTAGCGTCTGGTATATCTTTAATATGACTGTCAGTGTGAAGGCTGACTGATTCTTTTTTTTGGAGGGTTGATGCAATAAGGTGTTTGGAGCCAAGTCAGACAGACGAGAAAAATGTCCTTAAATGATCTCCGAATGCTCCCGGAGAGCTCTTTTGTGTGCCTAAGTGATTTTGAAATCAGAGTTCCCTGTCTTGGGTCTGCGGGCATGATTCCAGTTGTCCCTCTGCAGGCAACACCAAAGGCAACTAACACACTGTAACCCGAGGACCCTGTTTCCTGAGGGCTGGCCTTATCCTGGCCCAGAAGAGCTGGATCACCTCTTCCACTCTACGGTGCGTCAGATGCTACGAGTTTGCGTGCCTCCTTTTTGCCCTTGCATTAACCTTGTCATGTTTGAGCCTCAGATGGACCAACGAGAACATTTTTCCACATGAACCTCTGGTACAAGAGTGACACAGATGATGACTCAGACTTTGGCAGCACAGCTTCATGGGACAGATTTCCTGACTCAGCAGCAAAGGATGGGCAGAGACCCCGCCATCTTCTGCTATGTTTATTTGATGCTTTTGTATGAAGTGACCATTACGGCTTGTCAGTAGCTCTTTGAGGTTTACTGGTGCAGCTCGACTTAAAGACAGGGTCCTACGGCTGGGCTGCCGACTGGGGGCTCGCTGCATCCCGTGCCAGTTGATGTCCTGAAATGTCACATCACCTTGTTTCCTGTCTGTCCCCGTTTGCCGCTCCGTGATTGCTGCGTGTTATACAACTATCCATAAATGTACCAAAACTCTCGAGAAACCAGAAGCATGCGTGTGTTCACTACGTTCGCTTCTGCCGAGGAAGTGTCTTGTCTATTAATGTGGTCATTCGTGTGATGAGGCCAGCCGTCGAGCCC
>JAODJU010000115.1:968635-1015737 GCA_026776725.1 Gnathonemus echidnorhynchus
GGGGGGGGGGGGGGGGATGGTGAGAAGGGGGCCTTGGGGGCTGAAGTTCTCTGCTAATTCCCATTGGGCCTTTTCCCTGACTGAGCAAGCAGGGGCACAGTCTGCTGGAGCCCGGTGACTCACGCCGGTAACTGCGGCTACACTAAACCATTCAGCTATGTGCATCCTACCAGATAATCAGCTGTTTGTGTCCCAGGTTCTGTCAGGCAAGTTCATCAGTGTTCACAGAAACACCCCCTAGAGAAAGGTCGCTTTTGCTGTGGTAGGTCTGGAAGGCGAGTGTTCCTTGGTAGGTGGGGGGGCGGGGGGGGTCGTATAAATTTCCACAATCCTGTCTGCAAAGGTAACGCTATCGTGTGGCGTCAGGCCTGCAGACTATAAAAAAGAAAATACATCGCGGGATAAATCCATTTTGATTGTGTTTGTGTCGTGCTTTCATTGTGTTTTTTTATTACGGTTAGGATAGCTCCAGCCATCTTTTTAATTTTATGAACACCGCAGGAGAACAAACCGATGTTTTTTAGGTTACTGCCGGATGTCAGCAGAGTCTTGTTGTGACAGAGGATGCTCTCTTTAACACAATATGCCAGGATGTGACGAACAGGAGGAAGGAGACAGGAGGGGAGCTGGGGGTGTCCGGCCAAGAAGAGCGGAGATAAGATCAAATTCCTTAAAATGAAAAGAGTGTGGTGGGGAGCAGCATCCGCTAGGACAGGATATCCAGGACTAGGTGATGAAACGGACCTTCAGGAATAAAGGGGACCACCTTCGGGCTCCTCCATGGCCAGATGAGTGGGACTTAAATCAATCTCAGCTTCCACTTGGACCCAGACAGTCTGTCTGTAAATTGGGTTTCGCTGTGGGGGTAGATAGGCAGTATTGGATGGGAGATGGCCGGGATGGTCACCTCTTATTTGGTCATTTGTTCTCTTAGCTGAGGAGATGTGGTCAATCATCTCTTTACCTCCATCAGCTGCTCCGTATTCAGGCTGTGCCTACCACCATCCCAAAAGGACCTGGCACACAAATCCCAAGAATCCTAACGTTTTCCTTCCTAGACAAAGTGGGAGAGGGAGGCAACCACCCGAAATGGAACAACAGCTGTGCATGCAGGGGTCACTAAAAGCCATAAAATCCTAGGGATTCGGAGCAATCATCTGGCACGTCGAAGAGAAAATGTCAGGAAAATAATCAGAGATCAAATACACACCTCAAGTTTAATCTCCATCAGACACCAATCCAATAGTGACCTTGTCTTGAGGACAGACGACTTCTGAACATATCCCCCCCCCCCCCACCGGCATTTCAGAATCGATATGGATTAACGCTGCCACCTTTCAGGGCCGCCTTTTCACGCTCTGGACACAATTATAATGGGATATAATAATGATCAATGAGAAAGGTAGGGTATCGATATACTCGATACAAACACCATCAGTGCTAAATAAGCTCTGGGAGAAAGAGCTGTCACAAGTGCAGTTACAGAGTCTTGGGGCCTCACAGGAGATCTCTGCAGCAGCAGAGATCAACTGCAAGTAGGTGACCCAGCAGAAGCTGCGGAGAGAAGCCCGTCTTAACACAAATGCCCGTAAACGCTACGGCCCTGGTTTCTCTTAGCGAGCAGCTCGATTTTTGGGCCCGAAAATCCGGAAAAGAGGAAATTCACTTTAAGGGTTTCATGTCTGGAGATATGGAGAGCTTCCGGACCCCATGCCATGAATGAGAGAGCGTTTACGGCAGAGCAGCCCTGTTTCGCCCGCGGAGCAGCACAGTGTCCCGGTTTTGAAATGTTGCTCCACGGGAAAACATGCTCAGACTTGCAAACAGGCGCTGGAACAGGCAGCTGTGAGACTCATGAATTATCCTGCAGGCCGGTTCCCATGGCCCCCCTCCATCAATCACAATGAAAAGCCGTACCCCTAACCCCCTTTTCTCCCCCGGTAAACAATTTTCTTGTGCTAAGTAAATGGAGACTGAGAAAAGAGAGAAAGAAAAAAGAACAGGGAAAGATGGTGGCGGAAACAAAGATTCAACCCAATTATCCCAGGCAAGGGAGGGTACCTCTGTCTGATTTTGTGTTTTTCTCTGAATGCACTGTCTGTTTTTACGCCAGAGAGCCGGTGCCCTTCACCTCTGCCCTCCTCCCAGAATGCAACTCTCTTTTCACATGGCAGATTCACTTCATATGCTATCGTACTGTCTCTCATTCTGTCAACCAATCAAAAGCTTTTTTAGGCACTGTAATCCATGTGGCCACGTTCATTCTATGTTATTTAAGGGCCAGTTTGGGCACCCCAATCAAAAACCTTGTTAGTGGGTTAGTCTGAACGGGGGCCCCATATACCTGTCAGCTCAGCGAACGTGACCGATAGCCTGGCCTGCTGCAAATATGCCCCTAATGGGAGTTCAATATTACATCCAGAATGCCAATCAAAGCACATAATGAACCCAGGTCTCTGAGGTTCCGTCCCTTTGAGTTTCCTTCACGTGCTACCAAAGGGAGAAGCGGAAAGTTATTTTTAAAGCAGCCCAGGCAGGCCTCATGCACGCCGGCAGGGGGTTCTAATAAGATATATCGATTTCCACACTTCGCCAAATGGCCCGCAATCTCTTGGCAGCGCCGGTTGAGCCGTGTTTCTGTAACTGCCGGCAGTAACGCATGCTGTTCGCTTTGTGTCCAACCCCCCCCTCCCCACCTCCACCTGCATGCCACTCAACTGTGGAGAGTCAGTGACAGATGCCCCGGAGCTGGGGGAGGCTCCTCAAAGCTGCTGGACGCACTGCATCGACAGAATCAGCCATGCATGTGGCACTGCACGAGAGGGTGTGTCTTACTGCCCATCCCTGGTTAGCGCTATGACATCACTGCTTCACTGTGGTGACACCGAGAGGTTTCTTCCCCTGCTAAAATGCTATGTTGTTAGGGTGTATGTTGGGGTGCCATGGCCCAGTGGGGGGCATAGATGGTTCTGCGGGTACGGGTGAGTCCCGCCGCGTGGTACCGGTACTGAGACGGTGCAGGCCAAGAGAAGAACAACAGTGAAGACGCGGGCGGGCCGTGTTTGTGAAACGCGGTTTTGTCTTCTGACCTCGCTGCTGCTCATCCAGCCCTCCGGTACAGTCCGTGATTTGTCCCGGGAGAATGTGGGCACACTGAAGAATGTGGCATTGTTCAAGAAACAGGGGGGGGGGGGGGGGGGCGCAAAATACAATGGATGCTCCACCTGCTCTGGTCCACGCCATGGAGGCTGAGTGTCCTCTCTGGATGATGATAATGTGCCCCCCCCATTCTGCACAGATAAGCCCACCGTTGTCCTGACGTCGGTATGCCGATATATGGCCCGATTGTTCCCGTGGAGGGGAATGTTGTGGGTGGCTCGGCCCTGGAGGTGTAGCGCACAGAATCCGACTTTTCCCGGGGGGACACATGCTTGTTCCCGACCTCTACAAAAGGGTACACAGTTTGCCCAGGAGCGTGCAACAATGGCCGGACAGTGTTCGTGCAGAAAAACACACCCCGTAAATGTTAACTGTGTATTAGCATAAACTGCATGGAGAGAAGTGTGTCTTTGTCCTGCAAACCACGCGAGAAATTTGCAGAAGGCGGATAAGACATGACAGCGATGTGCTAAGAGTTATGAAGATGAGTGAATGTATAGAAGAATGACATGTGCGTCCCCAAACTCACCATGTACACACATGGGCAGGCTCCCTCTCTGCTCTTTATGCAAACATTTACCCTATTGTGCCCTAGTGGAGAATAGCGGGGTTGTTCTTGGTGAAAATGAGCGCAGTGCTCAAGGCTGGGAGGGGGCACACCATAAGCAGGCGATTGTCCATAAGGAGAGGGGGGCTGAGTTTGTCTCTCTGTCCTGGTCCCACTGGTGGACTGGTACCAACTGGGCTGATCCAGGGCATGCGGCAGTAGGAGAACATGGATGCATCTACAGCAAGGTGCCGCTTGACCCTGATCCGGTCTGGGCCACCGTGGGCCCATCTCTCATGTCCCGCCACCTCTCCTACAGCAAGGGCCTGTGTATACAGTACGTGTGTGTGGAGCTTTCTCCTGGGAGCATGACGGGTCGACTGTGTGGCTCAGTGTCTGTGTCTAAAGGAGAGCAGGATGGGATATATGAAAGGAAGCATTCTGATGTATATGTTTTCATACATATACAAATAGCAAATAAAAGCATTATTTTAGTGGGTCTTTATTAAAATATCTACAGTGGCCACAGTGCCAGATCACCCAGATTTCATGAAGAGCATCAGGCAGGGTGGTGGTTCGGGACTCCGACTCATGACCTGAAGGACACCGATGATATCCCATGAGCCTCTTCTTCGGCATCTCCGAGCGAGACGCATGTACCGTAAGACATGCAGCCATTAAAACACCACTTTTGATAAAAGTGCTGCATGGGCTGCATTTTTTTTATATGTATCTCTCCTCGTCCACCCTGACAATAAGACGCATGTTCCAAATTAAATCCACCATCCTTGGGTGTGGTGGTAATGAAAGGTTTCGCGATTCTGCATATTTAGGAACAAATTGCCCCATGTGTGACACGCGCTGCTATTTTTTCAGTTAATTGTGCCACTTTTCTCATGGTACAGTAGTTTAATTTAGGCGGTCTGATTGATTTCGGTGTAGTGCGGACTCCCAAATCCCCACCCTCCGCTCCTGTCTGACGAGTGGAGCAAACAGGACGGGGCGCAGAGACGCAGCGGCTCTCTTTCTGCAGCCGTTCACACCCCCTCCTCGTATCTCCTAATGGCCCGGAAAGGTGTTAATGTGTTTTTTCAGTTAATTAACCAGTTCAATTACGGGCGCCGAGTCCTGACGGAGGGGGGGAAGCTTTGTCCTTCGGCAAGAGGGAGCCACAGCGCTCTGGCACATGGCACCATCCGCACCATCTTCCTGCAGCAATAAACAAAACGATCAACAAAAAACACCTGTCATCCTGGGGTCTAAGAGGTCAGATGGCAACCTCTGCAAGATGTTAGCTAAAATGCAAAGAGGAGGCCTTGTCCTCCATCTGGGTAACACGGAGCTTCATCCTAACTTGTGCCTGATGGTCCAGGAGCATCTGTGTGTGGCACCCGGCAGTCAGCAACTCCTAATATGCATGAGTGAGTTCAGACATGTATCACCCCCCCCCCCCCACACACACACACACACACGGCATTCTGGCCAGCCCGACCCAGGCTCGATAAACAGGACGTCCGACGATTGCTCTTCGGCGCGACTGCTTCATATCATTAGCAGGCATTACGGCTAAACAGCAGATCTGCGCGGCTAAATCTAAAAACAAGCGTGGCACTGCGCTGGGCGAAGCTCGATTGCTTTCGATTCTCAGAAAGAAAAGGCAGTTTGATTAATTTTCAAGGCCCCCGCATTCATTAATTCTGTAGCTACAGGGAGACCCGGGTCTGTGTGTTCCAGACTTGAGTGTTTGCAAATGAGCATGTTATATTTTTCTATTTGTAATTTCCTTATGAAAACTGAATTAATTATGAATCTCTATGGAGGGCAATTTTTTTGCAATATTAGCAGGTAAAATTGTTTTTTTTTCTTTAGTACAAAAAGTGCAACTGTCGTTCATCATTCTCCGTCTCCCTTCACGTTCTCTAACTTTTGGTTGTGTTTCTGCTTCTACGGCTCAGTTTTCCCTCCCCTCTCCATCCATTCCTCGAGATCTACCACAGCTTTGCAGAGTTTTATTTGATTGTTTTTGCCTGGTTTCTGTGGCTGTTTTTTTAATGACATTTTAGCACTTTTCTTTGCACTAATTCAACCCTGTAAAAAAGAAAAACCTAGATAATGCCTTCATTTCTATTTACACAGTCCGTGAGTGTCATATTCCCATTCACATTCATAAGGCAGAAATTGATGTCAACCCTGCCTAGAGGAAGAGTTTATTCATGTTGCCCGCTATCAGATTTCTTCTCAGATTGGTGTTGATCGATCGCAGGTCTTCATACAGGGACGACGCTCTCCCTGACAGCCACTTGCGGACGGATCAGAATTCCATCACTATAAATAGAGAGTGACTGCAAAGAAAAGCTGAGAGATTCTCATTTACTTCCTAGCTTCACTTATAGCCACAACTTGGTAGAAGTTTTATCGGACGGAGGTGTAAGACTGAGAGTTCACCTCTCTTACCGTGACCTCACTTTCGACCTGGCTATTCCCAGCAGGCCACGCGCCTGTGTTTACACACTGGGCTCCATGTGAAATTCCAGTTGTGGCTAAATTGAGTTGGGAGGTAGCTGTGATATTTGTGAGGAGACATGTGAACGGTGTCCTGCATAATGCACTGCTACGGAAAAGCCACAGACAGGGGGCTCTCCTTAATATATCTCACGGTTCAATGGGATACTCATGCCAGGCCCTCAGCTAACACCTCGCTTAAACATTATTCCCAGCAGCAGTAAGTGGGCGCCGTGGAAGTGGAGCACATGTCTCAGGATGGAGAGCTTTTAAGCAAACACTCGGAAAGTAGAAGTGGGTGGGCCTTCACTGATGGGCAGCTAGATATGACCCCTTCTTATCTATCCCCATCAGTGCCCTGACTGCCATGTGAGGGTCTTACCTCCGGTTCAAGTGTCGAAACCTCATTACTTCCCTTTTTGTAACCGGTGCTATAATTACTGTATATCATTACCCATATTGCTGTGTGGCAGCAGGTTTATTTTCATATTTTCCCCACTGATAAAAATCCAAACGCTGCTGTTTATTCGACTGGCTGCTCGCGGCTCTATTTCCCCTGTGTTACGGTCTTTTGCGTTGATTGGAAGGCATTACCACTCATGATTGAGCTGTTTGGCACCTGCGTGATCTTCTTCCACTTTCTCCTCTTCCAGCAGTTGTCGCTCTGTGTAACGTATTTAAAGACCGCTCAGTGCCACCCACAGCAGGCCTCAAACACGTCTCTACGACGGCATATTTAACAGGAGCCATTCAGGGTTAAGTACCCTGTCTCCGCACTTTTTCGAAGACGGATCGTGTGTTTTTCCGGGCCGGCTCCGTTGTTCTCTGATCCATGATAGCGGTTGCTCCTTCCTCCCCTGTTCCGCGCTCCGGACTCCGCGCATGTGCTCGCCGGCAGCGTTGTGTAATTAATGAAGGTTTCTTTTAAATCGCGCGTCCCTCAAACGGCACAGACCTGGGGCGACGTCAGATTGCCAATTATAAAAAAAAATAATTGCCAACACATCCTAATTCTTGTTAAGTCTGCTCTGTGGTCTAATGAAAATGTTGAGTCTTTTTTCTTTTGCTCATTTTTTAGAAGAAACAGAAGAAAGATATAAATGCAGCAACCGTTCATTTGCATCTTCTGGTCAACACAAGCCATTTGTTTGCATCTTCGGGTCAATGCAAACCATTTGTTTGTTTCTTTTGATCAACACACCCTCGCCACAAGTTCTTCAAATGGATTTAAAGCTTGAACAGACCGACGTAGAGAACTAAAATTAAAATAGGTTGTAGTGATCTGACTCTTGCAAGTAAGTTATCAAACCGAGCCGGTCACAGTCTGGTACCAGTTGGCCCCGATGTCTCGCTTGGCCATTTCACACAAAGGGGACCTTCTCACCATAAACTTGTCCTGCTGACTCTACGAAAAATGTGAGGAACAAACTCTAACAATCAACAAAGGAGGGTGTATAAAGCGACACTTGTACTTTGACTATGCTTGGGGCGGGGGGGGGGCTGGAATGACTTTGTGACAGTTTTGCATCACAATGCCCCTCCCTCTGCCAAATGGGATATTTCCCTGTCCACATTTTTCAGGGGCATCGTGATCGGCGGAGATATGGAGAGGTCGAAGGTCAGTCCAGTTGCGGCCTGATTGACTTTGTTTCTGTGCTTCAGTGAAGTGGTGTGTTTGCCTTGAATGTGGGGGCAGCAGGTAGGCCAGAGTATAAGGAGTGAGGGATGTGGCTGAAAAAGAGCTGCCCTAAGGAGAGAGCCTGATGTGAGGGATAGGTGGAGTTATGTGTGGATGTATGGATCAACATAATAAAAAATGCAGCGAAAAATGCAATGACAGCCAACCTCTGTCTCTGTTGTTCCTGCAACTGTTTACATTTGATCAGCTACCATGTCCTAAACTGTGCTGTATGCTCCTGCTGGGTTAGAAGGGGTTTTGTTCAGTTTCCAGTTGGCCAACGTGGGAGTCCCTGCCTATATGCCCTTAAAAGAGCTTTACTGGGAGCCTGTACTTAGAGCTGATTTCATCCGGCGCATGTGACGAGGCATTCTAAGGCTCTGGATCCACGACCTTAAACGCGCGCTGAATCATGCATAAGCCCCCCCCCCCCCCCATCATAGAGGCATCCGGGGTGCCTCTGTCATGGAACAGGGAGCAGCAATGACGCACAGACCCAAGGGGAGCGCGGCTGCTGGGCAAGGGGGGGGTTGAGGCGCCGGTCTGGGAGGCAGCCAATAGATGGGTCACATTCTGCCGCTCGCCGCATCTCTGGAGAGGGGTCTGGCCCACGTGCACTATCGCGGCATGACCTGCGTCTCCAGCCTCCGTGGACAGACGGGCCTTGCAGGTCGCATCTTACATCTTAGCGGGCTGCAGACATGCCTTCCAGCAGCCCTTCAGGGAGCTAATTAAAACTCCGTCTTGGGTAATCCGTACTCAGGTTCATTCTGAAATCCTGTGTCACAAATGTGCTGCCCGAACACGGATTATTTTTGCCTCTGTCACGGAATTGTGGCATCGTAAGTGCTTTCATAGGTTTCAGTTTAACTCCCTATTGGTACGTGACTGGCCACCCTCCCTTCCTTGTGAATTAAACAGGACAAGAAGAGCTGCCGTGGGAATATATGGGGGTACCCTGGGTGTCAGGCAGCAAATGGTTCCCAGAAGCTTCCCCAAGGTACCAAGAGCTATTCTAGCTCACATTCTTGCTAAAATCATCAAATAATTATCAACATTGGCTGAAAGCAGGTGTCCTTGTTTCCCCCATTTGAGGAAACGGCTGCTTTTGCACGGTGTCTGGATGTTTAAGCTGTGCCTGGTTTCTGTGCCCGACCACGGAGGGAGCTGGGGCACAGCCCTCGTTAGGAGCCCTCGATGCTCATCTGAAGAGGCCTTCATTAGGAGCCTCGCTGTCGGCGATGGCACAAGTGGGAGTTTGCTCATCACCGGAATAGGCTCTAATTGGCAGAGACCTTGACCGCCAGATGAATCAAGCGACATGATCCACCCTTAAACTTGAACCTGCGCTCCACCAGGGAAGCCATCGTGGGCTGGGAGGGTGATGAGTGGAACTGGCGTGAAAACTACACTGGCAGTCAACAAGTAGATGCGGAACTTTCCGGCCCCTCTGTGATACATATCTCTGACCCTCAGCCACACGTGTACAGTGGCAATTATAGATTTGTACTTCTGCAATTTGAGCCAACCACACCTTTGCTATCTATGCAGACACAACAATAAACAGCTAACAAAATGATGCCACCTCAATATCCCTCTCTTCTCTCCATCTTTCTGATGCTTTTCACTTTCCCTCTGTCTTCTTCCCTTTTCCTACTGCCCTCTCTCTTTCTCCACACTTCTCCTCTTTTCCCCTTACCTTTTCTCACTGTAACCTCCTCCTCTTCATTCCTCTGCTTCCCCAGTGCCCTGGGTAGATGTGTGTCTGTGTTAAACCACAGAATTAAATGCGTGTGGCTTTCTCATGGCCTTTAGGAAATATATGATCCGAGTTAATATTTTAGATTGAGTAAGAAGCTTGTTGGGGCATGCTTCTGACCTACTGATCTCAGGTCAGTTACACTCTGGTGTACAGGTGCAGGAGGTTCGCTCCTACACAGATGGTGTCCCTTTCAAACTGCTGTAATACCTAGTGGGAAAAAAATTACCCAAAATCTGCCAGTGTAATCAAGAAGTAAATTCTTGCTGACAACCGTTCAATAGATCACACTCTGCCACTGTTCTGCCTCCACCGGCTTCAGCTTCTTTGATTAACAGCCATCTGTTTCTAGTTTCACTCCGTGACAAGGGCAGCAAGACCTTGAGGTTGTCATGTGCGAAGAAGGTGAGGCAATGGCCGATGGTTACTATAACAAATATAGGCCCCAGGATCCCTCCAGAGACAGCAGGACGACATTGACTACCACCATTAAGTTAAAAGTGCATTTAGCTCGTGGAAGTTTTACTTACACAAAAATGTCCTTAGGGCAGAACAAAAAATTGGTGAGAGATAACCAATCAGATTGTAGAAGACGTGGGTCCAAGCAACTAGAAGAGGCAGAACATCAGAGACATCCAAATGATTGGTCTGGCCTCTTGTAGTTGCTTGGACACACCTCCTATACAATCTGATTGGCTGTCTCTTGGAACCAATGATTTTTTTTGTTCTGTGTAAGTAAAACTCCCATGAGCCTGCATTTACTCCCAAAATGTCATTTGTAGTAGTGTGCCATGATAACTAAGACAGTGATCTAAAACATAAATTAATAAGGATGAAACGTAAATTAAAAAATGAAGGAATAATGGATCAAGGTGAAGTTAAAAGCCTTGTAAGTCATGAACTAACTGGTCTGTTCACCCTGCATTCAAACCTGTGTCTCTAAAGGTGTACTCATGCTTGGCCTGGTTGCCTTGTACTGTACCTGAGCAGGATTGCCCTCCTCCCCATTCCCCCACTGGTCTGTGTTCACGTTGAATTCTAGCCCAACCATGCTTTCATCATCACCATGTGACTTTTTTGTGTCGAAGAAAACATAGGATGGAAAGCAATATTGCAGAGTAGAATGGAATTCATGATTAATGTCCTAACTTTGTGGCTTGTTTGGAATTGTTTTGGGCCCAATGACACACAGATTTTTATTCAATCATACTGCACCTATAAGAAGACAATCCCACATTTTACCAGATATCTCAGAATTTTGTAGTGCAGACTAGTGTTGCACAGGATACTGGTACTGAAAAAGTACTGTGGTACCGCAGTTTTGAATGCTGTTTGCTATTACATTTCTTTAGTATCAGTACTAATTACACTATTACAGACATTGCTAATGCTGATATTGCTAATGCTAACCATGGAATCAGAACCATGGACTCAATGCCCCACAAACTAACTGCCACAACTCAGTTCTACCCTATGTCAGAATTGCACGCATCATGCTATATAAAATGTCAGCTAGTGATCTCCCTACTCCCTACTAATGTGCTACACGTGAAGTTTTTTTTTGTTTTTTAAGTTTATTGAGCAGATGAATGGAAGAAAGCATAAGAAATTGCTGTAGTCTTTATGGGCGCTGATATTATCTGTAAAAAAATGATGCGATGTGTACAGTGTATCAGATCCGCTCCTTCCGGGTTTGGTCCATGTATAGTGCACATGTGCACATGCATGTGTCAGTGTGTCATTGAAGTCATGTCTGTGTTCCATACTTGGATATGGTTAGCGAGCGCACAAGATGCGTACCATGACTGAACCTGAACTCAGCAAGTGGGCCAGGGTACGATTAAGCGTACTGCACCCAGGCAGGGTACGGAGTGACCACACTAGTCAAACAAACTTGACTTTGGAATGGTACAGAGCTAGTGTGAGTGCACCCTAACTTCATCTCCTTCTGTTTACTCTCCTTCCTTATCTCGTTCACTTTCTCTTTGCCCCACCCAGTCTCTTGTCCTTGTTCCCACCCACTCCTCTATCTCCACCATCTCAAAACTCTTCTCTTACTCTGGTAGCCTCTCATCTTCTCCCATCCTGCCATCTCTCTGGGACCGCCTCTCTTCTGTAACTGCTGCTGTGATCTTAGACACCTGGTATGTTATATTATCCAACACGTTTTGTGAGCCGCCTATAAATCTACCCCAGTATTAGCTATATATCTGACACGCTCTGTCTCGGTCTCAGGGGTGTGATGCTTCCTCAGAATGTCAGTGACGTCGCATGATTTACCCAGAACGATGGCAGCACAGAATCTACACCCCAATTCTGGCCACTATCCAGGAAACCTGGACTCTTATGGGTTTTAACGACATGAAGAGCGATAAACGTCGGCTGCAGGAGTGCCAGGGAATCTGATGTGTGTCCCAAGCAAATGGGACGAACACACTGACACCAACGCGGTCTTCACTCCTACAGCCCTTAGCCCACCGATCCAAAGCGGTATTTTATCATGAAAGCACGAGGCAGGCAGTCACGAGTCTCCACATGACAGCGTTCTATGGGACAGCGTTCTATGCTTCAGTACTGGGACCTAGCCAGTCAAAACCTCACAGTTTCTGCATTGGCTGAACGTTGCCTGCACCCCAAGGCGGGGGTGGGGAACACTGGGTGACGGTGTCTGCAGGTGTTGGGGGGGGTCATTGTTCTGTTAGCTGTAGATCCAGTTTGATGCTGTCCTAATAACAAGTTCCCTGAAGCAATAAGGAAGGAACAAAGTAAGCACCGGCACGTGTCTGTGGAACAGGCATCCCCACCAATGCCCTAAAGGTAAGTCCTGTTTAGGTTCTAGTTTTAGGTCACTCAGCTGTCATAGTGCGTGTCTTAATGGAGAGTCTAATTCACCAGGGTTCTCTATAAGTGGATCGCGGGGAAAAATTTTTATCGTTCTCTTAACTTGGGAAGTTCTCTTCTCCCACAGAGAGCCCCAGGGGATCTTGGGTGTCTACAAGACCCAAGAATGGGGTGAGGCAAAGGAGGGCAGGGACACTTGAAACTGCAATCCAAAGCAGGGAAGTGCTCCCGTCCCTTGACAAAACTTGATAATTGTCCATTGGAGGTGGAAAGAATTGGGAAAGTGCTTTCTTTGAGTGTTCTATGGAGGCAGCATTTGAAGCTCCATAATTGGTCTTCACCAAAGGGAAGGACACAGAGGTGATGCTTATACGTGCCATGTAAAGGGTCCTTTTGGAGGCCCAAGCGTTAAACATGCTGTTATTAGCTGAGTGATGGCACCTGCTGAGGCTCCTTGATGTAAGGGGTGGGCAGGTCCATGTGAGTTAGCTAGCGTTCTGTCTCTAGCGCGCCTCATAATCACGTTTTACAAAGCTTGCCACGATGGTACAGCGATAATGCCTGCTTTGTCATATCATCGCTGTAGAGGGGAAGTTTACGTTTCCTCGAATGCACAAATTCCATCAGCGTCCGACTGCATGTTTTTGTTGTTTGTTTTCATTTTGAATGCCTTGTTATTTTATACAAAAAAGTTATATTGCCTTGAGGAAAATAATAAATCTTGCCATTAACAACATCAGTTATCAATGTCAATAAAAGTGAATGTAGTGTGGGAAAAACAAATTGCACAGGCTATAAAGCTGGAAAAATTTGCTTTGGGAGGTTGTGGCGCCAGCTCATCATTGGTTATGCTTTTGTAATAATACCTGAAAATGATTTTTCTGGGGCTGTTTTGAGCGAAAGATGATGTGGAACAAAGAGTAATACAAGGAACTTAGAAATTCATCAGATTTTGATTTTGCTTTTGCTGGGTTTCACTAAATCCAAACGATACCCCCATAAATATCAGTAAAGCTCATGCATCTTTCTTCTTTTCTTTATTTATCATCAAGAAAACGAATGTCGAGGAATGGAAGGAAGGCCTACAATCTATGAAGAAGTCCTCTGTGACTCTAAACGCCCGCTGCCTTTCTGCACCAGTTCAGCACAGCGAACTGAAAACTCCACAGAGGCAGCCTGTGAATCCCATAGCCTGTTCAGTGCCAGTGCTGGCCCAGAGCTGGGTGGGGTTATGATTTAAAAAAGCAAATAACATGCTATCGTTAGCAGAGGCTTGTTCAGTGTCTTGTTCTCTGTATCTCTCACAAATGTTGAGCTACACACCTAAAGTGAGTATATTTGCCTTTAACACTTCTAAAAAGCAGCATAGACACTGCTTACACACAAATTACCACATACAAAACATTTCTAAATATTTAAACATCAGTATATCAGTATACATACATCAAAATGTATGTAATATTTGTATACTACTTCTGTTTATTCTTTCCTTAACAGAACATTGTCAGCTCCATTGATCCACAGCGTTGTGGGAACAGCATTGTTATGTAACAAGAGCAGATCGTCCCCCAGACGCTGATACGCTGCCGAGTCTCGATTTCCCTGCCGACGACGTTTCACTGTTCCAACAACTGTTAGAAAATGTCAGGAGCCCAGCGCTGGCTCACCGTCTAAATACCGCTTCCTGGGAATGTCGGCGCAGCCGAAAGCCTGTGCCGTGAAGGCGCCACAGAGATAACACAGTGAGACGTGGCTGGCGTGTCATTAGGCTAATCCTCATTAAACTCCCCATGGTTCCTGGGAGACTGTGGGGAGAGCTGTGATTGGAGGACACTGCCTAGGACTATGAACAGCTGGTGTAGACTGCCCCGCCCCTGGTTAGCTTTTCCACAAACAGTATTGGGCGGGGGTGGCACAAATTAACGAGCAACCCCGTGTTAATTGGCTTACCAGGAATCCACCAAGCCATGCCTACCCTGTTGGGCACAGAGCACTGAATGGGCGTATGACGAAAGTATGAGTCATGTGACATCTGTACCTGCCACTCTGCCCTCCTCGATTTATGGATTAGTAAGGAAAGACGATTCTTCGTTGAACAGAAGTCATCTCGAGACACAATGGCTAAACCATCCCTAGGAGGAGCCAAGTTCAGTTAAGTTAAGAGTAAAGCTTACACATGGTCACATGATGTAGATCAGACTTTGGCGGATGGCTAAGGAAGAAGACTCTGCTCAGTTTGAAATCAAAACCCCTGGTGTGATAGTGAGGTGGGGGCTCATGCCCTGATGGGCTGTGGGCTGGGGTAGGGTGTTTCACAGGAATACCAGACTGGCGGGATTACTGGGGGAATGCGTGGCAGTGGCCCCATTCTCCCTGCTCTGCTGCACCTGTTGAGTCCTTCATTCAAGCAGTGGGGGGGGGGCTGTTGTGTCCCACGTTATAGGTACCAGCTATAACAGGAGGGGCAAGACCATGGGGGTGAGAAAATGCCCTATAGCTGGCCCCTCCCCCTGCCCAAGTGGGATCAGCCCACTTATATTCACCCCACCGTACCCACTTTCTGCTTCCCCGCCACAGTGAAAGTCTCCCCCCCCAGCCATGACCCAACCCCCCCAACAGGAAACAAGAAAGCAAAATTTTCCAGTCTCTACATAACACGCAACGATGGAAAGACAGAGCATGAGAGTATGCTCGCGAGGGTAATTTTTTTCTATTATCATTCTGACAGACCTTAGTGGTGGAATTACATGGGATAACGTGGTACTGGTGCATTTGGCCCCTACCTAATTAAAGAAACATGGCATATACACCCTGGGTGAAAGCTTGCACAAAGTAACTGTCAAAACCCAGAATGCTGGAAATTGCACTCATCGTGACAGCAGTACCTGGAATTATAATATGAAGGAAAAAGGAACTTCGGGACATAAAAAGAGTGGATAAAGTATACATGGTTACTCAGCGAAACGGGAATAGCACACCTCTCTGACAGGACACCAAGACATGATTCATATCATAACAACTAACCCCAGTAAACTGTCAAGCATGCATGGTGTAATTGTTGTCATTTAAATCGACTATTCCCAAGCCCACCTATCTATGATGTCATATCCTCAGACGAGAAGTGCTTGATGACACTCAGAAAATAGGCTACCTCCCTTCCCCCCCGACCAGATGAATTCAGCAGCAATAAAGCTCAAATGTGGGACTGCTCATCAACAAATCATTGGCGGCAATAGGACACGGTTGTCCGGATGAATTCCGGCAGAGAGCGAGGACAGCTGACGTCGGTGGGTTTGCTGTGGATCGGCTGCCGTCGTATCGCACTTTCGGCTCTGGACAGAGAGTTTCTCTTTCTGTGGCAAAGGGACAGTTTTTTCAGCACCTTTGTGCTGCTCTTTGAAAGTGGCTATTGTGGCGATGCCTCCGCTGGGGAAGTCAGCTAATTGTCTTTGTGTCACTCTGCTCTGCCCCTGTGAGTCACAAAGATGCCCTGTGTTCCTCCCACACTGAACAATCCCCCCCACTGTTCACTGCGGCCTCTGGTGTCACCATCCGCTGCCGCCATGGACGCTCTCGTGCAGACGCTGGCGCATTCGGCCACCGGGCACGCGCACATACATGCAAGAATCTGCATTAAACTGTTTATGACTGCAGACTCACACAGAACCACCCATACAGTCATGAATACATGAATGGCCTGTGAGGAACACGCATGCGAAAGAATTTGCACGGTCACAGACACAGAACCGCACACACAGAAATGAGGGTGCACACACGTTTAGCCGGAGAGCCACAAACACACACCCACACACACAGAAGCGCATGTACACACCCACGTTTAGTTAGTGGGCCACAATCACACCTATGCACATGGGTATAGCTAAAGAGTAACAAACACATTCACTCACAGACCCATAAACACTGACTTGTGGTTGATAAGTCACTGTGTCTCAGTAGGGAGCAGGAGTACCTTCCTGGCGTCGCAGAGTGGGTGAGGAATGAGTTTGGTTATTATTTTCTTCTGTGTCCCAGGACATTTTTCAGCCCAGCGCTGTTCAGAATGCTGTTTATCTGCAACAAAGGCTGCCACTTACGGGATCAGGATCAAAGGCAGAGGACCTGCCCCCTCCTGCAACCTACTGAAATTTCAGTTCCATCAAGAAACACAGAAGACACACCGAAAGCGAAACGCACGCAGGTGGAGGCGCTTGACGGACTCGCTGGGGATATTCTTCCTCAAGCTCAGCCCCGTCCATTTGAATACCTGCACAAATCTGACAGGCACACTGTCTACTAAATATTACATGCGAGACGACAAGTTAAATAGGATTACAGCTCCGGTACTTGGAGTAAATTACTCCAGTTGTTCCAGTTTACCCTGAAGATGCTATTAATCATTATTTAAAACAAATCCATCAAGTGGCAAGTGAACAAACAAATCTAAATGATAATAACAGAGGCTGACTGGAGCGGAGCTGCTGAGGCCCAGCTCAGCAGAGCAGTAAACGCTGATGAATTTCAATTCATTCACTGTCAGTTTAATGCTCCAGCAGTACAGAGCCCCAGCTACAGCTAATGCAGACACCGAGAATGGCTCCAGTGTAGCACGGATACTTGGGTCTCAGAATCTCTGCACTGTTTCTGTCTCTGGCATGGAGGTATCCAGGAGAACAGAGGCACAAAGGGCAGCCCTTGCTCTGCCAACACCCGTAAGTCCTAATGGTGCAGGTCCAGCCTGTTGGTGACCAGAAGCTCTGAGTCCTTGCAGAGTGGACACTCAGGAGTTCTTGATACACTGGAGTACAGTGCCCAGGCTGTGCAGAGCTCCCACCACCTGATACAGCATCCTAGCAGTGCAGCATCCTAGCAGTGCAGCATCCTGACTGCATAGCACCCATAAGTGAGGAGTCTCAGTAACGTAGGCCCGAAAACCATATAACACCTAGGAGTCCCAGCTACCTCAGGGCGTGGTAATACATGATGTCATATCTCCTTTATAATGGAGTCATTGAGTCAGCTGGAAACAGGGTGTTCAGTGGAAGAGCCAGTCTTAGTCATTTTGATTGTCAAAGCCTTGTCATCTTACTTCTGAAAGGTGAAGTATGCTGAGCTCTCTACCACACCTGTTTCTGTCGGCAGTCATAATCAACCTACAGTGAAATGAATCCACGGAAATGCAGCACTGAGGGACATGTGACCCACACAGGCCGTGCGCGGCTGCAGTCGCCTGCTTACTCCTGACGTGAGGAACAGTGGCTGCATTGATTTGTAATTCTGACAAATCTCATTATACCGTTAGAAATGCGTGAGTTCAATTTGGCAGCGTCGGATCAAAGTCTGCAGCCAATGTGACCCTCAGGATTCCATGTGATCTTGAGAGGATGTTCCTGACAAAAGAGGCCTCAAAGCAGTCCCCCTCACTCCATTTATCTATCCACTGTGCTCCTACATTACAATATACCATACAACACAGGGCTTACATCTACCTCATGCCATGATCTGTAGAGGCATGACTCAAAATACAGATTTATATGAGATCCCATGACCTATTTCTTTGGAACTTGTCAGATGAAGCTGAATGATTCACACCAAGAGTCTGGCGGAAAGGTCTAGGTCCACTGTTTACAACATGGATACAGCGTGGCTACATTGTGGACAGCGCTCCACTCTCTGCCAGTCCCTTTTACTGGAGCAGTAATGAAATGCAGGCTGTCCTCGCAGGGCTCTGTTAATTACTTCTCTATTTATTTAGCCGATCTGTCGGCGGGGGCTGTCCTCTACCAGCGGATTGTCTGACTCCCCTGTTAAATAGCCCACATTCCGATCCTCTCATGCGGAAACTAACAAGAGTTCCACTTTCATCTCAACTGCGCATCAAATTAGCACCCAACAGATTCCTGATATAAAGAAGCTGCTTACCAAAAAAAGGAAAAGAAAAAACGACATCAATAAATAAATAACCTGGATACAGAACGACTGTGATGGACGTGCAACAGGGTGGTTTCCCTGAGCGAGAGTGTTCTTGAGCCTGACCTAAATTCTGCTACAGCTGTAATCTAATAACATCCAACAACATAAAACCACGAGGATGGCAATCGCATCCATGCTAAACTGATTTTACGTCAGTTTTATTGTAGACGTTACTGTTGCTGATCGACCACATCCTTCCACGGGAATGTTATTGACACCAGCGATACAGGGCAAGGCGTGTCCCAAGCTGTCAGTATCTGGAAAGTCTATTTGGGGGATTCTATCTGTGGTGTTGGGGCTCCCAAGCAGCGTGTTGCACTGAGCCCAGGAAAAGATAAAAAAGAAGAACTATTCAAAGAACAGCTTGCATTGTTCACTGGTAACATCAAAAAGCCTTATACTGTACTTTAATCTAACAAGGAATAAATTAAAAATGATCTTCCACCACTAACCTGCCACATAATATCTAATACCCTCAACAGATCGGGTCAGCACACTGCTGCTTTTGTTTACTCAACCAGATAATTCTAGTCCCTGAAGAAATGCTATATCGATATTTTCCCTATTCACTGGGGCAACTGATTTTGCTAAACTGCCCCAAACTGTATGTTACTTTGATACTTACCTGTATGAAGCGACAACGCACAAAACTATAAAAGGTATCTGTTGCAATGGCTAAGGCAGCCGGGTGATTAACAGCAGTAATAATGACTAGATGGTGCTGGTGATTCTGCAGGACCACAAGGCTGAGTTACTCTGGTCTGGGGGTCCGTTGCCATAGAGAGGGCTCAACCTTAGGCCCCCCTGAACCAAAGTGGTTCACCCGGCCAGATCTGGTTTCATAAGTTTATAGGCTGCTTTTATTTTGGGCTCTGCGGCATATGGGTCAGGGTGCCGTCTCTGTGAGAGCTGGACGGAGTGAGAAATAGATGGATTGAGAAGATGAGCGAGCGAGAGAGAGAGAGAGAGAGAGAGATGGGGGTGTGCTTTCTTTGCCTGGTTTCGGAGTCTGAGTGTGCAGGCATGCATTCATTAACGTAATTCCTCCTCTTTCAACAAGAGCACCGTCACAGAGCCCAGGAGACAGGGTCCCATAAAAACAGATCCTACCCAGCAGTACCTTCAGCTAGGGGCTGGACGGAGGGCTCTGAGCAAACCGCGTCCAAGCCCATCTGCATGAGAATGGCCCCCAGTGGCCACAAAGGGATGAAAAGGTGCTGGGGAAGCCGGGGACAAGCCCTTCCTGTTCTCGGGGGCCGTTTATTTCGGCCGTTTTGTGCCCAGCTTTGCACATTCTTCCCTGCTTTGTCGAGCATGTTTTCAAGCATTGCCTTTTTAGTTTTACCTTAATGGGAAACCAGTGAAAAGGGACATCAAACAGAAGGGAGCGACTGTTTCCACGATATCCGTAGCCATTTGGTGTCTACAGGCTCCTAAGGAAGTAGTAGCAAGATTGCTAAGTCCTGGACCAATTAACCCAAACGTATACTTCAGAAGAATATGCTCCAGTAACTAAATTTTGCTTTATCGGTTTTATTTATTTCCTAGATAACAAGACTTTATGACAGTATATTAACAATGATGATAACTCATCAATGTAACTCAAATCACTCCTCTTGTGAAATAGAGCCATTTTCCTCTTTACCAAAATATCCACATAACTAAGTAGATTTTTTTCCGTTGAATAAACCAGTTCATCTAGGTTAACAGCATTGAACTGTACGCCGCAAGGGACACGCAAAAGCTTCACTCTGGCGCAAGTCCCGCCATTGCACCTCGTAAAATCGCAATGTTAACAGTGCGCCTAGCTCTGACCCAAAGCACTAATCATGCACTGTAATTTCATTCATTCATTCATTCATTCATTCATTCATTCATTTTACTGCAAAAAAATGTCATGCGGAAATTTCACATAGCCACGTATAGTCAAAGATCGCATTTCGTAAAAGGGATTCTAATCGATCTAAATTAAAGATTAGGCTAATTGGTTAGGAAACAATACAACATTGATCATTTCTTATGACAGATTATTAATTATCGTGGTTATTTCTCATTAAGTAGGATAGTCACCTAGAACCTTGAAAAAAATGTCTAATTTTCTTTCATGTAAATAAAATTTCGGGATATACATAGAATTACTTTGTTGTTATGCATCTACTCCATAGGGTAAAGGTGAAAGCTGCAAATTTTCCTTTAAAGCAAAGTTGAGAGGGTAAAAAACAAAAGCTAATCAGTTGTCTATAATTAGAGATCTCACTCCTTATGTACCCAATCCTTCCACATCACGTGTCTGGTACTTAACATTGCCCTACTGCTGAAAATACAGACTTAACTGTATAACGACTTAACATACAGTTTCTTTCAGTCGTTTACCCACGGTGCCACACAAATGTGCTTATATTTAACGGCACGGCAATTTTAATGTCTCACAGCTAATTCCAGTATTGTTCGCCTGCTTTCACGTTCATAATAAACAATCCCTGAGTCGTCCCAACAGACCTCCAAAACAAACACACATAAAGCCATAAATATCAGAGAATTGTGAAATCTCTGAACTACAGAAGCCTAATGGACTACCTGGCATATGTAGGTCCCATAGTACGCTGTTGAGATTATCCTCCTAAACACTTACACAAACACATAAAAGCCCAGCAAACAACTACAGTATAATCTCTTATCAATCCATGGCGTCTTCATGCTGCTAAACCTGCTCCTGCACTCAGCAATACCAGAAATACCATAAAGGTACCAGTTTGTACCTTTGTTTGCCACTGGGGCTGTACCTTACAATTCTATACCGACAAGTAAGGGAACAACTGGTAGACCCTTGAGGGTACAGCCCTACTGACAAGCAAAGGTACAATTAGTACCCTTTTTTTCTGAGAGTGTGATAACCTCAAATTTGCACCTGAATTGGGTAAAAGGATGTGTTTTCCTCATTAAGGACCACTAATGTGACAAGTGACACGGGCTCCATAATAAGGGCAGGGAGGAGGAGCTCTATGAGCCCTGCTTGGGTAAAAGTGTATTTGACTTGGTTTTGATCACTGCAAGTTCTGTAAAGCATCCACCCCCATTTTGCCATGAACCGGACTGCTCATGATAGAGTTCCCATCTCTAAGAACATCCTGCATCTGATGTTAGCCTAAGGGCTATTGATCGTGCATGGCCAGCTCAAGCCGGCTGTTGGTATAGCCTCCGGAGCTGTCCCACCTGGACTGATCCCTCTCCCACCTGTATGGTTTTGCTGCCAATACTCTCCATTCGTCCCGTCCTAATCCCTGCCACCCTAATGGCTCACTGTCATGGTGCCCCTCTGGCCATCTGTCTCTACTGACGGTCCACATTCATTTAAAAAACGGGAGCTAGGCTGATGGACCTGCACACTTCCCAGAGCCCCGCCTATGCTCCTCTGGGCCCACAAGCACAGAGCAGCCTGTCTCCTCACTCGCTGTTTCCCCTTTCTCCTTATATTTGTCCTGAGCCATTGAATTAGGTACCGGTCAGCTCTTGGGTGATGGAATCATTCATTTGCCTCATCCCGTTCTCACCACTTGCAGATCTTCTTAAGATGTTTACTGATTTGGGCCAAGAACCTGTGCTTTAATTTGCAATTATTTTGACTGATCTGATGGTACTGAATTAGAATGCTTCATTAGCTTAAAGTTTTCTTAAAAGCATTAAGAACATTCAATACTCCTGGCTGCTGTTTACTATTCACTTAAGCTGTGGATGAATAAGCAACAAGTCATAAAGCCAACAAAAAAGTATTATCCAGATTCATTCGTTGCGGTTGTCTCTAAACTCGGTCTGCCAGAAGACCGATTTCCACTTGCCACACCAGATGAAGCAACCCTCCGTAACTTCATGCATTATCAAATATCCCGGGAGTATTTTACTTAAAGTGACGTCTCATTTTCAAAGCAAGAACAAAATAGAGACGAATCCTATTATAAACAATGCTTGAACGACGCGTAGACTTTTGTCAGAACTTTTATTATTGCGGATCTCTTTAACGAAAAAGTTTCGCTGTTTTTTTAAGAAAGAAAAAAACGAAAGCATACAAAATTCTGATAGACGCCCCGACCACAGGTAACTCCCTCTACCACGTATCAGCGGACTTTCAGCTACGTGAGACGACATGTGTACGGATGTTTTTTTTGAATATGTGAATGTGTGTGTCTATGTGTGAGTGTGTATGCGTGCGTACGCGTCCCTCCTCCCACACTCGGCTGCAGAGCTGTACAGATGATCATGTGCTTCGAGCCCAGGCGAAGCAAAGCGAGACAGTTGTTAGAGACCGAGAAGCCAGCTTTCATTGAAAAGCTCCGTTATCGAGAGCGAGAGATCGGGGAGATAGACATTTCCAGTACGCAGGCAGACAACACACACCGTAAGCCCTGGGGAACTCTAGGGGAAAAGGGACATTCAAAGGCCTTAAGACACACGGTGAGAAGAAGGAGAAGACAAATTTTATTGAAGAATAAAACATTAAAAACCTTGGGCACTCGGGAGTTTATTTTTCCTTCTGACAAACTTGTGGGATTATAAAAGGGCACATTTATTAAGAAGACACTACCTCTTCCCCCTTTTTCGTTTTCTTTTTCTTTATTGTTTTTTAATATCCGCTGACAAACGGAGGAACAGAATCGCAGCACTGTGCCTAGAACTGATAGCTCTACTGGGAGGCAGAACGGCTCTGCGTTGGCTGGGGCAGACAGGACAGCGAGTGGGAGAGACCCGTCGCTCGCGTTTTTACTCTATTTTTATATTCTATTTATTAATTTATACTACAAAGTATTTATTTTTTCCTTATTGATTTTATTTGGGGTTGCGTATTTTTTGGAATATGGTTGGGGAAATGGAAACGAAGGAGAAGCCGAAGCCGACCCCAGACTATCTCATGCAGCTCATGAACGACAAGAAACTGATGAGCAGTCTGCCCAACTTCTGCGGGATTTTCAACCACCTCGAGCGACTGCTCGACGAAGGTAAATTACGATCCGTGTGCGGGAAAATAAGGGGTGAGCATATGAGATAGGATCGGGACAGAGGAGCATCACTAGCGGATTCACCGATGATTTTAAAACGTTTCTACTCTTTCCCTTTCGTGCAGACGTATGTATATGTGACAGCTTCTGTTTAACCTATGTTTAGAGCGGTGATCGCTACCGACGCGTGACTTCTTGAAAACAGTGGAAGCGGCTGTATACACCATCGTTTAATTGGCAAAAATAAATAAATAGCAAGTTTCATGCCGTGCTAAATTCTCGTGTTGACGGCTAAAGCAATGCAGGGCACTAACGCAAGACCACACGACGAAAATGACCGTGGTTTCATTCGATAAATCACGTACTGAAAGGACAAATAACACATCTCCCGAAATAGTTCACGCAGTGCCTACATATATATTTTGAAAAGATTTCTTAGACTATGGCTAAAAGGAATTCTGTATAAACATAATCGCGTATTAATTAAAATATTTATCTGCAAGTTAGCAAACAAATCTGATGCATATTTATCAAATACAATTAATAGCATTTCCGTCAGATAAAATGTAGCTAGCTTATGTCTTGGAAATATCGACTAGACAACGACTGAGCCGGATTTATAATGATCAACATGAAACAGAATATTAAGATAACGTGTAAAGATAATGTCAAACTTTTCTGAAGAAAATCTTAATTACAAAAAGGGGTTAAGTAAAATGTTAAAGCAGTAATTTTAAAATGTTAACGCAGGTTTGATTGTTAGTGTTATGTATTTTCTCTGTTTGGCTTAATTAGCTGATTAAATACCATTTTATGCACACGACGACAAGTTCGAAATTTAGCGTATAAACGAACTGTCTGCTCGCATATACAGAAAATATCCTGTTAATTATGTTACGCAAAATATGTCCACCGCAGTCCCTGGGGGGCCTTTCTGGAACTGGCCTTCCGCACGCTGCTTAGGGTGGGTCTACCGGATAAAACTTGTGGATAAGAGATCTCTTGATGCAGAAATTTGGAAAGATCGATGGGGCGAAGCTGGACTGAGCACCAGGGGGCTCCCAACAGTTCATTCCAAACGCTTCTGCTTAAAGGGAACCGAGAATTGCACACGGCATCTCATTCTATTATTACTTTATTAAGCCAATCTCCCAATAAGCTGCGTAAAACTCGTGGTCTGTTGAGAGCAGTTAAAACCCCATTTTCTCGCTGTCAAATGCTGCCAATTTAGCAAACGACTTGGAAAGATGCCCCTCCCCTCCAAATCTTCTCACCCTTTGCTCCAAGAATAGCATTTAAGTTATTCTCATTCTGTCTTTGCCTCGGGGGGAAAAATGGCGTATTAGGGAATTATTTGAGCAAGCAATGGCCCTAGTAAGTGAATGGAAAGAAGTGGAAAGTAACAGCGGGCTATTCGAATGGGGAACAAGTCGGGAGTAACTGCGCAGGATTTTATCTTGTGGTTGTCACAGTAAAACCCCGCGGTGTGAGGGATCCACGGGAATGAATCCCCCCCGCCACCACTCCCCCGGACGCTTATGTGTTACTGCTATTACGGTGTGAATGAATCATTTGCGTATGCCCTGGGGCTGCTTAAAGGGGAAGGGCGCTGTTGCTTGATTCGAGTAAACAAGTAGGCCTATATGTATGCCGAATATTGTATATTTTTTACATTTACGTTTGACTGATTAAGACTTGAATTGCCCTTCATTATTATCGCCATGGGTCGCACTGACTTGTTAAAATATACACTGGGGCTTTGTGCTGAATGTTAAATATTTAGACAGCTATAAAGTCTGCTATAAAAAGTTATGACAAAAGGAGCTCCAGCTCTTGTTCTTGCGGTGGAGAGGCGCTGAGTGCGCTGCAGGGGCCCACAGGACATTTAATTAATCTCCTTTTTGTGAATGCAGTTCAGCGGTAAAGCGGCTGCTCCATGCCCTGCTTCGTCGCGATGTCGTTTTGTCTGTTATATGAATCAGTGCTGTAGTGCTCTCAGGCGTGAGGCCAGGGACTATGTCAATGAATGGAGGAAGCTCCACACCAGGGCAGTGTCTAATCACGGGTGGCCTTGCTCGTGAGTTTCCGTCTGCCGTCTCAGACACCGGGCTTAATATACCATTTGTGCAGTGTGCAAGACGCCCTCTGATGACCTCGGCCAGCTTGCATGTGACACATGCTCAGGGGTTGCAGGGATCCTTCCCAAAGGATACGTGATATTTGCACACACACACACACACACACACAGACACACATGGTTGGTAAATGTGCAGTCTGAGTTGGTTTACTAAAAGCCCATGTCAGCATGTCCCAACACTGAGCACATGATCAACACAAGAGCAAAGGAAACCAGACACAGTTCTTTTGGCCTTTTCCAGAAATTACTTTTTGGGTGGTTGTTAGCTGCTGAATAAATTAATCTACAACAAAAGAGATGTATGAAGGGCTCTGCGGTGCTTGCCTGGCACCCTTATGAAAATAACTCGACAGAACTTGCATGTTTCACTTCTCCTTTGTCTGCTTCTCTGGGTTTCTGTGCTGTGCACTAGTCACACCAGAATTTGTAAGAATTATTCAGGTGAAAACGAGACAGTGTCATGGAAGGCGTATCAGCCGTTACAGGGAGTGTTTTCAAATGTGATCACTCCTAAACAATCCCAGAGTCAGTGAAGTCAGAAAGAACAGGAAAACACACGCAAGCGTGTGTGTGTGAACGCAGCTCTATAAGGGTGACTTTGCATGAGGGTGGTTTAAGGGGAATCTGTAAAAACACATGCCGCGTGTCTCTGGTTATTGGCTGACGGAGATGCATGTGGGTGTGTTTTTTTTGGCATTTCCTTTAGGGTTTAGCATGAAGCAGATTGACTACACGAGCTCTGGCCAGTGCGCGTTCACCCGGCTTCCGTTATGTCCAGATTACAGAGCGGTTCAGACACAATGGTTTCACTTCCAGCACCCAGTCTGCCTGACTCCCGGCTTTGAGCTCACATGTGGAACAACACAGAATAATGCTTTTTCAGCTGAGCCCTGCACAATGAATGCCCCCCCCAACCCATGTGGTTTGTGTTTCTGATTGGTTGTGTGTCCTGTAATGGTTTTTGTGGGTATGTAAGTGAGACTGAGCTTGTTCCCAGATATGAAGTTAAAACGCACCTTTTCTTTTTTCATTTTGTATAAAACATGGCATTCAGAGTTCATTCTCTGAAATGATTTAAAGTACAAGGCAGCCTTGTGGTGTCAGAATAAGGCATTTGTGATATGCATCCGATTCAAGGAAATGTATAGTGCTATGAAGTGAACATCACATTTGGATGTGGAACGTGGGTGGATCCCATTGGCCATTCAATGAGGAGAAGGCCATTTTAGGATGAACGGAAAAAGGGGGCTAGTGCAGCTGAAGATTCAATTGCCTTTTTCCTCATAAGGTGTCCCATTTTTCTTTCTCTGTAGTCCCAGGCTTCTCAAACTCAGCCACCCAGGCCCATTTTAAACTACACACTGGCATTTCAGTCTTTGCTCTCTGTATGTCGAGGACAGCACTACATTTACAGACGTGTTTTGGTATTCTTGTGTTGTATTCCTTAGCTTTAGAAAACATAACCCAAGAAAAGGCCTTACAGAATACAGATCCTGGCACTTTAATCGTACTGATAATATGGAAAAAGAAACTAAGATAGATTTAAGACAATGATTTAATTCATACCATTGCTCATATGAGTACTCGCTTAAGCTGTAGTTCAAAGCAGTGGTGATATTTATCATCATACTCATTATTGTCATTATTAATATTTCATTGTAATCACTGCAGTTACTGTCTCCTGGAGAATGGTCAGTCTGCTTGAAAACGCCAAGCAGGCCTAGACATTTTCTTAAAAATAGAAGTGAAAAATATCTCAATGTTCTTAGCTACAAAGCAATAGCATAAAGTTTGTAGCATGGATTTTATTTCTTATAAACATCTAAGAATCATTCGTCTGCTATAGGCCCTCTGCTTTGCCTCTAGCATGCTATTATTTGTGTTTTATCTCAGTTTAATAATAAAGTTCTCTCAGTGGTCTTATTATGTTAATTAAAATAACATATTTATGTTCTAACTAGTGTTAAACCCTCCGATATACCGGTGAAGATCAGGTGCACCCTGTAAGGTGGAGCTGCACCCTGGCCGACACCGGGAGGGATCGGCACGCGTCCCAAGGGTCACGCAGCCCGGTAACGGACGAGCGGCGCGGCTCTGCAGAGCTCAGCGTTATTCGGCCGGACGCCGTAATGAAATATTGCCTACAGCCTCATCGAAGGAGAGGCGTCCAATTTGCGTGTTGTTTTACACGCAGGGGCTGTATTTTATGTCCTTTTCTTGGTGGGGAAGGGACACGTGACCGCGGTATTATAAAGGCTCAGCGTCAGGTGAGTATCGAAAAGGTGCTTAGTAAGGGTCACGGTGGGGAGGGGACCCTGTAACACTGAGGAAGACGATTATAATAATAATGACAAGAAGCACCCGCTTGCTATAATATAAAATAAAGACATTATTTACACACGGGTAGATAAATAAGTTGATCTGCGTTAGGCGGGTCATTACCGACTGTCACTTAAGTTCTAATGACACACTTATTACCGCCCAAAAGCCTTTATTATCCCTGTTCTCTTTTTTTGATGACACTGGGATTTTCTGAAAACAACACATTTATGATACAATTATTGTCATGATATTTTGGGGGCTTACGTCGGCTGTGAAGTCACACGAAGAACCGGTCGTTCTGCTTCATAACTTTAAAACGATCTCGAAGACGGTATATATAAAAATATGTGTAAAAAATTCCAGTCAAATCTGTGTGAAAACAGTCCATTTGGTTGAAATGTAAAGTTTGCTGACTAAAAGCTATCTCGCTGGTGAATTTAAACATACCTTGGTCCGGCTCGACGGTTGGTCGTAATGGCTTTCCGACCGTTCGTATTATAACTTATAATTTTTTTTCTGTGAGGATATACCGTAATAGCAGGGCATGTGAGAACACACCTTAGCCCTTTATGGTGCCGATGGAAATGGCTGAAAAGATAATATCGCAGACTTTGAGGGTATTACTGGTCCCTACAGCCTCCATCCGCAGACCTAAATCTACTGCCACACCGCCGGGAAGCGAAAATAAATAGGCGCCAGCAGAAAGGCGGGCTGCTATCGGCGACCATCAGGATCCAGCCGGGCGTCGGAGTGCGATCGCTGGGTGTGTGATTGTGTGTGAGAATGCGCGCGCGCGTGTGTATGTGAGAGAGAGGGACAGAGGGAGAGAATGTATGAGAGTGTGTGTCCGTGTGTTAGAGGGTGTGAGTGTGTGTGTTGTCTGTGTGAAAGTATGTGTATGAAAGAGTTTGTGTGTTAATGCATGTAAGACCATCAGTGTGTGCGTGAGCTTTTGTATTTTGTGTGTTTTGTGTATGTGTGTGGGGGGGGGGCTGCCATGTTGATCGCACTGCAGTAACGAATGCCACACCTAATGCCGATGGGCTGGCACGCCCTCACGGTGACCAGAGGTCACAGCGTACGGAGACCAGCATATCCTTTGGTGTCGTTTTTTTTTAGGGGACAGGGCGAGGTGTTTTCTGTGGGGCTGCACACACATTTTAAATAAATGAAAAAGCAGCTGACAGATTTCCATTTGGGGGAATAATCCCAGACCCCTTGGGGAAGGAGTAGCCATCTGTAACCGACTCACAAACAGAGCGTGAATCATTATATGTACAAGCGTCTGTGTCTGTGTGTGTGAGTGTGTGTGCGCGCACGCGCACGTGCTGACTCGCATTCTTGCGCAGCCTTATGTTTCTGGGGTGAAGGGAGGATTGGGTGGGCGTCGGCTGGATGAGGTCATCTCGATGGCTCTTCCCAGTGCTGAGGTGATGTCATGGTGTGCTGCTGAGCTCACGGCCTGCCGCCGCCGTACCGGCCATGAGCCATAGGCCACTTTGGGCGTGTATGAATGCATTCCCCAGCCCTGTTAGGGCACACGCCTTCTTTTTGCTGCAGCTGCAGTGAAGGCGATAAGGCAAACCACCTAAGGGGGGCGCTGGAGGGATGATGAGAACTACAGAGACAGTAAGGGGGTGTGGTCACAGGTGGGATGAGGGGTAGAGTGATGGATCAGGCTAGATTGGTTGACCAAGGTGAGTGACAGCGGCAAGGTGTCTGAACTTGCAAGCTTTGATGTTTGATGCTGGTGGCAAGATAGTGGTGTCTGCAGTGTCATAAAAGGTCTTTGTTTTGCCTTATCCTTTATACTGTGAGGTAAATTACTTAAGTTTTTATGGCCACATGATGCTCATTTGAAGCAGGTGGTCTTTTTTCTTTACTTTTGGTGACTTCATCAAATAGGGAGGTGTCACTCAATGTTACCCGAAAGGCCACACAGATGGCAGCGTAAGGCTAAGGTTGCCCTCAGAGATGCCTGCTTGCGTGTTTATCTTCACCCCGTGCGGCACTGAATGCTTGCGGTTGACGGCAGTCTATGGAGGTCTAGCCGCTTAGTGGCTCTTGCCTTCCCCATCTTAGGTGCTGTGGCGCAATAATGTTGTGATCTTCTCCCTTTGTTCACCAAGACGTTAGGCCTTGGCCCAAACCGTGTCCTTGTCCATGTTTTCCATGTCCTATTGGTCAGGCAGAAAGAGGGCGGGGCTACGCATGACCAGCCACAGAACTGAACAAAGGAAGATTCTGGCCGTGCAGACTTAAGGGCTTGAC
Source organism: Gnathonemus echidnorhynchus (assembly GCA_026776725.1). NCBI lineage: Eukaryota > Metazoa > Chordata > Actinopteri > Osteoglossiformes > Mormyridae > Gnathonemus > Gnathonemus echidnorhynchus. The sequence goes on from JAODJU010000115.1 coordinate 998,813, forward strand.
AGATTTGTCTGAGTCCAAGTACAGTGTACTTTTCTAAATCATTCTCAAGACCTTAAGGGACTTAGAAAATCCATCCGTTTCAACCATAATTAGCCTAAGTAGCCCCATTCATCACATAATTGAAGTAATTAATTAATTCTGAACCAAAGTAGGGTGGGGGGGGGCGTCGGTAGCCAAAGTTAATTTATCCAGAATTAACTTGGATTCTGTCCCTGTGTTGCATTGTAATTCTCTCTCTGGATCCCCCCCCCCCCGCCCCATCTCCATGTCATAGCTGGTAGTCGTCTTGGGTGAGGGAGGGGGATCCAAATCAGAGCACTGAAAGTCTGTCTGAGGCCTGAGTGCAGCCCCAAGTATAGGCAGGATTGAACTGTAGATACACGATTTAATTTAAATTCGAGATAAAAAAAATAACATGTTTGGGGCTTTTTTTTGCATAGACGGGAGGGAGCAGAGGAGCCTGCTGCTGCTGCAGGTTTGGGAAATGCCACATTGGCAATTTTTTCCCCTTTTCTTACACCGTTACTTGATTTCCATGCCCTGTGAAGTTTCTTATCCATTTACCTCTCTTGGGTTGAAATGGTAAAACTGCTACATCACTATACTAAGAGCCTCTGTTTTAAATGTGCTCCACCAAAGTATCTATTTTCTGTTTGCGGAGATATTTTTGCAATATTTTTCACCACAGTAATAGAAACACCTGAACAGGGACATACGTAATGAATACATATATCAGAGCCATTGTGCTTCGAGTGAAACCGCAGTCACACTGGCTTCACAGTGCCTTAGTGATGCGAGTCTCTCACCGGGGTCACCGCAAGGTCACGCCAGGGTAACGGCCCTTACAGAGAGGTCATGGCTGTGCTCACAGACGACCGGGCTTTGTCAAAGCCACTCACAGGGACCTGAATGAAAGCCGATGGATTCCCAGTTGATTCTCAGTAGGGTCATGGTGTCAAAGAGGTCAACACTAAGCTCAGAGATTCAATAAATAACATTATAGCTTGAAACCGGGTATCTGGAGGACGTTTAAGAGCAGCTTGGGATCTGCGTTGGTATACAGCTATGTTAATTTTTTGTGACATTTGTGTAAACAATTTATCTTGTGTTTTCATATCACGCATCAGTGTTTAAGACGTGTAGCTAAGCCGCCCCATGTGGATGTACAGCTTGCTAAATATGCACGTATTTGAGTGCGATCACAGAGATTGCCCATTATTTCTTAATCCTTACCAGGTGTGATATAAATCTTTTTGCCCTGCAGACTGCTGTGTCGTACCTTCAGACCCAAGTGCCTCATTTTCTAGGTTTTATTGGCTGGCTTGTAGACAACCTGTGCCCCTGTATATCAGCAGGCAGTTTACGTATCCTAAAAGTACTAATGGCCCCCTTCTCAAAAATGTTCTAAAGATTTCTAAGGCATGCATATATTCCTATAGTCTGCTGCCAGAAAAGCAAGCAGAAGCAAAGGCGAGCGGTTATCGTGTCATTCTCTTAAAGGATTTATCAGATCTGTGACTTCGTAACTTTGATTTAGAGTTCATAGATTTTATGTCACATGACTCTTCTGCAGAAAATGTCTCAGTCAGGGTTGACCTGTCAAAATGGTAACTAATAACACAGAATAACCACAACAATGTAACAGTCAGTCTTTTTCAGATACAGGGCAAAATTCACAGTGTAGATCTCTGACCTTTCAATACATCCCTTTTCTGTGTATTAAACAATGAGTAGCACTTCCAAGTGAAGCAGGTTGTCTGTTAATTCCAGCATTGGGATTGATAAGAGGGGATTTACAGTAACTTTTGCCCTCCGTTTATTTGCGGGAGGGGTGTTGACATCCCATTTAAATGAACATGTGACCTTTGATTTGGCTCGTTACAGGACATTAAACCCTTATTAACTCCTTAACTGTGACGTGTCAGGTTTCACATGGTCATAGCCGCCTGCGGAGGAGTCCTGTTAGCTTCATTAGTGTCGCAGAGCTGCCAGTTGGAGCCAGTCCGCTGTACTCGCTGCAGAAAAATCTGCATAAACAAACACACATGTTCATTAAATTTGTCAACGAGATCAGTCAGCCATCTATAAGCTCCGTCGCAGACCCATTTTGGGGATTGTGAAGTCAGCTTCAATGCTCTTGTTAATTTCAAAAAGCAGGTTTTTAAATGCTTTCACCTGCCTTTGATATTCTCACTGATGCCACCAGCCTTTGGGAGGGGCTGTGATCTGTGTGTTTGATGGTGGCCCTTGAGGCCTGGGAAGGCACCATGCAGGTGGGCTCTGTGGTAGCTCCGCGGTAGCAGCAGGTAGGACCGCGGGGTGACCAGCGTTTGCAGCTCGGAGGCGGGTAGGCCCATATGTTGCCTGAGGCCTTGGCCCCACCCACCCCTAGCCCCCGGCATCCAACAGAACACCTCGCTGAACTGATAGCCGTGGAGAATCATCATTTCCTCGTCGGCAGTTCCGTAGGCTGCACAGCATGCACAGACACACACGTTGCGTACAAACGCACGCACACACCTAATGTGAATGGACACATTCTGTATAAACATGCCCACGTATACTGAATAAAAACACCCGCACGTATGTGTAGAAATGCATGCATGTTCACACACTGCATGACTAAGCGCACAAAGACACACTGCACTCATCATATTTAAACCAGGACATAGGTATACATGCACCCCCCCCCCAGGGGACCTAGTAGTGACTCAAACTGACCGAAAGGCCAGCCACTCTACTAGCTTCACGTTTCCAGGGTCCTGCGGGCAGTCAATTAACCAGGCAGCAGACAAGCCACTTCTGAAGCTGCTGCCTTGCTCTTTTCAAAGAGGGTGGAAGCTCGCTGGTGCCTGGTGAATGGGTGTGCATTTTACACGGTGCGGCAGAGCTTTCAAACGCCCAGCCTGGGACCACTGATCTCAGGGCATTCTTAAACACATGCTGTTACATCGCATCCCAGGAACTGGCAGCCTCGCTTTACCTAATTCCATTAATCTTTGACGATCTTCAGAAAAAAAGGAAACGCACCAAAGAACATTTTAACCAAACAGCCGACCTTCTGATGCAATTACACAATCAAGCTACGTTTCTGGGATTGCTTAATTAACTGCACCACAGAGGTGCCACATTTGTGTTCCCTTCTTGTGTAAAAATTAGCACTGAGGTGTCGGCATACCGGTACACGTCTCTTCGTGTGAAGGGTCCCTCATTCGTGCCCGGAAGAATGCCATCTAAAAAAAGAATAATGCCCCCCCCCCCCTTGTTTGTGATTCGACGTGTGAATGTGTGCATGTAATAGTTCTGATGTGCATCCCTCACGCAGCGCGTCCCCGGCACTGTTTTCCATAATTAGTCCCCCTTCCAAACCGCCTACAGCAACCTGTCGTTTCAGGCTGTTTCCGCTGATAGTCGGTGTCCGACGGCATTCCTGCATGCCGATACGCCGGCTGCGCAGGGCCGGCTGCGCGGGCCTGGCTGCGTGGGGCCGCCTGCGTGGGGCCTCCTGTGTGGGCGTGTGTGTATGGCCGGCAAGTAGGCAGGGAAGCATCTGCTGGCCTCTACGTGTCACAGTGTCGGGACACATCGCCGTGGATCAGGGGTCTGCTTGTTACTATTTAAGACCAGTGTGGCGAATGTTTAGCTTAGGATACTGTCGTACCGCTCACCCCTTCTGATTTTTACTTATCTGCGGTATAGACTGCGGTTCAGTTCACAGCCACCCTTTCCTCTTTATGTGCTTCTTGCCCTCTGATGTTTTATTGAGATAATGGGACTGGCTTCACTAGCATCTCACTCCCATGATTCCTTTTTGCCACTCGGGTGTTGGGGGAGAATCAGGTAGAGGCCTTTAGCATCCCCCGCACTCTGCGGGTTTCCTCTTACGGCAGCCGATGGTACCCAGCTGGGTCGGCTTGACGATAGAGTCAAACACACGTGCTCCGCCTCTGTTTTTCCTTCCTCTGTCAAAGGTCAGAGCTGTTCTCATTTGAGGCAGATTTCTCTTTTCCAAAATCCCGGCGCTTTTAAATAATCAGGTAACTCTCCTGCTCTCGTACCTTTCTATGTCCTTCAGCCATTCAGCTTAGACCATTTTCATGCATTTTCATTGTACTGTTGAAGCCCCATCTCTCTTGTTGTCCATTTATGGTCAGTCCCAAGGTCTCTAAGCTGTACTGCTGGTTCAGTGCCTCCAATCAGCGATTCCCAACATTTCTTGCGCCCCCCGCAGCCTCTGGTCCCTGGTTACGGCTGTCGTTTGGGTGCACCCACCGTGTCGCTTGAGACATGGGGCCAAATAACAAAAATGGGACGAGACAGGAAGTGGGGAACGCCTGAGGACGGCGCATGTCGGCCTTCCACATTTCCGTGCGGAGCATATGCTGGGGAGAGAGTAGGGAGACGGGCGGGATGGAATTGTAATTCTGGGGGAAGAAGGGGCCCAGATGGCGTCTCTGTTTGAGACCTCGCCTCTGCCTCCCCCCCCGTCCGAACCCTCGCTTTCGGAGCGGCAGCCTCTTGTGGCGCTCTGTAATTACAAACACAGGAGGGTGTTAGCGAGATGGCTCCCCCTCTTCCTCTTCCCCCCTCCCTCGGGCTGCTCTCGCACACGTCTCTCTTCTTCATTGATATTACATCATTTCGACTCACAAGCGTGGCGTCCCTGATATGGCACTGGCGTTATGCGGGGACAGCACGAGAGTTTTGAATGTCATTGCAGCGGGACTCATTTACTTTGTGAGGCATTGCTGTCTTTATTATTACTATTGTTATTGCTATTACTATGGAAAGAGATAGGGCTCATTCTTAAAATATATGCAAATGCATGCGAAATATACTGAAATCATCTGCATATTTCCCTGAGTGAAAGGAAGCTTTCTGCAGCAACACGCAGCAGAATGTGTCAGAGATGAAAGGGGGCACAGTGCGTGTGGCTGGTTTCTTTTGAATGACAGCCATTCATTTGAGAGATCGATTGGCTGCAGTGGGTCAGGTGGTTTTCTCCCTCTTATGATTGAAAAATTCAGCGTGGCAGCATAACGCCGTTTGATGCTTCCGCACCTGCACACACACACACACACAACTGAGGCTGCCTTGATGAAATGACAGCTAATGCCATTAGGCTGCTCAGAAAGGCTCATTCAGCATAAGAATCAGCAGAAATGGAGCGGATCGCCATGAGAGGTACCTCCCCGGCGAGCCTTTGTGCTGTGAAGGGCGCCTGCCTTTCGACTCAGGCAGCAGCGGCGCCGAGAATCGCTCTCAAGGACGGGGACTGTGGAAACCCAGCCCCAAGTCCCCCAGCAGCCGGGCCAGACAGGTGTCCCCCCTCCCCAGCGAAAGGGGGGGTGCTGAGACCTGCCTTTCTGTTAATTGCGTGTTCAGCTGTGGCTTTTAAAATACTCGACGGAAATGAGACTTCCACAGCTGACTGGCAGTAACTATGGAGGGATGCGGCAATGGCGGATGCAGGCCTGATGTGGGCCTTGTGGCCCACAGGTTTTCGGTGAGCTCCAGAGTAGAGGAACCTTCTGGTGAGTGCACAGTGCCCTCAAACGCAGCCCCCGTCACAGAGGACACACAGCCCATTGTTACCCCGTCGTGTAATGAAAGGTGTCGGACTCGCGGGGATCGTAATAAAGAGGCTGTTTTTAAGCACCCCCTCTCCCCCGGGGTTTTGGGGGCCATGTGATTAAGCTCCCCCAAGCGCCTGCTGCGATTGCCCTCTGTTGGGAGGGCAGGCCACCATGGGGCACCTCAGGGCTGATGCTTTTGAGCCGTTCCCGGCTGAACCCCTCGGCCTTTCCCTGCGCACGTCTCTATCACCTGTTGTTTTTATCGTTTTTTTTCTGCGTGCCCCAGACTGTGTGGCGCTGTCGTCCTGACAGATGAGACGGTGTCTGAAAACAGTGTTAAAAAAAATTCCCAGGAGGGAACCTGCGCTCGGTGTGCGAGTGCCTGAATGTCGCATTTCGTCCTGCCTCTCTTCCCGTGCGTTGTGAGTGCATGCAAATCTCGTGTTGTCTCCATTGGTACCTGTAGGAATTACAGCCTGCGCTGTCATGCCGTGTTTGTGCACGAGGAAGCAAATCCTTGTTTGTGTGTGGTGCCATAGAGTTGTGGGGTTGTGTGTGTGTGCAGGTTTCTTTGGCTGTCAATGTGCATAGGTGTGTGTGTGTGTGTGGGTGAAAGTGCTTTAGATCTGCCTGGCTGTGTGACCACAGTAGCCCTTCAGGCCTCTGCGCCCTGCAAAATGATTGAATTCTGAGGTCTAGAAAGCTGACAAATCACTAAAAATGCTGTTAAAACGCTGTAAAAACGTTGTCCATAAATCACCCCATGACAGTTTAATCATCCTCAGAATTTGGGCCCAGCCTGACCGCTGGACAGTAGGTGCTACAAAAAAAAATGTCTTTGAAAGAACATCTCGACCAAACTAATTTCATTTAGTTTGGCTTAATAGACGCATCCAACCGTCAGTGTTTCCACAGTAAAATGATTCGTTTAGTTCACAATGTAGAATCTCTCAATTTTTTAACGTAATGGTGGCTTATTAAACAGTGCATTGTAAATGCGTTAATTAAATCAAGGTGCTGATGATGTGCTGATAAGGCTCACGTGCAGCCGGAAGGTTCCCGAGTGGAATTCTGGGCCGGCATTCTCAGCCGCGTCCCCAGGAAGGCGCGACTCTGAAGTAGCCTCAGTCAGTAATCTGCCGAGATGTAAAAATCGCAAGCCGCATATGCAAATTGCCGGCAAATCGCTCTGGATTGATGTGTCCGCTTAGGCAACTGAATAATTTAATGTTCCGTGGATTCCCTCCCACATTTCTGCAGGCTTGGAACGATTTAAGGTGTCTTAAATCTGATCGGGGAGGAAACAGACGTGGTATCCAGCGGTGGAGAGATAAAAGACACGGGGATCTGCTCGGGGAGAGAACGAAGGCTGGAGTCTGAGCTGGAGCAGTCCATTGTGTTCACTGTGCTGCTGAAACGTTTCGGTGAAATTGTGGAAGATCAGCATCTTACTTCTGAGGGCTTTGTTCGCTCTCTCTCTCTCGCTGTCTCTCTCTCTCGCCCGCTCTCACTGCCGCTCTTTTTAAGCGTTTATTTGGTTGTGACCTCATTTGATTAATGTCAGGTGTCATCCTGGGCAAGAATGGAGTGTATTTTTTTTTTCTTTCCACCATTGCTGTATAACAGGCTCCAAACCCGCAGCAGCCCCGGTGCTACACATCCAGCCCCTCCCCTTTTTGTATTTTCGGCCGACCTCGTCGGGGGTGGGGGGGGCGGGGGTGCTGTTAGCAGCCAGTTAACAGGCGTGTGCACGCCCCCGGGTGGTCTTGCTGTCGGCCCAGCATTTGCGGTTCTGGCCGGACTGATTAGGAAGTCAGCCTGGTGCAGGTTTGGGGGGCATGCACATCTTTGCCCCCCTCCATGCCTCCCCTGAGATCTGCCCCCCGCAGTTTATTCTCCCTTCAGAGAGTCGCATGTTACGTCACAGCAGAACCTGAGGCAGCCAGAAGCCGGGGCACCTACTCTCTCCTATGAAATATTAACAAAGTTGATAGTTTAAATTATCGGTGGCACCTTATGAGGTTCTCCTTCCCCGTGTGCCCCCTCCCCCCCTCCACCCGGCTCTCTCTCCTCCTGTCTCTTCTGGGCACTCATTGCCCTTCCATTAGCTGATTGGGTTCTTGCGCAGTCGTCGCTGTCAGTGGTCGCTTGCCTTGGCGGACGGACGGGGTGCAGCGTGTGGAGCAGAGGGTCCGGCATCCTCTTGGGAGGGTGGGTTCAGCCAGGCTGGGTTTAGCTGTGTTGCAGCAGTGGGTTTGGAGTTAGGGAGAGAGCATGGGGGGGTTCTCAAAAAAAAAAAACAGCCGCAGGCTATGCCTGGAAGCAGGTCCATTGCGGTTACTCTGAGGTTAGCCCCTCACATTCCAGTCATGTCTGAGTTTTAAATACTGTTTTTGTCTTTTGAACATGCCCCCCCCCGAGAGAAAAACAGTGGTACATCTTAATTCTGCAGAGTCCCAGAAAGTCGTCGACTCAATCTAGAGCCACCAGAAATATAGAGGTCCCCTCTGCGCACTGCTTGCCCCCTTGGTCTTAGAGGCACGCAGGGGGTCGACAGTACTGAGAGGATATGGGATTGCAGCTCTAACAAGCTGCCACCGCCCCGCGACGCCGCACCTGTTTGCCGCCTTGATTGATGCGCTGCCGTGGCAGCCAGCGCCGGGGCTAACAGCCACGATAATGCACTCGCTTTCTGCACGGCTCTTAAAAGGCTCTGTGTGCGTGTGCCCGCCGGCGTGCATTCACAGCCCCCCCCCACCCCCCCCCACCATCCCCGCGCCGGCTCCGGGCGGCTGGGAGGACAGGTGCGGGCGGCGCAGACAGATGTGCGGCAGGTGCAGAAGCGCGCAGGCAGGCCGACTCCTCGGCCGCAAGCAGGTGCTTTACGACGCCACATGTGTAATGCGGCGGCGGGCGGCTGTCACCATGGCAGCGTGTCACCAGCCTACGCATGACCAGACCCGCTGTGTCCTCTCTTGCAGAGATCAGCAGAGTACGGAAGGACATGTACAACGACACATTAAACGGCAGTGCGGAGAAGAGGAGCTCGGAGCTGCCCGACGCTGTCGGACCTGTGGTGCAACTGCAGGAAAAGCTTTACGTGCCTGTAAAGGAGTATCCTGACGTGAGTATTGTGCTGACTGGGGAGGGGCAGGGCTTTGGATGGAAGGCTGGGCCTTGGGGGAGGGGCATGACTCTGACAAGAATGGGCGGGGCTTTGGTCAGGTGATCTTGGTCGAGTGGGTGGGGCACAGAGAGGGGTGGGGTGATGCAAATTGTCCCAAAACCTCAGCTGAAAACAGCTGATCCAGGCCAATTTGCTGCTGGTTAATCAGTACATAAATCACGCCGAGTAGAGGGGAGACATTTAAAATGAACTCTCTACATGATGGCCTAAACTCACGTGGTGACCTTGTCCTGCTTTGTCCTGCAGATACAGGACACATGGGTGCATTTACGTTTCCTCATGGCATCGCAGAGTAGCTCTCAGACTCTCTAGAGCATGAATCGGTAAACAGATTCACCTATCCGAACCAAGCGGAGGTTTAATTAGAATTTAATATCATGTCTGACCTTCTGCCCTTCTCACAGCATACAGCGGCTAGGTCAATGTCAGGCGGCCAGCTAATTAGCCCAGTGGATAAAATGCATTTTCTCTCGTTCCACAATCACACAAACAAATTAGGGAAACGTCACGTGCAAGAGGGGGTCTCTCACCGGGAAGGATCTTCTGCAAGAGAAACCGTGTCGCCTTAATCCACTGAAAAACCAGCATTTGAAAGCTTCTCAGCCGCCTGAAAGTTTTATTTTCTGCTCCAGAGATAAACAGCCGCCCTTTCATCCCCCTCATTTCCAGGGTGAGCGCCGTGGCTCTTTGAGTGGCTCAGCTTGTTTACAGCGAGTACATTGTATGTCGCCGTCATTGTGCGATTACGATTTGAAGCGAAGCGTTTGAAGTGACTTGCATAATTTGTGCGGAATTAATTATTTAACAGGTCCAAGCTGAGCCTGCTGCCCCAAGAAAGTCAGGACACTGAGGAACGTGTCCTCATGCGATCTGTCACTGCCTTAACACCACAGCTGTTTCAGGAATCTCTAGTCTGTGATCCCTACAGCTTGTCTGCGGGGAAGGATACCCATTTTATGATGATAAAGTTTTTTAAACGTTGTTAAGGGCTAATAGCAAGATCTAAGGTTCATTCTATTTATCCATCCATCTTATAAAGGCTTATATCCTGGTCAGGGTCATGGGTAATCATATTTATGTACATTTTTATTTATTTGTTAAGGTATAACTTATTTGTTGAACCCTCTGAGTGAGGCACAGATCTGATGAGACCACATCTGCCCAGTTTGATTATCAGAACTGGTCATCATCGATTGCGGTCGATTGTATAATCAAGGACGTTCCCCCAGCTATTAAACTGCCAGCAAAGGCGGCCAAAATGAAGTGCAGATAAAAACGATTAGCTGTATCGAGACGATTTCCTCCGCAGCAGAAAGATACACTGGAGCCTGGACTTATTTTGTGTAAACACAGCTGCGAAGAGGCCCATGAGAAAAGCAGGCGGCCCTGGAGAAGCAGTGGTTTTCACGGAAACGGGGCCGCGGTAAAGCCTGGGAAAGGTCGTGGGCTGAAGTGTGATGCACCGACCATGGGGTGGGGGGCGTCCGGACCCCGCCATCTCTCTTAATGCGGGACGCCGGGGCTCCATCAGAGAGACGGTGAAAACAAATGACTAAATGGTGCTGGTGAGGAGGGAGACATTTCTGTGTCACCTTTGATCCCCGGCAAAGGCCAAATAGCGACAGTGGCGACACCAGCGAGAGGCCCTCACTGTCTGGAAGCGGGGTAGGGTGTGGCTGAGGTTGAGTGCTTATGAGGCCTTAGACAGAGACAGCATGCAGTAGCGTACCTGTCCCCTCAGTCACACGTTAAGTATTCTTTGATAGTAATTCTCCGAAGCGCTTTGCGGCGGCTGCCGTTTCCCTTAATCTTCTAAGCAATCGCATGGAGAATCTCCTCACTTAAGCCTCCTCACCCTGGGAGAAGGCAATGAGCTCGCAGCTGATTGATCCCAATTAACTTCCTCCATTACCAGCGAAACGTCTGCGTGGGCCGCATTAATGGCCGCGGTCTGTCAGCCGTGTAAACACGGCTCGGGATTAGAGCCCGGGATCCTACAGCGGAGCTGAGGGCAGCGCAAGGAGACCTTTCTGTACTGTCCCTCCCGCTTTGGCCGTCCAGCTACGCCAGTATTTGTCCCCAGTGGCCGCCGAGGAATGAACAGTACACATGTACATGGTGTGGCTGAGCGGCGGGCGGTGTGTCCATGTGGTCATGATTCATAGCCAATAAAAAATGTGTTTGTATGGCCGTGCCCCCAAGGCCAAATACCACCATTACTGCAGGTGTTGACATGAGACAGCTCTCATCTCTCCCTGGGAAACACTTCAAATCCTGTCTGCATGTGTGACATGTATTTATTTGTGCGCACACCAGCTTGTGTCGTTTCGTTTGAGGCTTGTGTCTCGGCCAGCCGCAAGTTTTACAATCTGTGATGGCTGAATCGGGAAGGGGGCAGATGAGCCGGCTGAGGGTGGTAGACAATACCAGCGTATTTTAGGAACGGCTTTAAAATCGCTCTATTCTTAGTGAGGAAACTCCCAGTGTGAAGATGGCTACCCCATCTGACACTACAGGCTCTCTTGGTCTGGAGAGCAGTGTTTCCCAATCTGGTCCTCAGGGACCTTCAGACAGTCCACGTTTTTGCTCCCTCCCAGCTCTTGGTAGGGTGTTGGGAGGGAGCAGAAATTTAGACTGTTTGGCAGGGAGCTCGGAGGGAGCAAAAGCATGGACCGACTGCGGATCCCTGAGGACTGGATTGGGAAACACTGCCGTAGAGGACAGTGCGCTGAAAACCTGAAATATATCCTATGCGATGTGGTTTGCATCTTACACTATTTATTCCGCTTTAGAAAGATGAGGCACCAATCCTGGAATAAGAAAAAAACAAAACACATTTCTAATAGTATAAAGATTAATGTATGCAGGCTTATGTTTGTGACGGCGATGCATTTTTCTTGAATTGGCCAAAAACAATGAGAGTATATGTGGAAAATGTGTGTGTGCGAGTGAATTTGCCGGGGATGGGCGGGTGGGTTTGTCCGCTCCCGTCAGAGAGAGGCACACTAATAGGGGGGGAGCACCCTCAGGAACGCTTACTGCCAAAGCGCAAGCACTCTAAACCCTGCACGGTGACTCTTTAAGGGGAAGTAATCTTCCCATCCCGCAGCGGGCAGCCGGTGGAAGGGTGCACTTGTGCGATGCCTCTGCCCGCTTTGTGCACGTGCGTTGGGGACAGGGGAAGGCGGTGGCGATAAGCCCGCCCCTGGGCCGCCAGCAGTAATGGCTGCAGCAGCTTGGCAGACTGGGCGAGCAGAGGCTGGCGTGGCAGCCGGCCCCCCTGATAAAGCCACTCTTGTGTTTTGTGCCTGTTTCCGGGGCAAGACGCCGCGACACAGAAATTAATTTGTGCTGTCAAGTTGGGCGGCGGTGTTTTGCGGCGGGCCAGCCAATCCAATTTGCCAAACATGTTATTAGGCCAGGGAATAAAGGAGGGGACGGTAAAACAATGCCGGCCTGTGTGGTTCTGCACGGTCTCGATGTCTGAGCTGCCGTCCTGTCAGCCCCGTGCTCTTGTGCAGTGGCGAAAGCCGCATGCGGTCAGGCTCTGTCCTTTTCTGGGTCACATGCCTCCCGCCAGAAGATAAGCGGCCATCAGCGATTAGTAATAATTATCCCGGATTGATCCTCTTTTGTTCGCTCCATTTGCTTGGCCTTGGACATCCTTGGGGGGGCAGTAGACTAGAGGGGAAGAGCTAGGGGGTTAATGATGTGAGATCAGAGATGATGGATGCCAGTATGTGTGGAGGTTGGTGATGGAGGTCAGAGAGTCTTTGAAGCCCACAGTGACAGGGTTACTCTATGTGTGTCTGCTACTGTCTGGCTCAAACCACGGTGAACCAATCAGGTAGTCGGGGGAAGTGATTGATAGCTCATAAACCCTCCCACCATGGGTTTTAAAGACATGGACAGTGGGTAGCTGTATGGAGGGCTGGGGTATCTTAAAGCTGTGAGGCTTTTACATTCACTTACCTTCTCCTCATCTTCCTCTGTGCCCCTCCCGGGCTGTCTCGCTGACGTGTGCTTGGGACAAGTCGCCCCCCCCAAGAGCTGTCATTGTTTTAATCGAACCACAAGTGCCATAAATCACCAAAGAAGCGATGGACCGGTATGAACCAGGGAGCCCCCTGCAGTGGGCATAATTGATCCGGTTCCGATTGCACGTGTGAGGGGCGCCGGGGGGGGATTGACTTTGGTGTGGGCGGGGCATCTACCCACTGAGCCACCACTCAGACCTGCAAACACATGAGAATTTATTGGGAAGGAGCAAGACGGTGCGGAAATGAGGCTGCTCGTCACCGCCTCATAACAAACACAAACAAAAGCGGGGGTGGGGGGGGAAATCAAGCGGCCGCAGAGCGGCGGAGCTCCGGATCACTGCTCCGCTAATGAAGGTTAATCACGGTTCACCGTGGCAAATGCCGCAACCGCCACCCCTTTATCACACCAGTACTGCTCTGGTGCTGGGGGGGGGGGGGTCATTTCACGCAATACAACAAGCAAACCTGCAGAACGCATTATCATTGAAAATAAATGCAATCACTACCATAAATAATATTGTGCGTATATTGTCATAAATAAAATGCAGTGTAGGGTTCAGTGGCGGTGATAAGAAGATCTTCTGTATGCTAAATTATATATGTCAGGGGTGGCCAGTCTTAACCAGAAAGGGCCGCTGTATATGCGGGTTTTCACTGCAACTCCATAATTAGATTACTAATTAGAGGACTGATTGGCTGAACAGTTTGAACAGCTGACCTAAAGGTTATCTCAAAATCCTGCATACACACCGGCCCTTTGCAGATAAGATTGGCCACCCCTGATATAGTGGTCTCATGGTATTTACACTCTGCTATTCTGGGGGAACGTGTGCTGGTGGTGGCCAGTCGCCAGCCCATGACATTGTCTGGGGAGGGATGTGGTGAGGAAGAGGCGAGCTTCCTCCTCCCCTCCAGGGAGCCCACGTTCACTCGCTATCCTAATCCCTGTTGCCCCTACAGTTCTGAAAACAAAACCCATCCTGAAGAGGAATTAGAGCTTGGTGGTGTTAGCATCCATGAAATAATTAATTTGCCCATTACCGGCATTTGGTCGTTTATCTTTATAATAAGATCATTTGGAGTCATTTGGAATCCACAGTGCTTGCATTTTTAAATGGCCATAATTAGATTTTGCTCTATGTTTTGCTGTAGTTGATGGAAAATATACTTAAGATCTATTGTACTGATTGTATAAATAGGCTGCATTCTTTCAGCCTGATATTAGGAATTCCATTACATCTAAATGGTTTTTACACCCTCTGTTAGCTTCCTGTGGGCCCTGGAGGCCCTGATCTTCAGCTGGAGAAGTTCCATATTTCTGTTGTCTCTCCATTCGCTTCCATCTGCAGTCAAAGGATGCTCACTTATTGCCATGGCTGACCTGTGCCAGCAGCCCATGGGTTCGAGTGACTCTGCGAATGCTACTGATCTATGGACTCCATCCTTCTTTGTTCATACATTTATGTTTTTATTGGCATTTTGCAGCTTTATCCAGAAGAACATTTGAACTTTTGCCAGAGCATTTGAGGTCAAAAGGTACTACAACAGGGTTCCGTGTAATCAGTGTCATTAACGACTATGCCACCTGCTGGAAGGTGCAAGATTTGGTGATGAGCATATACATTTTGTAATGTGAAATTTTACTGATGGTGGCCATTATTTCATACTTTACTTATATGTACTTAGCTGGCCTTTTATTTGTTCTGTGTAGCGCAGAGCACAGAGAGCATAAATATTTATATGATGCCCACAAATACAAAAACAAAGGGGTCTATTGCAGAGTCACACAGAGACACAGAGATGCATGCAGAATGAGTGCACAGCAATCATGCACACGCACACACACAGGAGTAAACGAGAGCAGTGCTAAATATACGGGGCGAGATTCCTCCGTCCTGCGCACCTGCTCAGCGTCTGCTGTGCGCCGGAGGGCCGATGGCCTTTAAAAGGAAGTGAACGCATTGTGGACCTGAATTAAAAACAGCCACGGGGTCTGTCACTCAGCACTCCGACAGATAAGGTTAAATGGGTTAAGAGGAACAAGGACTGTGGGATCTTAAACGCGCCGTGTGTGTGTGTTTGTGTGTCTATGTTGCCGCAAAAGGAGCCAGAATTGTGGCTAAAAGGTAAGCATGAGGATAGGCCACTGTCAAGCATGAGGATAGGCCACGTTGTTGTATCTTTGTACTGTATCGCCAGACCATGGCAATGGGCAAAGCTTTGAATTGGAAAATAATGCAAAAATGAAAAATGTAAAAATGTTTGCCAGGAAACTTCAGACGTTTTTTTGGAAGGAAGAAAGAGGAACAGCCAGTGAAGGCCCACTGATGTCAGAAGAGCTTTGTGCGAGCTTGAGGGACTTTTTAACTCTCTGTGAAGGTTGTTTTATTTTGGTCGGGTGGTGCATCATGGGATATCCTGGGGGGGTGTAATGTCAGAGAGACTTGGTTGCTGTTAAAGGGGGCGGGCGCTCCTCCTCGTTAGGGATGAACCTGACGGCTTTCGCTGCCCCTCTGTATATCTGGTCCTGATTTGACATTAAAGTTTTATTTCTGGCAGGGGCCCGATGTTAGCAGTGGAGAAGGGGATCCGTTTCAGATGAGGGGAGCCTGAGGGAATGTGGGGAAGAGGTTGGGGTAGGGGGGTGTATGTCAAAAGTGGGAGGGTGCCCTTTTCAACCGTGCCAGCTGTTACTGTTTAACATGACAGCTGACAAACTACCGAAACGGCACGGCATTCAACCCGCACGGTAATAAAGTGGGGCCAGCTCCCGGCCCCCCCATGCTGGCCGCATCCGGTGAGTGCTGGCGTAATACCTGCCAATACAGATTCTCTTTCGCATTCCGGTCAGCTTCAGGCCAGCCTGGCTGACGGGTCGTTGAACCTTTAGAAAAGTTTATGAAGCAAATGATTGAAAAAGCATTAATTAATGATTTAATGTTAACATGTTGCTAGCTGGATGATTTTTTTTGTATCCAATTAAGCCCCTTCCTCAAGGCCTAATAAACTAGAGATTTGCTTTTTCTAAGGCAATATTTCTAACCAAATGCTGCTCTTTATCAAGTCAACAAATATCTCAGACAATGTGTGGAAGCAGTCATACCGCACCCCCCCCCCCCCGGAGATGTGTGCAACAGTTAAATCCAGCTGCCACAGATACTCTGATGGTCTTATTTTGCACGTACAGATGTATCACCAGCAGGCCCTGCACATCGATTGCTGTAGTAAGAGTATGAATAATTTGATTTCCATTATGTCCATGGTGGGGATGTGGTAATTCTGGGCTGCACGCTGCCTCCTGAGGAGAGTTTTTGCTACTGGATAAGGGAAGGAGGAAGACGGATGAGATGGAAGGCTTTACCATGTCACGCTCTGAGCTGTCACACGCGCGCGTCCGTTAAGGGCTCTCTTTCCCGTGCCGTTTGAAGCCGGCTTATGAGGCTCCGCCTCGAAACTGGCACCTCCAAAGGCCCGTGGGCCCGACACTGGTGAAGGTAGCCACGTGCTGGGCTGCCTCCTGTCTGTGCCGGGCCCATGGATCATTAGGCAACGGAACCTCTCCAAAAATCCCACCCTGGAGAGAGATTAGCTAGCCAAATGAAAAGATGTGGTTTGAATTAGCGACAGTGTGGCCGCAAATGGCAGTCAGCTGTAACTCCTGCCCCCAACCCCAGAGGCCCTCGGTTTCCCCTTAGCAGGCGCCCAGAGCCCATGTGACCGTCCTCCCACACAGCCACGCCCGTCGCCAGGCTGACGCGGCACCATCCCGCCGTTTACAGCGTCTTTTAAAGCAGTGGGCGTGGCAGACGTGGCGTTTCCAGGTGTCGTTCACCGGGCTCGCCGCGTACACGCCTCGGCTTGTAGACGCAGGCTTCAGGCACTCGCGCAGGCCCGTGTCTCGTCAGGCCGGTTCAGGTGTGGAGGTGTCGCTGCAGGTTTGCCAGGACTCGCACCCGGAGCTCGCGCGAGCGATCGCTGTGCCTCCGGCTGCGGCCGAGTCACGGCTCTGTCACGACTCGCGGCTCTGTCACGACTCACGGCTCTGTCACAGCCGGCCCGTATAGAGAGGCAGATCGACACAGGCAGCCTCCCCCCCCCCCCCCCCCCCCCCCCCCCCCCCCC
>JAODJU010000115.1:1015837-1047873 GCA_026776725.1 Gnathonemus echidnorhynchus
CCGCCCCCCCCCCCCCCCCCCCCCCCGGCTACACTTCTAACGGTCGATGCCCCAACGATCGACTCGCTTCGCCTCGCCTTATCTCGCTGCCTTCAGCCCGGTAATGATCTTGAGCCCCCCCATTCGGTGTGGGGACGTTGCCTGTCAGCTGTATTGTCAGCGATGGAGTTCCTGATAAAGCAGAGGTGGAGGGGTCAGACATGTATGCGTGTGTGTGTCTGCATGAGCGAATGTGTGTGTGCGTGTGTGCGTCTGTGTGTGGATTATGTTTAGATTACATTGTGGGGATCAAATGTCCCCCACAATGTGACAACAACCTGTTATTTCTACGTTGTGGGGACCATTTTTCAGGTCCCCACAAAGATCTGTGCATGCAAACAAAAAACTAAAATGCCAAAAGTCTCGTCTTTTGTTTGGCTACTTATGATTAAGGTTAGGGCTGGGTGGGTGTTAAGATTGTCATTGCTGGGATTAGGGTTTTCCCCATACAAATGAATGGGGGGTCCCCACAAAGATAAAATTGCAAACCTGTATTTGTGTGTGTGTATACACGCTGTTTCCAAACAGCATCTGACATGGCTTTTTCTAGGCGTATATCAGCTCGTGTACGGCTCATGAAAATGTTTATGAAATGACAGTCAGACGCCACCGGTAATCTTGTTTGAGAAACAGTGTCAGGCCACAGAGCAGCGTTAATGAAAGGCGCCGTCTGCCCGCCCCTGCAGCCCCTCACTCCCCTCTTTCCCTCTTTGTTTCCCCACAGTTCAATTTCGTGGGGAGGATCCTGGGGCCACGTGGCCTGACGGCGAAGCAGCTGGAGGCCGAGACGGGTTGCAAGATCATGGTGCGAGGGAAGGGCTCCATGAGGGACAAGAAGAAGGTGAGAGCGCCACGCGGCGGCACGGAGGGTGCCTGCCCTGTTTTTAGGGATCTGAGCCAAGTCATGGCAATCTGTCCTGCTGTCGACAGGCGGGAAAGCGCTGTGTCTTACCTTAAGATCCAGCGATGGAGCAGCAGGGCTGTGACACCTGGATTCAGGCCGGCCCACTCTCTGTCCTGCAGGGGGCCAAAAGCCAAGAGGTGGAGAAGCAATCATGTCCTTGGCAGCCCGGTACTGAGAGAGATTGCACTTTATTCTAATTAACCCAGGCTCCATCAGCAGGGGAACTGGTGAAACTCCCCACCGGTGAAATCATTAGCTACTGTGGTGACTATTGTTTGGAACGTGAAAGCGTTAAACTGTTATTGTTTTCTTTAAATATAGTTTCCCTGGTCTGTAACGTCTTTATACTTTGGAAAAAAGGTGTTTCCTTTGAAATGCAATAAGAGTAACGAATGTGACTGGTTCATGGCCCCCTCCTAGTCCCTGGGGGCCCTTCTGAGACGTTGCTCCGAGCTGTCAGTGCCCTGCCCGATCCAGCCTGTCCCGGCCCGGCACTGTCTATCACTGAGAAGGACGGCATGTCCTCTGCGTCGGAATGCGCGCGCGGGATTCCGGGGCGAGCGCCTGCGGGGGCGTCTACCAAAAAACAGACGACAGGTGTTCAAACATTGTCTTTGGCCCAAGATGTGTGTGTGTCGCAGTTGGGGGGGGTTGGGTTCACCAGTCACACCCACCAAGCTGAACACACTGCTCCAACACACCCCACTGGGGGGAATTCGGCACAGGGTGGGGTTGGGGAGGGTTGTAAACGATACCCGATCTCCATCTGAAGAGCACGTGCTTGCGTCCCACCCAAGTGCACGTTTATTATGACAGGGAGACAGGGAGAGACTTTGTACCGCGGGAAGACGTGTGATTCCTTTAAAAAATAATGAGCTGCATTTTTGAAGGCAATTTTTTTTTTTCATTGCAATCCTCCCCCCCCCATCTGATTTAACACTGCATCTTGGCGGGAAGGTCCTCAGCCAGCCACTGTGCATGATAATAGTCTGTGTCCGGTGCTCCGCGCGACTTGCCGTTTAGCGTTAGCGGGCGCTAGCTGACGCACGCACAACTCGGCCGCCGCCTCGCTAACCGGCTCTGACAGGAGGGCGTCGCCGCCGCTGCCTGCCTCTGGCAGACCGTCTATTTGATTATTCCAGAACAGGTCTGTACCCTTGTCCTTTGTGAAATGTGCCACGCCGCGCATGGAATCCTTAAGCGTCACCGAGGCGGGCCGACCCCGCTAATGGAAGCAGCTCGTGCCCAGGTAGATAAAGGCGCACCGATTTCCCAGGGTTATCGTCCTCTGCCGGGCTGCAGGGAAGAAGCAGATAATGCCTGTCACCCACGCTCTCATCCGCGCCGGGTAAAGTGTCTAATCCCGACGTTTAAGAGTCTCGCTCGGCATGACGTGTAACCGAGAGTTTTTTTTTTATGTCAAAGTGTGAGGAAACAAAAGGGATCCAGCAGGGGGTTTGGGGGCACTGAGGGGTGCCGGAGCTTCTAAGCGAGGGCCCGGCTCCGGCCTGCCCACCCTGCTCCCGGTGTGCACATCCCAGCCTGGCCCCGCAGCCCACGTCTCGCAGTGATGTTATGGGGGGGAACTCTACCCAGTTATCTTCATTATTTCCACATCCGTGAGCGCCGTTGATGGAAATGGTGGGCCAGCCCTTCTGCCAGGTGGGGGAGGGGGGAGGGGGGGGTCTCTGTTGCTGCCGTGTATGCCCCACGGCCCCCACCCTGGGCACGCACAGACATCCAGAGCTTCTGACCGCTCGCGTGTCCCTGAATGAATACGCGGAAGCACGCAATTAAACCATTAAACCACACACAGAAAAGACCTGCACCTACATGCATGCACACACATACACAAACGTGGCAGGCTTCACTGTCATCCATGCAGACAAAGCCCCCACCCACCCAGAGCTGCACTGACAGCTTCCCGCATCTGCACATCTGCCCATCCTCAGGCCGAGCACAGCGTATTCCAGAACAGGTCGCCTTTAATCGAACACAATGTGATTCCCTCTCTCTGTGTTAATTTTAGCAGCGTAATAACCGCTTGCCTCGCCGCCTGTTTTGAAGCGGGGAATATTAAAGCGAGCGGTGCTGAGGGGAAAAGCGACGAGCTGCAGCCTCCCCGTGGCTGACATCATCATTTTGTGACAATGGCTGTCAGAGGACGCGCTGTACTCGGTGAGGCCCACTCGCCCGCCCGCCCGCTCACTCAGACTCGCGCAGTTATTACGGCTGTCATCGCTGCTTTGCGCGGCTCCCCCCTGCGAGGCCCGTCGGCCGACGGCGCCCCCTAAACGATACCATTGCGTGGAGAGAGACGCACCGGACCATCGATGTCGCCACAGCGACATATAGGATAGCATTTAGCAGGAGAGCAGGTTCCCTCTTTGATCCACAGGACCATGATCACATTCCATGGTGTGTGGATTTACAGTCAGTCCTGTGCTTTGAGTTTAATTTCAGCCTTCCTCAGAAGTGCTGAGAGACACCGGCACCTTTACAGTGATATGTGGTGCAAATAGCAATGACGCCTAATTCAGTCGTCTTCACCCACTACATCTTGCTTTATTAATGTGGGGGGGGGGGGGGGGGGGGGGGGCGTGAGGAAGCGGCCACTAGCCGTCAAGCGGTCAGCTTGTGGTCGCGCTGGTGAGTAAATATTTTGACAGCTGGGATTATCGGCGTCATGCACATAGGCGGTCGCTAGGAATGCGGTCCTGTCAGTCTGTCACCTGAGGTTCATTAGTCATCAATTACGTTAGTCACTGTCCCACTGGATCCATATGTGCGCTCGCAGGTGCAGATGCGGCTCTTTCTGTTTGTATTGGCTTGCAAGCCTGTTTGTTTGTGTACAGCCTGGGTGTCTGGGCAGCAAAGGAGATGTTCCTACAAAGCTATCAGCAGTGAGATGAAACAAGCTCCTTATTTCCCTTTACAATTTAAAGTGTTTTATTTAACAATATTGAAGTTTTTTCATCTCTTGTCTGTAAGTCAAAGTTATAGTCGACCGTAAGTCCCCACAGAAAAGCCCGTGTACGTGTGTCCGTGTTTGTGTAAATCTGGGGACAGGTCAGCCCGGCTGTAATCCTCTCCACAGGCAGAATTCCTGTATATTTTTTCTGCAAAACCCTCAAAGAAGGTGCTCAGATGTGAAGGAGATGCTGGCGATGAGGACGCCATCGGGATATTGTCATTCTGTGGAGCAAACCTCGTCACCCTGGAGCGTGCGGACGAGAGCACAAGGGCACGGCCCGGGGCGGGCGCTCTCACAAGCTCCGGGGGTTTAATGAAGTGTGCTATTGTTTAGTTGCTTAGCAGAGTGGTTTATTGTGTTATTGGGAGATAAAATCGAACTTCACCGCGCAGAAGAACGCAGGGTGACCTTAGCTGGAGTGCCTTGACGTGCTGAAGTCTTCACGTACTTCAGTCCACTTCTTACCAGTTTCTCTTTGAGACCTGTGGTACAAGGACCCTTTGTAAGTGAGCGGGTCTGTACCATTTTCCTGGTGATAGTGGGGACTAAAATATCTTTCTCATTAGGTTTTCTGGAGTATACACCGGGGTGGGGGGCTTGGAGCTTATTGTAGGCAGCATAGGGCTCATGGCTGGGGTACACCCCATACAGGTTGTTTTAATATCGAAAATGTTCATCTCCTTGGATTTTTCAGCTTTGCATTTGCGTTTCCATCACCCGTGTGTGAAGTGCACCAGGCTTACTGGACTAAGGGGCGGCCATCTTTTCCTACAGTACAGTCATTTAAAACATGGCAGAGGCTGATATGAGACACAGATTGAATTTTTGGCCCTTGGTGTTGGGGGGCTGTCTGTCTACATCTGTGAACACTTATTGTTTTTTTCTTCCTCCCAGTGTGTCCCCGTGACCCCCACCCCCCCCACTCTCATACACACATACACAGATGCAGTGTGCCATTGACAAACAGGAATCCCTGGACAGCACCCCCTCTTCCTCTTTGCAGACTGTATCCAATTAACTGTCTGTATCTCATGTCATCTTTGCTACGGTCTCAAACTTGTTTTTTTTTTCCTTCTTCCTCTTTGTGGGGACTTTTTGTCCTCTAGGGGATTTCATTACCTTGGCTGAGATTACGAAAGAAACGGGGGGTGGATTTATGGTAATTGATTATCCTCTAGTGCCACTGTTGTTCGTGTCTGAGGGTGGGGGGGCAGTAAACACAGGCTTTATTTAAAGGCATGGCACCATTTAAAAGGCTGGTATTTTTCTTGCAGGGAAACGTCACCTAGACAACGGTTCTGTCATTTGCTGTTGGGGGGGGGTGGTCATCTTGTACTGTCAGATGGATGGCTACCTGACTCCAGATGCAGTGGTTGTCACAGTGATAGCTTCTTGGCTTGTTCTCCGGGATTATCAATGATGTGCCGGAGGGTGAGGCAGGTCATCAGTGCCGGTTAGGGCGGGGGGGTTGGTTCTTTAGCTGCCGAGTGTGGTCAGCGTCAGGTGAAAGGTGAGGTCATCAGGAGACATCTCGTTTTGTTTCAACTTGGCTGCTTCGTTAAGGGGCGGAAGATCGCGAGGCAATCTAGGCTCTTTTTTTTCAGAGGTTTATTTTTAATTAACTCCTCTGAGAGGTACGGGAAGCCATTTGCAGCCTCTGAGTCCACAGTGATGCCTTTAGGCTTTACGGTTGTCCATCAAGGTCCATCTCCCTTGTCAGACCGTTAATGCTTAAAGAAAACCCTCCGAAACACAGAGTCTGGAAAGATGTTCAGCTTTAAAAAGCTGGAAAATGCAGTCGGTGTTGTTGCTGTTTTTTATCGTTCCTATGTGCCAGAAGACGGCATTTTGGAGTATCACACTTGCAGTATTCGTTACACCGCCGCTGTTTCTAAAATTACGGAACAAACCGGGCTTTTTTAAATTGCGTAAGATGGAGCACCGCGATGCCAAGCGTGTCGCTAGTGGATCCTCAGTGCGAATCTGCATAGATATGATTCGTCGTCACGTTTCCTACACCGCCATCATCCTGGCTGCTGCCACAGAGCCGTCGCAACAATAAAGGCTGAACACGCATGACTGGTTGGGACCTGCGGGGAGTCGCGGCGCCGGCAGAATCAGTGTGCTTCATGGGTTTGCATCTGTCTGAGAACTGGACCGAGCTTCAGCACCAGGAAAAAGCTGCGTATGTTTCCTTAAGGAAGAAGGCAGGGGTCCCCAGCCAGTCCGGACAACCTGTGTACTCTTTACACTTAAACAAGGCGTCTGTTTCACATTCCTGATCTTCTTTCTGGCCACGCCTTTTTATAACTGCCAGCCCCCCCGCCTCTCTCCCCACAAACTGCCTGATGAGCCGCAGCGGCTGGTTCGAGCCGCAGGCTGTCGGATCGGCGGGGAGGGTTTAAGCAGATCTGCTAGCTGGCTCTTCTGTTCATCTTACATGTGCCTTTATTTCCCTGGTGGGCCTGTAACTGCGGAGGACGTGATGGAATCACTCGCAGCTCCTGTTCAGAGTTCAGCATGCGTCTCTCCCTCAAAAATGCGGCTAATACACCAAGGTCAGCACAAGGCCATAAAGGTGATGATACACTGGGAAACTTTTTGAGCAATGTTGCTGGGCACTTGTCAACCAGCTGAGACAAAGGGCAACTCATCTGGATCTGGATGATTTCGAAAAGTTGCCCAAATTTGCTGCCCAATATCAATGGGAGAGTGTTCGAAGGTACATTGGTCCTGTGTGTCGTCACCCTTACACGGTCAGATGGGCCAAGATGGCCGCCACCACTCGCTTCAATGCTTTTTGGGAGACACAAGTACTACTACAAGTGTCAAGTTGGGTATGGCCATAAATGTGTTAATTCAGAGGACTATTATTTTGCCCCATATTTTCTCAGGTGCCTGGTATGGTGGCTCACACCTTCAGGTTGGGGGCCTCGAATTCCCCCCAAGCCTGGCGTGGGGTGCTCCCTGTCGTTTGTCATGTGGTCAGGCTGTTGGGCATCCCTGAACTGCCCGTAGTGTGTGTGGATATACATACATGCTCCTAGCTGCCCCAGCAAGAGCAGCTGGAAGACACATGGTAGTGTTGTCTAAGCTTGTATTGATGGGACCCCATGTTGCCGTTTCACGTTTGCTTCGTCAAACCACCGTCATTCCCGTAGCTGCTGCTGTTTTGTTTCCTGATGGTTCCACCTGGCCGTGAAGTTCTACTGCCCAGGCTGCTGTCTCCAGGCTGGCTGTGGTTGCCGGTCGGTGGTGGATCACCATTCAGACTGAAGCTGTTTTGATATTAGTGTTTCATTGATCGGTGGCTGGTTACCCATTAGCCGACACTCTCCCCCACCTGCAAAGGCTGCAGTCCTCCATCCTGTACATTTCATAACCTTTTCAAATAAGAAACCGATGTACGCTTTATCTTTTACGGATGTGATTGACCGTCCCAGATGCCAGAGGTCTCTACGTTAAAAAACTCTCAGCTGTACCTGCAGTTATATACTGTGTGTTGTATGTGTTGTCTGTGAAACCCTTAAAAATATTTTGACTGTGGTCTGATCCCAGCTGCAGTCTCTTGCGTGGAGGACTGGGAAGAGAAGCTCGATGGCAGAGAAAACAAAGCTGGGCTTCGGCCATTTAAGGTTCTTAGAGGGTGATCGTGCTTTTGTGTTCCCAGGAGGAGCAGAACCGAGGGAAACCAAACTGGGAACACCTGAATGAAGACCTCCACGTGCTCATCACGGTGGAGGATGCCCAGAACCGGGCCGAGATCAAGCTCAAGAGGGCTGTAGAGGAAGTCAGGAAGCTACTGGTGCCCGCGGTGAGTACCTCTGAGCATCGTGATGGTGCGGGCAAACGGCGAGAGGGGGGCAGTGGAATCTGGCGAGATCAGCCGGCTCTTAGCTTCCCCTCCAGAGTGGAGCTCGGTCAGAGGGAGGCACTGCGTTACAGCCGACCGTGGACATCCGCCCTCAACTGGCAGTGCTTCTGAGAGAGGGGGCGAAGCTCGTGACAGACATAGAGTGCCCCCGGCTGGGCGCGGGGTGCGACAGACAGGTTTATCTCTGCTGTCTGAATGCCGTAAGCCTTTCCATTAGCGAGAGTGGCTCTGTGACGACACCCCAGCATCTTTCATATGCGATCGAGGTCTGTTGCAGCTGAAATGTGTTAGATGGACCGCAGGTTATTATTAGAATATACATTTTTATGAGAGCTATATAATAAAATCAGTGCGGGAGAAGCTGCCCTTTAAAACCAATTATCATAAATAGCACAGTCCAGAGGGCCTCGTGCGTTATCGCAGGATGTCAACCGACAGAATGCGCCGGAACCTCTGCCAGAATCTGGCTGTTTCCAGCGCTGTTTTTTTATTTTTTTTCATGTTGCTTCCCTGACAACAAAATTGGCCGCAGAGCCCCAGTGCCTTTCTGCTGAGCCGCCGCTTTCCATTTCGGCCACTTTGACGTCACAGCCAGGAAGTGAGAGACCCCGCAAAAAAAGAGGGAAGTTCCTCGGGAAATAATGATATTGGTGAAATCTCTGACCCCCGTGATGGCGGCCCAGGTCCCACGGCTCGCCGCTGACGAGTCCGTAAATGAGCCGGGACGGTCAGCGAATGCGCCTGCTGGCCAGGGCTCTCCCGATAACAGATTCGCTCGCATTTTTTTTTGCAGTGATTAAGTTCTGTGTAAAATAGCAAGAATGTATCAGCTGCGTGTTTTTTCCCTACAGGAATTCGCAGCCTTGCACATAATGGGTTTAATTTTCTCCGTGCAGTTTATTCATCCCGAGGTGAAAAAAAAGCCCTGCTAGGGAAATTGCTCTTATTTATCGAGATAGTGGGCAGATGAATTTCCTGGATGTTTATGAAGGCTTGACATCTTTCTTGGAGGATTTTTTAAGGATTTCTTTTTTTTTTTGCCACTGGAAAAAAATAGGCAATGAGATGAGACATGTAATTCCACGCATGTAGTGCTGCATAATTTAATGCGAGTTATGCATCCTTCTCCACACGCACACATACTCACACATACACAGAGGGAGCGTTCTGGCCAACTCACTTATGGCTTTTGACTTTGCACGTGAAGGACAGTCATGCTCGCACACAGACTCTAATGCAGTGGCAGTGACCGGCCTTAATTGATTTCATTATGCGGGTAGATAGACGACAAGCACAGGACAGCGGGGTCACGCTACAGGTCCCCCCATACAGGGTCAAGTGCATCTCCCATGGCAACGACCCTCGGCGGGCGTGTGCCTGTGAGACAGAAAGAGGACATGCATGGGAGTCACAGGTGTGGATGCGCGTTACTGCAACTGCATTCTGCTTCGGTTCAGCCGCGACACACTGGCTGTCTGCGTTCACGGAGCTGTGCTTCTTTGCTCATGATGATTTTCTCATTGTCTTCGGCTTGGACCCGCCTGGTTTCACAGCCTCCTGTTACAGCGGTGCCTCATTTTTGGAACAAGGGCCAAATCCGGCATGTTTCAACAAAGGTGTCTGCCATCCACCACCTCCCAACATCCACAGAAAAATCCACACAATCAAGTTATACATGTTTATAATAACGGTACTGAAATTCTTTCATATTCTTAACATCTGACGGTCAGGAACAGGATGTCGACACAAGGAATTCCAGCAGTTTTGTTGTAATTGGTCATGTGACCTCCCCGCCGCTTTGGTAGAATGTCAGGGTGTTTAAGTAAAGGCTTGGTGTTGGCTTGAGGGCAGTCATACATCCCAGTGGGCTGTCACAGTAACGGCACCCCGGGGACCTTCACCAAGCCCCTGCTGCAGGCTGCTATGGTTACAGTGTTTCTGGGAATCCCGTGAGCTTCTCTAATGGTATCAGTGAAGAGGTGCTACAGTGCCATCCCACTGGGCGGCAAGGCTCGCGTACCACACTGCACGGAGATGCTACCTGTATGGTGCCACGGTAACTGCATCGCGGGTATCGCCACCGGGAAAAGTCTCTGGTGCTGCCCAGAACTGGCATTCTCCCATGCGGCACAAAGTCATGGCTAGAACCTGTGGTGGAAGGGAATGGCATCTCAGATCACAGAATTTATGGTTTGTGTTGTAACATTCGTCCCCACGGGGAGACCGAGGGATCGCGCATTTTCCAACCACTGTGCTGCCTCGGGCCCCCAAGTAGGTGAATAGGCTTCTCTGAAATTTACATGCAGATTGAAGCCATTATGTCGCAGGGCACAGTGTGAGTGGGGCAGGCGCAGTGGACCTGTGGCTTGGGGGGCTGAGTAGGTTCAGGCCTCCAGAGCCGCCAGAGAGCGCAGCAGCTGCCAGCCCAAATGCCGGAGCAGGGGCAGCAGGTCCAGTGTGGCTGTGAAGGACATAGGCCCCACTATTCAGCTCTGGGGGGGCTATATTCCATCTGATCTCTCAGCAAAAAATCTCTACATGGCATTTTCAAAGTTTAGTTTCTGCCTTTCCTATCAAAAGTGTCATAAGGAGGAGGATTACCTCGACTCCTGAGGTGCATTCGCAGGCTAAGCGGAAGGGTGGAGGAGATAGTGGGTGGGGCTTTCTGTGCTGCTCCGTGTCCCGAGAGGGCCTTAAGTACGGAATGGGTGGGGTTGTTTTGGGCCGCATTTTCCTCCCAGTCTCTAATATATCATTCTGGAGAAGTGCAGCTGTCTTTCTCTCTAAAGTTAACAAAAACAGAACACAAAACTGTTGCTGTAACTTACAAAATATTACAAGAGTTTATGTCGCTTGCATTTGACTTGTTTTATTTCCGGTTTTTGTATGACGAGGCCTGTCTGATACACAGAATCATGGTCTGACGGAGGTGTGCATCTCATCCTGAGCTAATTAGATCTTCTTTTTCCCTTTTGCCTCTCAGTCAGCTTCAGATAGTCCTGAAGCACAAAGAAGCACATTGACTTCGACAAGTTACTTTGTCCCACACATATCAATGTGGTGGCCCCTGGAAGATGCTTTCTCCTAAGCGTCACTTCTGTTGGTCCCCCCCCCCCCCCGAGAACAGAAAGCGACGGCCAGGGAGAATGACGTCGGGATGGGGGGGGAGCTGACACTTTGGCAGCCTGTAATGGTGATACTGATATCTGTAGAGTCTCTTAAACACACCCCCGCCCACATACCAGTCGCAGCCCTAAACACTGAAGGGGCCGCTTTAATTAAAGTGCTGTCTATCAGCCGGCCTGGTGCTGGCTCCCAGCCCAGGGTCCTGCCACATAGAGGCAGCCTTAATTGTCAGGCCTGAGATAAAGTGAAATTTAAATGGGAGCGCGCTCTTCCCCAGGCAGACGGATGGGGGGCGTCCTCCTGCACAAATGGCCTCCACTCCCCAGCCACGCCACCGCACCGGGTTTTCCATTTTCGGCCTCCTGTCCGAGTCTCCCAGCAGAGAGTTCACAGAGACGGGTGCCGGATCTGACGAGCGTTTCTTCCGTGGGGTCATTTGGCTGGGGGGGGGGGCGCTCCGTGTGTGGTGGACAGGAGCCACGAGCCACAGTGACGGGTAGAGGATCAGTCAGCCTCACCACTGTCACTGAAGCTCCATTTTACACAGTGTGCTGTGTAAGACAGGGAAACAGTATCGATGTATTTTATTTATACTTGTTTAGCAAACACTTTTATCCAAAGTGACATACAGTTGAGAAAGCAGGGTCAGACTGTCCCTGGAGCAATCAGGAGCAACCACTCTGCCGACCGCGGGATTTGAACTGCCGACCTTTTGCTCACGAGCACTTTGTTCTAACCTGCGGGGCTGCCCCTCCCTCCTAACCCACGCTGATGGAGCTCACTTCATTTGTTAGTACTGGTGTTGGACTGCGAATCCAGGCGGGAGCTACATCTTCATTCTCGGGGGTGGGGGCCAAGTCGGAGGAGGAGATGCCGGAGTGTGGAAAACAAACAGCCGGAAGTGCCAAGTTTCCATCTCGCCCATTAGCGGTGGCTCTGAAAAGCTGCGGCGCCCCCGTCGGTCCCCCGAGCGCAGGTACACGGCCGCGGTGCATTCCTCCAGCGAGCCCCCGATGAAGGGGGTGTGTTGGCGTTGGGGGGGGGAGGGGTAGGTGGTACCATGATTTGTTTTGCTAATCAATCAAAAGCGTGCGGGGAACGGGGGGCTGCAGGGGGGAGATGAAAAGCCCAGCTCTTTGTACTTGTCCCCATCTGTTCTCTGCGAGCCACAATGGGCTCCCTCTTGCATGACATGTTTTTCTGCTGCTCCGTCTTTGCGGGTGCGAGGGAACCAGGCGGGGATCCAAAAGAGAGGAGCCCTGCCTGTGAATGGGGCGGGGGGGGACGGGAGGGGGGGCGCCGAAGAATACAGACGCTTTTTGGGCCATTTCTTTCCTTTCTCCCATTTATCTCGAGCCCTCCAATACAGAGCGCTTAGGTTACTGAGCTTGGATACGGCCCTGCAAATCCGTGGCAACACTCACCGCAGCCAAACAATGTTCCCGCGACGTTCCCGAAGCACTGTGGGAATACTGAAGTGCGGCATGGACGGCGTCGGGCTCGCCTTGATGCGGGGAACGCAGGCCGTCAGTACCCCTCGATGTTTCTGCCTTTCTCGTGGCTGGAAATAAAAGTGGTCGGTTAGAGGACACAGGCTGCGCTATTGTGCCAAAACAGAGCTTTCGGATTCGCCCCCAATAAGCGAAGTTCCTGAAGCTCGGCGAGGAACAGCTGTCAGATAAATATGAAATGCGAAGCTGGGAGGAATGAATTCCCCTGTCGGGAAACAACAGACTGCAGGAATCCAGTCGGCCCAGAGCGGCAATGAACTCACATGTGTGTGTGTGTGTGTGTTTGGGGGGGGGGTACATGTGTGAACAACAGGGAGTTCTTTGGTGGTCACATGAGTAGTCGTCCAGGTCTTTGAGGCCCAAAGACCATCAAAAGGTTCTTTGTTTACAGCTGGAGTGTGGAAATCCTGAGCCGGCCTTTCTTGTGCATGCTGGGGAGTTCTCACCCCCCACACCCCACCCCGCCTGAACTCAGAGAGGCTCTCTGATAGGGAACGGTCACCTCCCCACACCCCACCCACATACACAATGCTGAGGTTTTATACTTTTCGTTGCATTGTTCATGGATGGGGGGGACAAGGGGGGCATAGTGTGAGCGCGGTCGACACACTGGACTCTGCTCGCCAGTGCTGGCAGTCACAGGTACCGGAAAGAACGAGTTTAACTGCCCTGCCCCTCTCCGAAGACACAAATCCACTGCATGGGGGTTTGACACAGAATGAGGTAGCCGGCTAGAGGGAGGGGGGTCGCCTTGGCAACCAGCTGGGCCTTCTTAGGGAACGGGAGCCATGTGACTGACATGCCCCTTGAAGAAAGGCCTTGGTCCTTCACATAATTCAGCTGTTTCGCAATAGAGAGAGTGAATACAAGGGCCCAGCCAATGCAGGGACGCGTTATGCGGGGTGGCGGACTTGGTGGGGAGGGGGGCTGGCAGGTGGCAAGGTGCCGATTCTCATGATTGTTATATATAGCGCGATTAACCTGGTAGCCTCAATTCAGCTTTATTCAAATAAAGTCTTTAAGAAATGTCAGCTTTGAAAAGAAAAAAAATCCTACCTGGAGAGAACGTCCTCCCGCAAATGCCAGACTTTTTTCTTTACTGGGGTTTTTACTTTTAGCAGGAAGTTGACAGCGTGTCACTTCTGCTTTTAAAGGTCGCCGTCCCCGCATGTGACATTTCTGTTTCACGTTGTGAAAATAGGAATTGAGACGCTTTCCTACCAAGTCGCGTCCAATAATGCACCCTGGCCCTAATTGAATTAACATTTTGCCGCAGAAGCACGGCGACCGCCGTCTTCGCAGTGATTTACTTGCTTTAATCGGACGGTGGCTTGATTCCTCAAATCAAGCTTATGACTCTAAAGCACGGAGCGAGACGGGCAAACCTCTAAGTCTCGAAGGCACGTCTTACATATTAAAATATGAAAAAAAAAAACAAAACAGTCTGCCTCGGCTCATAGACTCGTGCTATAAAGGAAGCTTATTCCTGGCCTGCAGTAAACATCATCACAGCGAGTGGTATTTCAAAATAAAACAGTAATTCAAGGCTAGAGTCATTCCTGGATTTGAATATTGCATTCATTAACATTAAATATTATTTTCACGTAAGTGTAATCCACGGAAGGGTAGCTTAGTTGCAGAGATGCACTGTTTCACTAGCTGGCATCTTCAGTTCATCTGAAGTGCGCTGTATGTTTCTGTAGATGATCCTGCACTCTGTGGGATGTGGTCTCTACCTTCCTCCCTGACCTTCCTGTCTCACCCAGTGGAGGCCGTCCAGAGCTCCTCCGTGGGGGTTCCTGCATCCTGCCCATTAGATCATCACAGGTCACGTCCTGCCTACAGCTCATGGCTGTTAACTTGTCTTCTGCTCACCTCTAGGCAATTCCTTCTCCCAGAAGCCACTAGCTTCCCCCTGGGGCCATTCTTCTAAGTCCTCCTCGGCCCTGGAGTGGGTGTTCTACCCTAGGGGTTGACACTTAAAATGCGGGTAAACGGACAGAATGTGACACTTTCCCTCAAAGACATTATCGTCTGAGGATAGCGTTAGCAGCCTTCCTCAAACTCCAGAGTTAGATCACGGCTGCAGGCACTCTGAAAGCATAATGATGCGTAATGAGCTGGTATGTTCATTTCCAAGCTTCCACATCTGTTCAGGACCAAAATCGCCGACTCCGTGGCAACGGAACAGAACACACACACAAAAAAAAAAAAAACGGTCAGATGTGAAGACTGGCGGTTTATCTTTACGTTTACGACGGGCAGACTTGTCGAGGAGAGACGCTGGAGCTGTACCTGCAGATTAGAGGGACTGATGGATGGCATTTAAGGATATGAGGGCCCGTGTTTCCCAGGCGGGATAACGGCTGGTGCGAGAACACGGCCCGCGAGCAGGATGTGCCACAAAGCTCACAGATAAGCAGTTAGATCACTGTTCACCGCGAAGGCGCTCACAGCGCCGCGTTGGCTGGGCTTAGCGGGGCTCTGTTCATTCCTCCACATCTCAAACAAATATGAAACAGAAATGATTTTACTGTTCAGCCGCGCCCAACATTCCGTCTCTTACTCGGCACCAAGAAGAGCACACATAAGAGCATGATCCCAAATATACCTCGGACACGGGTATGGGCCCTGAGATCTGAGGCTGTTGGTTTGAGGGGGCACCTGCCCCCGAACATCTCCTCATGCAGACCGACTGTGTGCCTATATGCCCAGGGCAGGACTGTGTTAGTGTGTTAAATGAACAGTTCTGTGTAAATATTCCCACAGGGGGTGACCACTGGGTCTGAACTGCAGAATAAAATGTGGTGATTTCTCAGTTCATTAAAGGCTAATGCCATCAGCAGGACATGGCTGTTCATAAAGGGCCTTCCTGTACTTTCTGGTGCGTTTTAGCTTCTCTTCCCAGCAATGCCGTGTCATTAATGTCATATTTGGGGTTTTCTGAGGAGGCCATGCTGACTGGCTTGGGGTGAGCTTCTTCCCTCATTTGCACATCACAGGCAGGTGAAAGTTGCCCGTTAGCAGCTAAAGGAAGACCTCAAAAGATAAGGAAGAGTTTAACCATGTTACAGTACAGTCTAAATATGGAGGACCCTGTCCAGGGCTCTCTGTTTATCCCGAGCCCAGTGCCTCTGCGTCTCCACGGCCCCCCGTAACCGGCGGAGCAAATTAAGGTCACGCTTGACGGAAGCCCGCTTATTAGCATGCGCCGCTCGTGCGGCATGCTCCCGGACCAGGAACACTGCCGGCTTTATTCAGAGCCAATTAACGTGGAAGCTGGTCACGCCGAGCCCAAGGCAGGGGGAGAGCAATCCTGAAGGATCAGGCGGGATGTGCGTCGCTTCTCACCGTCGCCTTTCCCTGACCTGCCGCGATTTTCCCACCCTGAATTCCTTCACACGCACACACATGTTCACACAGATTAGGATGACTTTGGATGCGGTTCACTTCCTCTGCCCTGTTCCGGACAAGCAGGAAAGGATTCTACACACCCAAACCGTTCTCAAAATAACCCAGTATCTAATTTTAACCTTGTTCATTTACTTTGCAGGCATACAAAATAAAGGAGAGAGGGCTTTCCTCAGTCATTAGTGTGTTTTCCAAACTGCGGACCGCTGTTTGCGTGGCATTCCACGTAAGCGCCATTGATAAAGAGTCCTGTATTTTCTGTTGAAGTAAATGATTAGAATATTTTTTGTTAAAATTTGCCATAATAGTTTGAGCTTGTTTCATGTATTTAAAAAGAAAGTGCTTCTCCCATTAGATTTTCGGTTTGCGAATGCTGTAAGGCATACGCATCAGAGGAACAATAAAGTTTGTTTTCTGAACGTGTAAATAAAGGAGTGGACGTCGGGAGCAACACGGTCACTTTACCGTGATTGGTAACCTGTGTACCAATTTAAAGTGTGAAATAGCCTGCTGATGTTGATTTTCTAGAAGAGGTTAGATTGCTAAGCATAAAAAATAACATTCCAGCTTAATATGACCACACATACATTTCTGTCATCCGAGGACCCCAAACTTGAGGCGAGCATTTGCAATACATGCCCAAGGCTGGAAAAAGCTTTCAGGAACTGGGGGAGCATTTCAAGACTTCGCCAGGCCGTGACCAAGTCCTGGCGGGTGTTTCGTGCCAGATTGTACATTTAGTGGATAATTAGTTTATTAGGCCACCAGCTGTCAGGACATGACACGTGTGGCAGATATATGCTGGCCGTCTGCAGTTTGCCAGGGCTGCTGGATAACATTCTGCCCTCCGCCCACCCCCACTCTTCCTCATCCTTTCGTGCACTTCTGCAGATCCTCACGCATTTGTGATAGATCTGGGAACGATGTCGTCGTATCAATCCGCACGGTTCAACTCTGTTAGATAGGCTGGTCTTCATTACTGTAGTAGGGACTGTGAGCACCAGCGGAAAAAACGAGGCTGTTTGCACATGCATATTTAACGAGCATTTATTTAATTAGACGGCCAATTAAAAGAGACGGCAGTCAAATTAACATACATATTGGATTAAGATTCATCGACTCTTATAAAAAGCCATTAGGGGCATAACGTCCAGTGAGGTTACATCTCTGCAGGTGTGCAGTGCTAAACAGGCCGTGCTGCCTCACAGAGCCAATCATGGCACACTTATCGGCATCTTCCTCAGCATGAAGCTCCAAAGCCTCTGTGATCCCCGGGATAAAGAGATACTTGTAGTTTTGGGAGCCTCAAAGTGACGACCGTGATCTCACCCCCTCACCGCGTGCAGCGTCCGGGTTCACACCACGGTTCACGCTCTGCATCCTGTCTGCTGCTGGCGGGGGTCACATCAGAGCTGTGAAATGGCTGCTGGTGTGGGGGGGACAGCATCTCCCTGCCAGTCTAGGTGGGGACCTTGCTCGTCGAAACGTCTCACACTGATGACCTCATCTAGCCGGTGATGCGACAGTGGCGTTTCCTTTTCCTGGAAGCCTGATTCCGGCCTCACCAAGTCACCGGGTCGGTCTGTACAACCCGGCACAGCCCGCACAGCAAGACACCGGGCACAGAGGCTGGTCTGACCAGGGTACACCAGTCTTGGAGCAAGTGCCGCAGCAACGACTTCCCTTTATGCCAAAAATATACCTCAGAGCCCGGTCCAGAACAGCCAACAGGAGAGCTAGACCCACCATTCCAGACAGGAAGCCCCTCAGGAAAATTCACCCCCATCAGCATTTTAGAGGGACAGACACGTTTCATCACACAGGAAGGCCATGGTGACAGAGAGGCGCGTGTCACCCACAATCTCGCAAAGCTGGTGACATCATCAGGCAGCTGCCCGAGCTGGCAAGCGCTCAGGCTTTGTTTCATTAGCGGAATGATTGTGGAAAGGCCATTGTTTAATGGGAGTCGCCACATGCCTGTCCGAACAGTCCCCATGAAAGTCCACAACCTTTCCCATCTCAGCAACAGCGAGAGGGGTGAACTTTAAGTGCCCACCTTGGCGGGGGGGGTACAGGCAGCTTATAGAAAATAATTCAAAATGAAAGATGAGATTAGATGGCTTGATCGCCCAGAGCTTTCTGTGTTCGGCTTAAATTGACCTTATTGACATTTACTGCCCGTGCCATCAGCCAGGCCAGACACACGTTACCATGCCCCCATCCTGATCTTGTGTGTGCGCGTGAGCATGAGAGAGAGAGAGAGAGAGAGAGAGAGAGAGGGGAACGGGGTGGGCTTAGAAAGGGCGGCATGTGGATGCGAGGGACATGGAGGACAAAGGAGCTACAGGGGACATGAGTCACATCAAAGACAGAGATGAGGAGATACAAGGTGAGGAAGACGGAGAGGCAGGGGAGCATGACCCAGTGCGTGCTCAGCACGGGGGACAGCTTCGTTTTGGGGGGAGCCGGAGTTAATTGGGGGCAGGTGTGAGGTTGCTGCCTGGGTCTCCCTAGCCGGCTCGGCTGACGGGCACCTGTGACGTGTCGCTCGGTAAGCTTTCACAAGCCTGTCTCCGAGGAGGACTGCAGTGGCAGGCGACACAGTGGGGAGCATTCTGCGACAGCAGTGACACTTACTGGCAGAGATGCGCAACTGCAGCACCACCTCTCCCTCCTCCCCCACTCCAGACCCACAAGCTGAATGCTCCTCGCTGCTCCTCACCTCCTTAGTCTGTGTCAGGTGATATTTGGCTGACGAATATCATATGATACTATTCTCCTCCTGTCTCCCCCCAATCCACCCCAGCCCCCAGACACTGCTGCATTTCTCCAGGCATTACAAACAACAGCCCAAGGACAAAAAAACAATTTATCGATCTCGAGCAATTAGGACTGATTTACTCGTGCGGTAATGTATTCCGTCCCCCGAATGCATCACCTGCCATTGCCTTAAATCATCTTCTCCTCAGATATTTATGTTTTTTTTTTTTTACTTTGTGAAGAACAAATTGAACAATACAGTCGTAAAACTCCCGTTCGGGTACTACTTAAAAAAGCAAACGTTTCCTGAGCGTTTGCATTACGTGTTCTCGCTGCCGCCGACACTGTGCTGACTCCATGCGCTGTGAGAATGTAGCCGAAGCTTGTGAGGCCGGCTGTATGTCCGCGGGGACAAAGGGGTGAGTGTGTGGAACGGCCAGCCAGCCAGGCATGCAGAAACTCTATGGTGTATCACGACTGAAGGACTATGTAGTTGAGGCTGTGTCTGAGGATGGAAGCTTACGGTGAATAACCCTTTAAGCAGAGAGCGTGACGAAGGCCCCCCTCCCTGTCTCAGAGCCCCCCTGTTTGTTTACCTCTCAGCTGCCCGTGGCGGTGGGAGACCTTGCCGCAGTGGCTGTCAGGTTAGCGGCTGCTCACTTGACACCGAGTGACACTACTCGTGCATTTCCCGTGACGCTGTCTTCTCCCCGCAGGCGGAGGGAGAGGACAGCCTGAAGAAGATGCAGCTGATGGAGCTGGCCATCCTCAACGGCACATACCGGGACGCCAACATCAAGTCACGTAAGGAGTGCCTGGGGGGGGACTCTCTTTTCTTGTTCTGCATGCAAACCAGGGTGAGCAGGTCCAAGAAAGCAGGGGACGGCACAGAACTGGCAATGGATGTAACCATCGTCTACTTAAACTATGTTACAGGCTCATGTTTCACCTAAAGAATCATGCTGACTGACTCTTTATAGATGTCCTTTTATTTTACTAACATCTCATGTGAAGGGTGAGGACCTGTGGCATTTTGGCTCCCTCATGGGAGTTTTACTCACACAAAAATGTTCTGAGGGCAGAATGAAAAATGATTGGTTCAGAGAGATAACCAATCAGACTTTAAAAGAGGTGGGTCCAAGAAGCTAGAGGAAGCAGGACCATCCAATCAGATGTCTTCAGGTCCCAGCTCCTTTAGTTGTTTGGATCCACACATTTTTGAGTAAGTAAAACTCCTACAAGCTTTTGGCTCAGTTCCTGAACCTGCCATCAACTAGCTTTAACCCCATTGAGCTTCCTGCTCTTAGGACACTCCAAAAGGGGTGAAAATGAAATGTGTCTTTCAGGGTCTCTGGGGCATTTACTTCAGATCTTATTTATTATCTTTACTAGAGTTGTATGTAACTGTGTTGTTTGTCTATACATCCCAGGCAGATGATTGTTTAAAGATTTCGTTTTGGTTCTGCCGTGGTTCCTCCATGGTGATGCATGTGTGAGGCTCACTCAGCTGGAGTTATCTTCATGAAGAGGGCTGCTACTGCTTAATTGGTCTGGGGATTTGATGAATAATTGAAATCCCCGCAGTTTAGGAAACGTTTTCAAATCCGATTTAAGCAGAGACGTGAAAAGCTCAACATGCACGTCCTGACATCTCCGGACTCGTACGAGCTGGTCTCACATACTGTGCCAGGGACTGTATGTTATGTGCGTGGACATGGCCGTGAACTGGTCAATAACTAGATCTGCACCACCAAAATAACACCTGAGACCGCTGCTATTCTGTTAAAACCCACAAAGAGTGGACTGGCTGGCTCATTCGTACAGGACCTCCCTGCTAATGTTTTAAAGAAACTGTTAATAGTAGAGCTACATTCATTCATTAAGTCATTGCGTTTGTAGACTAATTAATAATTAGACTTAGATATATTTGACTAATGAGATATAACCATTAGCTAATTGTTTCATTGAAAGACTAAAATATAAGGCCTTAATCAAACAAATTTGGTTGGATTGGCACCCCCCCAGCAGCAGCTGGTTACATCCATACAGATTTTTTCAAAGGTTATAGGTATAGAAGCAGGTGAACAAGCTTTGACTGCAGTGACTTGTGAAATGCCCAGCTCTGACTGCAGTTAGGTATAGAAGGCCCAGCTATGATTGCAGTGAGGTGTAGAAGCTCCAGCTCTGACTGCAGTGAGGTATAGAAGGCCCTGCTTTGACAGCACTGAGACGTAAAAGGCTCTGCTTTGACTGCAGTTAGGTGTAGAAGCTCTAGCTGTGCCTGCAGTGAGGTGTCGAAGCATCTGCTCTGACTGTAGTGAGGTGTCTGTTGGTTGCAGATGGAAATCATGGGCCTCATTTATCAAAACTGTCTGAAATGTGCCTATGCAAAGTTTTACTAAAAAACCTGGATTTATCCAAATTTGACAGGAAAAAATGCGTAATTTTGCGGAAACTTGGGAAGAGGTATATGCAACATTTTGGTCAAATTGAGAAAAGGTGATACCCATTGTAAAAACCCAAAGTAAACCAAAAAATGTTGTACAAAAATGTAGTACTTGAGACCGGTCTTGGTCTTGAGACCACTTTTTTGCAGTCTTGGCCTCTTCTTGGAATCAACTTTATTTTGACTCTAGTAGAGGACTATTTTAAGACCAGTCAAAACGACTCATCAAAACGCCTCAATATTTATCACATCAGCTTAATATTCATATGTTATTAACCCTGAGAACTCGACAAATGCAAAATGCATTTTTTTTGCACCCATTAACCTCAGGCTCGTAACTTTGAATAGGTATAACACACAGACATGAATCATATATCCTCACAATCGAGAGAACTTACTTGATCCGGTCGTCAGTTGTCCGCTAGAATATTCCAGAGTAATCCTGTGCATAATGAGGCATATATTTTAAACATTTTCCATGAAAAAGCACCCCTAATAATCCATAAAACATTGATATTATTCACATTAGACAGAAGTCAAAGCGCATATTAGTTTCTGCAATGATCCAGACACTACCCTTCTAGGAAAAAATATGGGTAATGCTTTACTTAAAGCATATTGCATTGTACATACCTTCATAGTGCATTATAATACATTCATGAAGTATTATAAACACGGCTATAACTATTCATAAAACGGCATAGTACATTATATTCATGTGTATTATGAATTATGAATGCCCTATGAAGCTCTCATCTATAATGTGCTATAAATACCTTCATAATGCAACACAATGCATCCTTGTTATACTGACCATTATTATGCATTATGTATGTATTCGTAGTGTATTATAGAAATATATGGTGTACATAGAAAGTGTTACCAAAATATTTATTTTATAATTTATTATAATTTATTTAATTTATTATTATATAGCTTATAAATAAAGGGATAGAAAGGCACTCAGAATGGGCTGGAGTTTTACTAGAACTAACAACAAAACAGCATTCTATTTATTACGAAGGCAATTACTTGATATTTTTGCAATATTTATTCACAAAAGTTGATGTCGAGCTCCGTCAAAACAGTTGAAATAGAATGTGTCCATGGTGCAATTGGAACACCTCCCACACGTAAACACAATGACGTGCTACAGAGTGGTCATGCTGTTTTAGGCTAAAATGTCGACTAAAAGTTTCATTCTCAAATTTCACTTTACCAATCATAACGTATATACTCTGAAAAACAACAGTGATGAACATTCAGCATTAGATTGTAAAACCATCTGTTACGTCTCTGTTTTGTACAGTGAATTGTAAACTAAGCAATACACTTCTAGTTCATTTTCTATTTCTATATATATGTTTGTATTTGTGTGTGCGTGCCTGTGTATATGCGTGTGAAAGTGTATATATATATGTGTGTGTGTGTGTGTATAGACAGCCGCTCCTCTCCTTACAAACTTTCAACTTACGAATTTTCAGACATATAAATGAAGAGGACTGTAAGTCCAAATTGTGTTAATTGGGCTCCCATGATATCAAGATTGTGGCATTTACACATCAAATATATGAGTATCCCATAATGCCCTGAACACAAAAACACATAGCATATTTGGCTAACTCATGTAGATACCATGTAATAAGCCTAAAATCAAAGGGATAGAAAAACACTCAAAAATGGATAGGGTTGAAAGGGTTACACTACCTTTGTCAATTGAAAGCCATTTAATTATATTAATATGCAAGTAATTTGTGATGCCGACATGGCATTGACAAATATAGTGGCTTGATGGTCTGAGTCAACTTATGATTCATAGATTTGGAGTTTCACGTACCACATCAGGATCTCTCAACTGGCCTGGCACAACACCACATAATAGGGCATGTTTAAGTTCGAGTTCAGTGAAGATGTGGGTTTGCCTTCGATAACTGCAGTCACACTGTCCCTGTCTGAGGCAAGTCGTTTGTTTCTCTCCATCTTAAGATCCGACCATTTCTTTTTTCCCAGGTATTTTGTAGCGCTGACGGAATTTACTGCAGTAGCAATGTGATGCCAACACAGTTTTTAGATGTACAGTGGTACCTCAGTTCTCAAACTCATTAGAACTCAAATTTCTTAAAAGTTGAACCAACCAACCAAACAAAATAACTTGTACGCGAGTCTCGCGGCACATCTCTCAGCGGAAACAAAGGGTAACGCTTCAGTCTCACATTCGCTGTGATAACATTGTGCATGTTTACACTAGCTGAATACATATATTTAGACAGTACAAATACATTTAGACAATGATAGACAGTAACAGTAATTATTATTATATAATAAAATACATTTAAAAATAATGATTTCTTATAAATTATTTTAATATTAATAATTAACCATTAATACATTTAATTATAATAATATTGTCGTGCCGAGCGGGGACGGAACGGAGACAAAGGCACAAACGTCAGGGTATTGGGGAATATGGAGTTTAATTACAGGTAAGGCAGGCAAAACGCAGAAGGACAATACAATGACTGGACTGGGGAAACAAACTGAAATGCGGACTAAATACAGAGGACTAATGAGTACAACCAGAAACAGCTGATCACACAGGGATTCCACACGGGGTTAACGAGGGGCGTGGCACACGGATGGAGCAGATGATCGGGGCAGGACACATTGGGCCTCGTTTATCAACCGTTCTTACGAATAAATTTGTTCTTAAACACCTCGTACACACTTTTTTTTACAAAGATTCTGACATTCCCCAATGTTTTCTTAGCTAAGAACAGAATCTATGCACACTCAAGACCATTCGTACGCACATTTGAGTAATGATAGTTTGTTCAAAATAATTGGTTATAGCAGTTTTGTTCATTCTACAGTTTATAAGATGATAGTATTTTAATAATTTATAAAAGTAAAATATAAAAAAAAATTTAAGTGTAAAAATTATTTTCATGGTAGTAACGGCGATCATGCGGATTATAAATAGGTCAGAATCTTCGTAAAAAAGTGCATACGTGGGGTTTAAGAACAAATTTGTTCGTAAGAACAGTTGGTGAATGAGGCCCAATGTTCTTTCTGGTCTAATTTATAAATCTTGCGCTATCTATCTTGATGATATTGTCATCGCCTCTCCCACTTTTGAGCAACACTTGATGGACCTCCATGAGATTCTAACCCATCTTTGGTCTGCCAGTTTGACCTTGAAATTGAATAAGTGCCAGCTATTATCGGCGTTTCATTCAGAGTTACGCCCGCCTAGCCGAACCTTTGTTTGCCTTGACACAGTCCGATGTGCCTTTCATCTGGAACGACGGTTGCCAGAAGGCCATGGACAGCCTGACGCAGCACCTGATTTCTACCCCCATTCTGCAGTTTCCTGACTTTAACCACCATTTTTTTATTCATACCTATGATTGCAATACTGGGCTCAGTGCCGCATTCATGCAGAAGAATGATGACGGTGTAGAGGTGGCCATAGCATATGCAAGTCGTACCTTACACAAGGCTGAGAAGCCGCACTCCACAACGGAGAAAGAATATCTCGCAGTGATCTAGGCGCTGGAGAATTTTAGACCATATATTGAAGGCCTCCATAAAGTGTGCAAAATACGGGGGGATCCGACTCCAATTAACCCATGAGACCCTCTGAAAGCCTCAAAAGCAAAATTTTAAGGGGGTCTCAAGATTGGTATTGCGCAACAGTTAGGGAGATGGGAACCCCCCCAAAATATTGACAGGTATTTTGCACACCTACATGTCACCGTAGTCACTGACCATAGTAGTCTGAAGTGGCTGATGTCTTGGCCGAACCCCTCTGGCCGACTTGCTACAGTAGATGGTCATTACATATGATGGACTTTGACTTTAGTGTGGTCCATAAGGCTGGGGTACTTACATCTTGGATGCTCTCTCTTGCAACCCCTAACCGTGTGACGACCAGCCTTTTGCCCAACTATGCTGTCTTAGCTGGCCTGGATCTGTACAAATTGCCCTCCGTGATGCCGGAGGACCGCTCACACTTACGGCGGCTCCAGCTAGATGACCCAGTTTCGGCAAGCTGCTGCAGTCACTGGAAAGTGACCCGGCTGAGAACCACGCTGCTGTAGGAGACAGTGGAGCATTTGTCATACAGGAAGGACTCCTGTACTTCCACGACCCCAAAGGGGCGTGGTGGACTATACCCTGTGAAGCGGCTGAAGCTGCACCGACGTCCATAAGGGGAGAACTGTCTGAAATACTATCACGGCCACCCTATGACCGGACATTTGGGTGTGACAAAGACCATGGCCAGGGTGAAACAGAGATTCTTTTGGATGAAGATGGCCACCAACATTAAGAAATACGTCCTCTCAGGCGTTGTCTGCCAGCTCTGGAAGCCGAGTCAGAGGAAACCAGTGGGTCTTATAGTCCCTATTTGGCTTCAGAGCCTGGGACTAATGTGGTGTCGATTTTGTAGGCCCACTTTCCTGCACCCCTCAGGGGAATGCATACATTTTGTTTTTTGTGGACTATTTTTCTAAGTGGGTTGAAGTGATGGCGGCGAGGGAAGCTGCCAAATTTGTGTCTGAGATCTTTGCCCGACATGGCGCTCTCTCACATCTGATTTCTGACAGGGGCCTTCCCTTCATTAGCAGGCTCTTTGAACATGTGCTGTCCACGCTTGGGACTGAACACAGCCTCATGGCAGCTTACCATCCAGAGACGAATGCGACTGAGCATGTAAATCGGACGCTGAAGACTGCGATCTGCGCTTATGTGAATGACAAGCACACCTCATGGGACAAGTACATTCCCCAGATTTGTTTTGCCTGGAGGACAGCACCACATGAGAGTACGGGGCTCACGGCTCACTCCATCCATGATGCTCTATGCTCTTGAGCTTGCCACCTCCCTTTATCTAATCACTCAGCCGTCCTATGAAGGCACAGAGGAACCAGAACTTCCCTACCCCGAGTGTCTGAGAGCTTCACTTCAGGATGCTCACAATCACGCCCGGGCTTCCCTGGAGGAGAGCCATCATTGCCATAAACATTATTATGATGTCATAAGGTCTATCGGCCTGGCGATCTGGCCAAGGTGAAGGCCTACTTCCACGCAGACATGGGGGAAAACATCACTGCTAAATTGGTACCTGTGTACGGTGGCCCTTTTTGTGCATTAAGTAAAGACTGTCCAAGGTCACTTACAGACTCGTCAGAGTGGATGATGGTGTGGACGCAGGCGTGTATCATGTCGTCAGCCTCCTGCCCTTCCACACGTGGGAAACTGCAGGCCACAATCGGGGCACTGTTGCCCGTAACCCCCCTGACCCTGTCGGGCCCCTTGAGTCCCTGGATGACACGCATGACGACGAGCTTACTGAAACCTTTCCCCACTGGAATGTAACACCCCCCCCGATTCTCCTGCCTCAGGCCCTGATCAGGCCCACGTTGATCCTGACATTCCCCTTGCATTGAGCTGTGATTGTGGTGATGTGGGTGATGACATTTGTTACTGTGAGTCTGTTATGGGGGAGGGTTATCACTTGAAACCTAGGCTGGTGCCCCGGATTACAGCTGAGTGGTCCACACATAGGTGGACGAACCCATATCACACTGACAAACTTGACCTCCTGTAGGGAGTGGTCTGTGGGTCATTGACTGATGTGTATTACACATTGTACATATGTTGTTTTGTGCTTCAGCTTTGTAAAAAAAAATGTATTTACATCTGTTTTGTTTCTGTATCCCTGTTCTGTATCTTTTTTCGAATTGTTGGAAAATTTCTGTCGGGAATTCCCAGGGGTTGGTTGTTGCCAGTGCCGCCTTTGTGTGTACAGTGTTTTTTTTTCTTCTTATGTGCCCTTATTTTATTTCATTGGGGTGGTATATGTGTCTTTTGGCCTATTCACTGGTGTGTTGGTTACTGTTTCCCCCTGCAGCGTGTTGCCACTGTATGACTTATCCATGTGTGGGGGTCTACTGTGTTGTGGGTTGTCCTCAAGGTTCCATGTGTGGCTGGGGGCAGCCGCATTTTTTTGCTGGGGGGGGATCTGTAACAGTCGTTATGTGCAGGTGCCTTTAAGGCACTCCCCTTTTACCCTGAGCAGTATATAAGCGCTTGAGAGAGAGAGAGAGTTGTTGGTCAGAGCTACGAGTGTGAAGAAGCAGGACTAAAGAAGGCTGGTTGTAGCCCTCTTCTCCTCCACGTCCCTCTCAGAACAAGCTAACATTTGACCCTCCAAGTAATGCTGTGTGTGTTTAGGATTCTTGTAACCATATGTACGAGTGTTTGGTTTGTGTTAAATAAATGTGCCCGCCTCTGGGAAGTGACCGACTCCCATGTGCGTTAGCCTTATTTAGCCACTAACTGCTACACCGCCCTGGCTCAAGAAGTGCACCACATGCTCTGGGTAGGAAGAAGCGTTACAAGTTGATTGAAGGCTCATTATCATTACGCCAGTTCCCGACAGCTTAATTCGCGTTCTCTTTCAAAAGCAACATTTCATAGCAAACCAGTTAAATAAGTAGGTCTTTGAAAGATCAGAATTTAAGCCTTACCGTTTTCTCGCAGGACTCTTCCAAAACCTCTGGCTGCGGTCCTGCACAAGGCAGCAAGGGTCACGTGTTCCACAGCAACAATAACACTGGGCTGCCCGCAGACGTGCCTGTCTGTAAATCAGCATACTACACTTGGATATCGGTAGATGCCGATACATTAAAAAATGCCAAATATCAGCCCAATGTATTGGCTGGCGGATATATCGGTCGACCTCTACCCTGAAGGGGTCGGCTTCTCCCCCACCCATCCAACCGTGGCACTCCAACAACTAGAAATAACCCCGATCAAACATCTGTAATAGCAATTCCCAAATGTGCTGCATTGCCACCCTCTTACTTAAATCAGGACAAAGTCTCTGAACCTGACAGGGGCCTACTCCCTCTCCTTGGATGTGTCCTGGGAGGCATGTCCTCTGGAAGAACCCTGGGTGTCATGGGGGCAGACGTCACCAGTGGCCACTTGGTCCGTACAGGCTGGTATACTCAGCCCAGCTG
Source organism: Gnathonemus echidnorhynchus (assembly GCA_026776725.1). Lineage (NCBI taxonomy): Eukaryota > Metazoa > Chordata > Actinopteri > Osteoglossiformes > Mormyridae > Gnathonemus > Gnathonemus echidnorhynchus. Next base: position 1,043,911 of record JAODJU010000115.1, read on the forward strand.
AAGATGGTGTGGCCTGTCCCCCTAAGGCGTTACAGTGCCCCTGAAAGCCTCCAGCCAGTCAACAGTGGAGCACTAATTTGCACCCCAGGGAAGGCTGCACCCTATATACAACTTTCCTTTTCCACCTGCTCCAGGACCAGACACAAACCCACCCAGTGGCTGTCCCATTTAGGACACCTACTTTTCTTCCTGGTTGGGCTGTAGACTCAAACCAGCTTACCTGCTAAGAAGTGATGCCCCCAGGTATGGAGGTCGTAGTTCCAATTCTGCTGTAACGCAGCACTCAGCCGCTGTCCCCTGGTATACTTGTGAGCTGCATCTAAACTGGAGTGGTCCAGCAGGGGTAGATGGGCATCTTGTGGTTGTCCAAAGGTTAGCTCCACAGGGGACCTGTGGCCTATACTACGAAGCGGGGTACTGGCTTAACGGGGTAACTTTGCGAGTAACTTGATGACATGTGGTGTAACTTTGTGATTAACCCATACTACGAAAGGTGGGTAGGTTTTACTCGAGGCATGCTGCTATGAGTCTCAAACCTGCTCTGAGCAGTTTGTGTTCTTGGTTAAGTTGAGGTTTCTGTGTAAGCCAGCCCTATATGAGCACCGCCCCTCCAACTACAATTTCTCTGAAGACAAGGCCGGTGTACCTGGATGATCTGTACGACATTGGCACAGGAGGTACAGATTCTCATATGAGGGAATTCGTTACCTTTGTCAGTTGATCGGTCCAGAGGTCTCTAATTCCGCATGCCCTCACGATTGAGCAGAAAGTATGCCTCGCACTGTGATATCTTGCCAGTGGCCAGTTTATGTATTCCATCAGTGATGCTGAACATCTGAACAAGAATACTGTTTGCCGTGCGGTTTGCAAAGTGGTGCTTGCTCTGTCTAAACTGTTGGATGCATTTGTGGGTTTCCCTGGTCATTTAAGTGCTCTGTGGAATAAAGAAGGGTTTCATGCAATCGCAGGTAAATCACAGAATGAAATTAATCTGTTTTCATAGGGAAATTGCTTTTGCTGACACAATTTCTCATAGGATTCCCAAGGGTCATAGGAATCATCGACTACACACACATCCCAATCAGTGCACCCCCGGGAGAGCATGAGGGTGATTATGTGAATCGCAAATCTTTTCACAGCATCAGTGTACAGGTATTTTTCTCATAATATGCTTTTACATCTGATATATGGGCTAGTGACTACAGGTCTACCTTAGGTTCACCTTCTCTTCAATTATTGGAGTCACATAAAGTGGTGATTTGGAATTTAGCTTCTTCTGTAACATATATTTCTTATGACTGATCTACTATTTTGATAGTACAGTGGTACCTCGGTATACGTTCACTTTGGAATAAGTCCAACTTCGTATACGTCCTTCTTGGACGCAAAAAATGTTGCTTAGTATATAACCTTTGTTTGGAATACGACTCGCGTGCTAGTACTTGTATGGGTCAAAATGAGTCATGACACCACACACTACCCTGGTTCACCTCTCTGGAAACAAAGTCAAGACTGGCCACGAGTGTCAGTACACCAGTTGCTACCATTCAGTGTACAATCGCATTTTTTCCAGCAAGGTAAAGTGAAGTTAAATTTTCGGTTATTTCATCTAATTGCTTTTGTATTCATGGATCTTAGTATTATGCAGTGTTTAAATTATTTTATACAACCCCATCAATGTATAATATGCCAAGAACAGTAGGATTTGTTTCCATGGGAAGGGATTAATCATTTCCCTTTTATTACTTATGGGAAAAATTCATTTGGTATACGGATTAAGGCCTTATATCGAGGTACCACTGTATTTCACTTTAAGCAAAAATTAGATAGGTTTCTAGTCGTTTGCTCACTACACATATGCCTATGTTTAGTCCTGGTGTAAATCATTTGATTATGAAACACTGTCTCACCTTCTATTGTGTCATGAACATGACTTTAGAATAGCAGAAAAAGATTTCAAATGGCTTTCAATCCTTAGATGACATGTGATCACCAGTTAATGGTCACAAGCCTGGACGCACGGTGGCCTGGCTCAGTACATGACTCCTGCATTTTTAGGGTGTCCATTCTCTCTCAAAGATTTGAAAAAGGTAAGGCAATCAGTATTCTAGAGATTTTGCTGCACAAACTTGCGTGTGAGAGTTGCTCTCCATTTCCTCAGGCGTTTTGATGGCCTGTTGCTGGGGGACCGGGGATACCCATGCCTGAAGCATCTGGTAACTCCTTATCCTGACCCTCTAATAAGGCCCCAAGCAAAATTCAGCGCTGCTCACAGACAAACAAGGGTCAGGATGGAAATGACATTTTGCATTCTAAAGACACGTTTTACTTGCCTCAAAGGCCTATAAGTACAGCCAGAGGGGGCCTATCAGGTGATGTCAGCATGTGCGGCGCTACATAATATTGCCATCATTAGAAAAGACCTCTAATCCGATACCGATGCCCATTGCTGACCCTGTGACCCTCGACCACCCCACAGGACAGTGAGAGAGGCAATCAAAAACCAATGTTTCACTCATTAAAATAAAACTCAGACCATGAACAAATTAAAGTGTGATTTTTTATTGGTTGCCACTGTCCTTTACTATTCCTACAAAGTAAAAGTGATTCATTAATCATGGTACACACATATAGATGAAATACTGATGAATGTATAGCAATACCCTCTTTTCATGCTCAAGCTTCTCAAATTCAAGCTTCAGTTTTTTTTTATTTGGACTTGTTTCTTCCTGCAGTGCAGCTCCAGCATGCGCTTGTATATGGAACGCACATTGTCTGTTCCAGCCTACACAGGAAAAAAGGCACAAAAAGGTGAAGCAGTGCTCATGCAGCTCAAGAACCTGAAGAGTCAACGACAAAGCAAAAGTGCACTTTCTGTTTGGGAGGTCCGAGTGGAGGAAGCCGCAGGAGGGGAAGGGGGTTGCTGTAAGGGAGAATAATGCAAATGACAACTTAAGGACAGTCGATTCACAGATTCTGTGCAAAATCTGTGCAGAGGACTATATGCCATGCTATACTGTATTATCCTGGGGGAATCATACACGTGATGCAATGCTTCTACCTGGATGTGCGTGTCGCACAATGCTGACAAAGTGTCCTCACCGAAGTCCTCCTGAACAATAAAGGAATACATATGTAAAGATGCATCAACATTGGGCACACCTAGTCATTTCTACACTTAACTGTACCTGAGGATCGCAGGAGGTGCTGGGGTCTGCAGGTGGCTGGAGCACCTGCAAATTTCCCCACCTCACTGCACAGAACACATGCATTTGAAGCTCAAGATTGCACAAATTATCACACTGTACAGTGTTATTGCGATATTACCCTGCACATAATGGGTGCACATATCCGAGGCACCAGGGTCTGACCAGACACCCCCCTCAACCCCCTCCATGATGGGCCGTCCTATGTTGTTGGCTACTGCCAACTCTTCAGCACGAGTAAAGGCTTCTAGAGCTGGCCCTCCATCCATTGCCTTTACAGAAAGCTTTTTCTTATTAGCTCTGACACATAGAAACACACTATTAACTGGAGGCTACACACTAATCTTTCATAATGAGTAGAAATGCATACGCCTACCACTTGTCATGATGTTTTTATATTTCATCTTGACTTGCTACCACGTACGCTGTGCACTATTAGTGCATCTGGAATCGTATCAGTTAAGTTATTATTAACATTAGGTTTACATTCTGAGTAACATCACAGTAATGGAACTTTAGGGAGCATTACATTACTTTACAGCAAATAATAGGCATACTTCTGAATTGTGTTGCATCTGTGAACCTCTGTATTTATTAACAGTATTTCAATTACAGTGGTACCTCGGTTCTCAAACTCACTAGAACTCGAATTTCTTGAAAGTCGAACCATAGTCAATCCATGAATATGATTTATGTCTAGCTGAGAAGAATGTATATGATTTTTGGGAAGGGTTGAATAAGCGCCATGCATCTAATA